>ML663562.1:33065023-33288422 GCA_007570785.1 Antilocapra americana | reverse complement strand
AATGGGACCTAATTAAAATTAAAAGCTTCTGCACAACAAAGGAAGCTGTAAGCAAGGTGAAAAGACAGCCTTCAGAATGGGAGAAACTAATAGCCAATGAAGCAACAGACAAACAATTAATCTCAAAAATATACAAGCAACTCCTGCAGCTCCATTCTAGAAAAATAAACAACCCAATTAAAAAGTGGGCCAAAGAACTTAACAGGCATTTCTCCAAAGAAGATATAAAAATGGCTAACAAACACATGAAAAGATGCTCAACATCACTTATTATCAGAGAAATGCAAATCAAAACCACAATGAGGTACCACTTTACACCAGTCAGAATGGCTGCCATCCAAAAGTCTACAGGCAATAAATGCTGGAGAGGATGTGGAGAAAAGGGAACCCTCTTACACTGTTGGTGGGAATGCAAACTAGTACAGCCCCTATGGAAAACAGTGTGGAGGTTCCTTAAAAAGCTGCAAATAGACCTGCCATATGACCCAGCAATCCCACTGCTGGGCATATACACCGAGGGAACCAGAATTGAAAGAGCCACGTGTACCCCAATGTTCATCGCTGCATTGTTTACAATAGCTAAGACATGGAAACAACCTAGATGCCCATCAACTGATGAATGGATAAGAAAGCTGTGGTACATATACACAATGGAATATTACTCAGCATTAAAAAAAAATTCATTTGAAGCAATTCTACTCAGATGGACGAAACTGGAGCCCATTATCCAGAGTGAAGTAAGCCAGAAGCAAAAACAACAATACAGTATATTAACGCATATATATGGAATCTAGAAAGACAGTAACGAGAACCCAACATGGGAGAGAACAAAAGGAACGCAGATGTATAGAATAGACTCGTGGACTCTGTGGATGAGGGTAAGGGTGGGATGATATGGGAGAAGGGCATTGAAGCATGTTAATTGTCATGTGTCTAATCAATCGCCAGCCCAGGATTGATGCTCGGGACTGGTGCAGGGAGATTTCCCGGGGGGGAAGGGAGGAGGGAGGGGGGATCCGGAGGGGAAGCATATGTAAACCCATGGTGATATCATGACAATGTATGGCAAAAACAATTAAAAAAAAAAAAGTAAACATGCTCTGAGCATACAAAAAAAAAAAAAAAAAAAAAAAAGTAAACATGGTCTAAGCATAAAAAAAAAAAAAAAAAAAAGAAAAGTAAATCTCTTTTAGGTTTAGTCTGAATTGATTTATGGGGTTTGCTTTTTAGAAAAGCCTCAGCAACTTTAAAAAATATACTTGAGAACCAAGTGGTAAGATGTCCAATAAGCTCTATTTTATCTGCTTGGTAAATATGAATTTCACCATAGTTTCTTAGATTTATTTGCTTAACATAAGCAGAATTTAGATATATTGTTAAACCTATTTTAAAATTGATCATTAAAGTACATGCCTTCCGTATATTATGTAATTATGAAAAAACCATAGTTGAAAAAGACACATATACCTCAGTGTTCATAGTAGCACTATTCATAATAGCTTAAACATGGAAGCAACCTAGATGTCCATCAACAGATGAATAGATAAAGAAGATGTGGTACATATATACAATGGGATGTTACTCACTCATAAAAAAGAATGAATTTGAGTCAGTTCTAGTGAGGTGGATGCACCCAGAGCTTGTTATACAGACTGAAGTAAGCCAGAGAGAGAAAAACAAATAATGTATGTTAATACATATATATGGACTCTAGAAATAGGGTATTGATGAACCTATTTGCAGGGAAGGAATGGAGACGCAAATGTAGAGAACAGATTGATGGACACAGTAGGGGGAAGAGAGAGTGGGATGAATTGAGAGAGTAGCATCAACATATATACACTACCATGTGTAAAATGGATAGCTAGTGTGGGGAGGGAGCACTGCCAGGCACTCTGGGAAGACCTAAAATGAGGGGAGGGGAGGGAGACTCAAGAGAGTGGTGATATGTGTATAATTATGGCTGATTTGCATTGTATGGCAGAAACCAGTGCAACATTGTAAAGTAATTTTCCTCCAATTAAAGAATAATTTTTTTAAAAAAGAAAAAAATACACACCTTAAATGTATTTTTATAAAGTACATGCATGTACTTTTATAACGCATACTAATATCCAACTTTTATTATTGAAAATTTCAAACATATTGCAGAAGTAGAGAGAATAGTGTAATGAACTTCCTTGTACCAGTCACCCAGGTTCATTAATGATCAACATTTTACTGGTCGTGTTTCATTTACCCTTTTTTTTTTTCTGGCATATTATAAAGCAACCCCCAGACCCCAATCTTAACATGAGCAATATTGTTGCTTATTGAATCTCAATCTTCACACAAACTGATGAATGAAAGATGTTGCGAGGGTGTAAAACAGAGCAGGAATAAAGGGGTCACACTTATTCTGGCTCCTTGATAATAAGGAATATTACTTCTGTCAGCTCCTTGGTAGAAGTAAGGCTTAAGAATCCTTACTCTTCAGTCCTTCGCAGAGCAACTGAACGGTGTTTGGGTGCCATCACACACACTTGTGCCCTTGTGGAGAATAATGATGCTAAGATCCATAAGAGGCTGAACAACACACCCCGCAACCTTGTTGCTGGATGGGGTTCCCTGAGAAAATGATGCCCAACTGACTAGGGTATAGGAGCTTATAGGGAGTGCTATTGAGATCAAAACCTGTGAAACAGAAGTGAAGTGGAAGAAGCAGGATTGTACAGCAGGAGAGTTGAGCTGGTAAGCACTCTCAGCAGAGGCCTTAGACAACCCTGCAATACATTCTGATCAGAATGACAGACCTTCGTATCAGTAACTGGGACAGTCCAGGGGCAGGCCACCATGGAATGAAGGGTGGGTATTGGGTGAGGAAGCTCTCTCTTCATCCAAGAGAATGCCCATTTATTGTTGCTTACAACAAACGACTCTTTGAAACCCTATGGACTGTGGCCTGCCAGGCTCCTCTGTTCATGGGGATTCTCTAGGCAAGAATATTGAAGAAGATTTCCATGCCCTCCTCCAGGGGATAGTCCCAACCCAGGGATCACACCTGTGTCTCCTGCATCTCCTGCATTGCAGGCAGTTTATTCACCCACTGAACCACCTGGGAAGCCTGATTCTTCTTCTTTAATAATCACAAAAATTAATTTCACTATTGTTCCAAAATTGATATTCAAGATAATAATGTTCAGAAAGAATTACACATATTCCATAAGCTGCTATTCAATAAGCATTATGTGTAAGGAACTGAGCACATTGTTGCAAATAAGACATATCAGCTTAAAGTCCATCTCATCAGCGCTAAGTCTAAAATCACATTATCTAAATCATGTGAGGATAAGGCTTGAGTGGAATCCATTATGTTCAGCTCTTGGAGCACAATTCCTCTTCATCTATGAACATATAAACCTAAAGAGACAAGTTATCTTACCTCCACCTTCTCAACAAATAATGATAACCCACTCCAGTATTCTTGCCTGGAAAATTTCATGGACAGAGGAGCCTAGTGGGCTACATCCCACAGGGTCCCAAAAAGTCAGACATGACTGAGTGACTGAGAACACACAGACACACTAGAGACACACAAAGGCATAGGATAACAGTTATCTACATATGTAGATAGGAAGGTCAACCTTCCTATCTAGATCTTAGGATTCTCTTCCAAGATCACTGGAAGAATTCAGAACCTTGATGTAGGACTAAGGCTTTCGGTTTCTATAGGCTGCCTCTCTCCTAGTCAAAGGCAATTTACAACATAATTCAACTTTCTTCTAGGCCAGCAAAAACAGTCAGACATGAATGAAGTGACTGAACAGGTGAGAAGAGTCTGGGTTTTGGATAATGTTTGATTCACCCAAGTAAGTGCCATCGTAAGGAAACTTGGTTGGGCACCCAAATATATTTCTCCAGGGGACAGTAACTCTTCTGCTTCACTTGGCACCTTGTTTAGAATTTTATAATTTTCTTTGCCTAAAATCCCATGATTAACCTAGATGGTAATTAAGTACCATGTCTGGGAAAGATAATGTGATTGTGTTAGAAGGGCTCTTGGTATAAGTAGTATTAGTAAGGGTAATGAATTTTAATTAATTAATTAACTTGGTTGCATCAGTTCTTAGTTGCAGCACCTGGGATCCTTGATCTTTGTGGCATGCAGGATCTTTAGTTGTGACATATGGAATCTAGTTGCCTGACTAGGGATTGAACCTGGGTCCCTTACACTGCGAGTATGAAGTCTTATCCATGGACCATCAGAGAAGTCCTGAGTAATTAATTTCAATTTTGAGAAATCTCAAGGCATGGCATGGAGGGGCATGCAATAATCTATGAGAGATTGTAGTTTGTTGTGCTAAAACCAGAAATGAGTTAGGAATTAGTGGAAGAAGTAGTCCTTATAAGGATTACTAGTAGCCAGAAAATCTAAATGTGCTGTTACCCAGATAAGAATAAATTGTATCCATATATTTATCCTGGTTATAGATGTAGATTAAATAATGCATATCTAGAACTACAGAACTACAGAATAGAGAAAATATATATTAATTCTATATATCATAGACAACCACTAACATGAATTTCTTAACGAATAATTCTCTAGGGATTTTTTTCTAGCTATGCATATACATTATTAATTTTATTTTTGACTTATATGAAAATTGAGATAGATTTATATTTAGTTTTGGAATGAGTTTTTCATTGAGCAATCAATTTGGGGCATTTTTCTGAAGATAGGCAGATAGATAAATAAACTGATCAATCTACCCCATTCTCCTTAATAACATTGCACAGATAGATTAAAACTTACATATCTGTCTGCTACTGATGTATATAATTTGACCGTATTCAATTTTCACTTTGTAAACAGTTCTGAAAGAAGTGCTTTTCTATGTGCATTTTGGCATATTTCTGTGAGTTCAGTAATGCTACATGTAGGTATGAGCTCTAGGGAAGCTTTCATTCAACATGCATAGAAGGATCAATTATACACCGTAATAGTGAAAAAAAAACAACAATCAAAAACTGATAAAATCAAAATTTCTGTTTTGGGGGAACCAGATGAATAAATGAGGAAATATCAGCATCTAGAAAAGTGTAAACTATAGTAGATCAATAAACCTCAGTTACTACATCTGGTAAATGAACAAAACTTTCAAACAAAAGTTTCAAAGTCTTCAAACTTTCAGTGACAAGAGCAAGTGACATTTTTGATTTCTTCTGTGATTTGTTGGTTATTCAGCAGTGTGTTGTTGAGCCTCCATATGTTGGAAGTTTTGAATGGTTTTTTCCTGTAATTGATATCTAATCACACTGCATTATGGTCAGAAAAGATGCTTGGAATGATTTCAATATTTTTGAATTTATCAAGGCTAGCTTTATGCCCCAGGATGTGATCTATCCTGGAGAAGGTCCTGTGTGTGCTTGAGAAAAAGGTGAAATTCCTTGTTTTTGGGTGGAATGACCTATAGATATCAACTAGGTCTAGTTGGTCTATTGTATCATTTAAAGTTTGAATTTCCTTGTTACTTTTCTGTCTAGTTGATCTATCCATTGGTGTGAGTGGTGTATTAAAGTCTCCCACTATTATTGTGTTGTTGTTAATTTCCCTTTTCATACTTGTTAGCATTTGCCTTACATATTGTGGAGCTCCTATGTTAGGTGCATAAATATTTATAATTGTTATTTCTTCTTCCTTGATTGATCCTTTGATCATTATGTAATGTCCATCTTTATCTCTTTTCACTGCCTTTATTTTAAAGTCTACTTTATCAGATATGAGTATTGCCACTCCTGCTTTCTTTTGGTCTTTATTTGCATGGAATATCTTTGTCCAGCCTTTAACTTTCAGTCTATATGTGTCCCTAGGTTTGAGGCGGGTCTCTTGTAGACAACATATATAGGGGTCTTGTTTCTGTATCCAATCGGCCTATCTTTGTCTTTTGGTTGGGGCATTCAGCCCGTTTACATTTAAGGTAATTATTGATAAGTATGATCCCGCTGCCATTTATTTTATTGTTTTGGGTTCCAGATTATCTATCCCATCCGTGTTTCCTATCTAGGCAAGTTCCTTTAGCATTCGTTGGAGGGCTGGTTTGGTGTTGCTGAATTCTCTCAGTTTCTGCTTGTCTGAGAAACTTTTGAATTCTCCTTCAAATTTGAATGAGATCCTTGCTGGGTACAGTAGTCAGGGTTGTAGATTGTTTTCTTCCATGACTTTAAGTATGTTTTGCCATTCCCTTCTGGCCTGAAGCATTTCTGTTGAGAGATCAGCTGTTATCCTTATGGGATTCCCCTTGTGAGTTATCTTTTGCTTCTCCCTTGCTGCTTTTAATATTTGGTCTTTGTATTTGATATTTGCCAATTTGATTAATATGTGTCTTGGGGTGTCCCGCTTGGGGTTCATTCTATTTGGGATTCTCTGTGTTTCTTGGACCTGAGTGGCTATTTGCTTCCCCAATTTAGGGAAGTTTTCTACAATTATCTCTTCAAGAATTTTCTGATGGTCTTTCTTTTTGTCTTCTTCTTCTGGGATTCCTATGATTCGAATATTGGTGCGTTTAATATTGTCCCAGAGGTCTCTAAGATTGTCTTCATTTCTTTTAATTCTTTTTTCATTTTTCCTTTCTGTTTCATTTATTTCTGCCATTCTGTCTTCTACCTCACTTATTCTGTCTTCTATCTCTGTTATTCTACTGTTGGTTCTCTCCAGGGTGTTTTTGATCTCATTTATTGCATTATTCATTGTATTTTGTCTCTTTTTCATTTCTTCTAAGTCCTTGTTAAAGCTTACCTGCATCTTCTCAATCCTTGCCTGCAGGTTATTGAACTGCAACTCCAACTTATTTTCCAGGTTTTGGATCATTTTCACTATCATTATTCGGAATTCTTTGTCAGGTAGACTTCCTATCTCTTCATCTTTTGTTTGGTCTAGGGGGTATTTATCCTGTTCCTTTACTTGCTGGGTATTTCTCTGCCTTTTCATCTTGTTTATCTTGCTGTGTTGTCCCTTTATTGTGGGGATTCCTCTCTATGGGAGGGGTTGGATGCGTGGTTTGTTGAAGTTTCCTGGATGGAAAGGCTTGTGTGGTTTTCTGGTGGGTGAGTCTAGGTTTCCTCACTGTTACTCCTCACGTCGGCAATGGGTCGCCTCTCCAGATGCCGGATGTCCTCTGCCAGCATTCAGTTCCTGTTTTTTGGAGTTTGCTCGGCCTTTAAAAGTTCTTTTGGTATATTTATTGGGGAGAGAGTGTTCTCCCCGTCCTATTCCTCCGCCATCTTAGTTTCGCCAGAGATTTACTTTTCATGTTAAAAGTCCAATATGCAGCTCTTCTGTGCATTAAACAGACTTTTAGATTATTGAGATATTATAATGTACTGGAAAATTATTCCAATTTTTAGAAGTTCAACTTTCTAAATGTCTTTTTGAAAACAATGAGTTATTTTAATGTTTATAAAACCTAGCATAACCACATTTTTATTTTTCCTGAACCCTTATAAAGGACTTTGGAGACTCAGTAACTGGTGCCACCTATGTTATTTAAATTTTGGTCAAAACAACTCTGTTCTATATTTATATATAATGATTAAGTGTTAAGTTAGAATCACAATAAGAGAATGTAGCATGTGACTCAAATATTCAGTCTGCTTAGAGTGGTATTATTTCTGTCTAACTCTCAAATGTTTATTTTAAGTATGCAGTGATGAAGAAACCCAGGAAGGTTCAAATATACTATGCAAATGCATTTCATGTCTTTGTATTCTCCTACATTTACAGGTATTTCTGAAATTTGAGATTTCTACCAATTTAAGTAATTTAATCCAAACTTTGGAGAATATCATCATTGAGAAAATGATTTTTCTCAAAGGGACTTGATTATTTTAATAATTATAGAACTGTCCTATGGGCTTCCTATAGCCAGGTTATTATTATAAACAAATGTTCTTTATATAAATAAATAAGACTTGGCTGACCTGAAACAAAAGAAATGTATAGAACATTCTAAAGACAAACACATAAATGGTGTATTTAGGAGCTAGCCTATGAAGACTGAATTTTAAAACATTTTACCCAGCTCTCTGGACTACTCCCCAAATCAACAAACAAGCAAATAAAATCCAAGTATGTATAAAATTAAAAAAACACAACATGCATTTTATAAAATATATGCATGGGGCACCCAGCCCTACAGGAGACATGAGAGATTTGAGAAGAATTTGCTATGGCATCCAGTCCCATCACTTCATGGCAAATAGGTGGGGAAATAATGGAAACGGTGAGAGACTATTTTCTTGGGCTCCAAAATCACTGAAGACAGTGACTGTATCCATGAAATTAAGACTCTTCCTTCTTGGAATGAAAGCTATGACATATATATAGATAGATAGATGTGTATGGAGCTTTACGAAGACAAAGAATTATGTTTCAATAATTAAACATATATGTCATTTTTTAATTCTAATTTGCTATATCATTTAAATCACAAAATAAGCATATCTTCTCCATTGATTTTATAATCTGTTTTATGGATAAAGAGATTGACCAGGTAAAATTTTTTTAAAAAACTCACATCAGAAGAAATACGCAGTATGAATAGAATTTTATCTATTAAGAAATTGAATTAATTGTTAGTAATCTTCCAAAAAAGAAAGCACTAGGCCCAGATGTGTTCAATGATAAATTCCACAAAACATTTAAGTTAAAAGTTGTATCAATTTTCTACAATCTCTTTCATAAGACAGAAGCAGAAGGGAATATGTCTAACATGTTCAATGAAGCCAGCATTGCCCTAAAATCAAAAACAAACATATTGCAAAAAAAGAAAATAAGGACCTGAAGGTCTCGTGAACATAGATGCAAAAAATCCGCAACAAAATATTTGAAAATCAAATGCAACAATGTGAAAAAGAACTATACGCTACAACCAAGCAGGATTTATTCCAGGTATGTAACACTGATTCAGCATTTAAAAATCAATTAACATAATCTGACATACTAACAGTTGAAAGAAGAAAATCTACATGATCATATCAATAGATAATGTAGGAAAGTATTTAACAAAATTTACAACTACTCATGATGAAAGTTCTCAGTATACTAAGAATAGAAATTTCCTTAAAGTAATAAAATAGAAAGGGAAAAAACTACAAGAAACCTACAGCTAAAGCATTTAATGGTAAAAAACTCAAAGCTTTCCCAATTGAGATAAGGATAACCCTCATACTCCACTTTTCATTGTACTGGAATACTTCCTAATACCACTAGATAAAAGAAGAAGGCCTCCCTCATGGCTCAGCTGGTAAAGAATCTTCCTGCAACGTGGGAGAACTGGGTTCTATCCCTGAGTTGGGAAGATCCCCTGGAAAAGGCAAAGGCTACCCACTCCAGTACGGCCTGGATAATTCCAAGGACCCCATAGTTCATGGGGTCACAAAGAGTCAGACACAATTGAGCGACTTTCACTTTCACTTTTTAAGAAAAGAAAATGAAAAGCATATAGATTTGGAACGAAGGATTAAAACTGTCTTTATTTGCAGATGACGTGACTGCCTATGTAGAAAGCCCGAAAGTATTGACTAAAAACTTTTGGAACTAAGTGGTTACAGCAAGGTTGCAAGATACAAAGTTAATTTTAAAAAAAATAATTTCTTTCCTGATATACCAACAATGAACAGTGGAGTTTGAAATTAAAAATACAATGTGTGTGTGCTCAGTTGCTCAGTCGTGTCTGATTCTATGCAACTTCACAGACTGTAGCCTCCCAGGCTTCTCTGTACATGGGATTTTCCCAGCAAAATTACTGGAGTGGATTGCCATTTTCTTCTCCAGGGAATCTTCTTGACCCAGGGATAGAAGCTGTGTCTCCTAAGTCTCCTGCATCGGCAGGCAAATTCTTTATCACTGAGCCACCTGGGAATCCCATAAAAATGCCACTTACATTAGCAATTAAGAATTATTATAAAGCTACAATAATCAAGAAAGGATGGAACTGGTGAAAGGAAGAGATCAGTGGAACAGAACAGAGAACTCAGAAATAGGCCCACATACATACAGTTGACTGATCCTTAACAAACTAGCAAATGCAATACAATGGATCAAAGATAATCTCTTCAACAAATGGTGCTGAAACAACCAAACATCAACATGCAATATATATATATATATATATGTATATATATATATATATATATCTGGACACAGACTTTACAATGTTCACAAAAGTTAACTCAAAACAGATCATAGATTTAAATGTAGAAACAAAAGGCAAAACTATAAAACTCCTGGAAGATAACATAGAAGAGACTCTAGATGGACCTTTAGAAACAACACCAAAAACACAGTCCATGAAAGTCTTGATGAGATGACTTTATTAAAATTAAAAATGAAATACCACTACACACCTACTAGAATGCCAAAAATCCAGAAGACTGACGGCACCAAATGCTGAGGAGAAGGTGTAACAATAGCTACTCTCCTTCACTGCTGGTAGGAATGCTAAATGGTACAGATACTTTGGAAGACAGTTTAATGGTTTCTTGTAAAATTAAATATATTCTTACCACATGATCCAGCAATCACGCTCCTTGGTTGTTACCTAGAGAGTTGAAAATTTATATCCACACAAAAACAAACTGTGTTATATACACAAAAACAATGCTACTTAGCAATGAAAAGAACAAATAACTGATAAATAGATAAATTTCAATTTTAGTATATGTTCTGCCAAGGTCAGCATGTAGATAGAATTTCAGAAAACAGTATTCTGAGTGAATAAAGCCAAGACACAAAAGAATGCATACTACTTGAGTGTATTAGTATGCAATAGTTATGTCAGAAAATGTATAACTATAGAGGAAGCAAACAGATCAAAGAATGCTTGGGATCTGGGTGTGGAAGGGACTGATTGTAAATGTTCATAAGGGAACTTAAGACAACGGAAATCTATATCTTGATTGTGACTGCAATTTCAACATAGTCTATACTTGTCAAACTCAACAATTTGTGTAACTACAATTGATGAAATTTGTTATAAATAAATTACATATCAATACAAGAACAAGAAATGAAGTGTTAGGCACCAAAATTAAAGTTTAATACTTCTTTTCAAATAGTGACAATGACTGTATTTCATAAAATATTTCACTCTATATTCCTGAAACATTTATCCCCCTTTGTTATATTTAACATACACTTTACATATATGAGCAAATTCTGGGAGACAGTGAAGGACAGGGAATCCTGGCATGCCGCCGCAGTCCATGAGATCTCAAAGAACTGGACACGACTTGGAGACTGAACAACAACAATACTTCCCATAAGGCTTTGCAGAGGTGCATCTGTTTCCAGAAATGACAAGTTGTTATTGTACCACTATCAAAAATAGTGCTTTGTCAGGAACCAAGTGCTCTAAGACTTAAAGACGGAGGAAGAGACACAGCACATATACATATACTTCTAGAAAATTATACCATTAATTTCTGTTACATATGCACTATATTACTATGGCAACACTGACGTTAATCACTGCAACCAAAATGTGAGAGGTTTTTTTTTCCCCTTCCCATGGTAAGAAAGAAACAAAGCAACTGATTCTTGTTAAGTATCTAAGTAATGAAAAACGTAAAGAAACATAACAAATTTAAATGGAAATGTATAAACTGCCATTTCTTTCCCTCAAAGAAGAACTTGAGAACAGAATGGGAAAGGGGAATTGCTATAATTAATTATAAACATTAAGATTCTCAGTAGGCTAGGTGCTATAGTGGCTATAAGTTAAGGAATGGTACTAATCTACAGAGCTTTCCTGGTGCCTCAGTGATAATGAACCTGTCTCCTAACGCAGGAGATGAGGGTTTGATCTTTGGGTCGGGAAGATCCCCTGAAGAAGGAAATGAAAACCTACTCCAGTATTTTGCCTGGGAAATTCCATGGACAGAGGAGCCTTGCAGGCAATAGTACATGGGCTCACAGAAGAGTTGGACACAACTTAGCAACTAAACAACAACTAATTTGAAACATACCTAGCTTCTTTAGATTTCCAATAAGTTATCAATATTATATTATGGTCAGTCCTATTTCTTCTCCATTCAAATTACTCCATTAATGAATGACTTTTTAGAATAAAGGACTGTGAAGTAAACTGAAAAATTATGTATATCATAGGTAAGCAACAAATAAAGTCAGGGATACCCCCTCCAATTAGTGCCAAGTTGTTTCTTTAGGATATGCAGCATTGTATAAAACTTCCAGGCAGGTTAGATCATGAATCAACAAGTATTTATGAAGTTAATATATTCTACACTACTATATTCCATGTGGTAGGACAGACAACAAAAATATTGTGGGATCCTAAGGATTTTTAACTTTGGTTTCCTTTAGTTGAGGAAACAAAATACATAGATCCTGGTATACATCACTAACACCATTTCTTTAGGACACCATTGGCACACACCCGCTTCCTTATATGTATATGCCTATTCAAAATTTGCCAATGTCTGCATTGACCCCTTGAGATCCACTTCTCTGAAAAAAAATAAAAAACTAAAATGAAGTGTATCGTTTTGCTCTTAAAGAACCCAGATTCTCCTTTTTTCTTTTTCACAACAGTGTTCATTTTAGAAAATATGCACCTGCTAAAAGTAACAATGTAAAAAAGTCAAAAGGCCGGCAGAAAAGGAAGGAAACACAGAAAGAATAGAGGGAGGATTTATGCATTTAACAATTTATCCAGAGAAGGGTATCAGCACTTTACTTTTATAATGTCATGAGCATAAGCATATGAAAATTGGGTTAATGACACAAAAGCCTTTGAAATATAGTAAAGCATTCCCAAATTTGAATTCTTTCATGTAAAAATCCACTGTATTAAAATGTATTATACATATTCTTTTTGTTGTCAAAGGATTTTGATTGTACTCTAAGTTGTCACTGATGGGAATAATTAGAAAAACTGTGAGTAAGGAACAGAAATACAAAAAGGAGATAAAACACATGGCAGAGTAGGTAAAGAAGTTATTCCATCAGATCTTACTCCCTTTTGTATTATGAGAGACAGATTGCTGGCACATATATAAAACATGCTTCCAACATACTGTAAGATCATTTAACTAGGATCACATTGACAGTGAGGTGGTAGAAATCAATAACCGCATGTTATAACATTGGAATTTGACATAGGATCGTATACTGAAAGACCTCTCAGTATGAATATTACCTTTGAGAAAGCAAATAAACACACAGCCATGACACTGAAACTAAGGGAAATTGAAAGTATAAGAAGCATCTAATGATCAACTGACTATAATGTTCATTATTGCATATTAAAATGTATACCATTCATCTCTAACCTTCTATACAGTGTTCAGTCTCTATTTTTTACTTTAGTGAATCAAGCTTATGTATTTAACAGCCTTTTGAAATTTGTGACCTCAAGGTTTTCCCTGGTTGTTCAGCTTGCCAGTGCATGAACCCTGGGTTTGATGCCTAGGCCAGAAAGATCTCCTGGAGGAGGAAATGGTAACCCACTCCAGTATTCTTGCCTAGAGAATCCCATGGACAGAGGAGTCTGGTGGGATAGAGTCAAAGGGGTCACAAAAGAGTTGGATATGAATTAGCAACTAAACAACAACAACAAAGAGAAAATGAGCGGTAAATTAGTGCAATGGCCTTCAAAACGGCCGATCACAGAAAATGCCAAGTATTCTAGTTTTGTAAGGGTAGATGATGATGCTTCAAGGCAATTTAAGGGAAAAAAATAGCACATTTGGACATGTTGCAAAATGAGCTACTTCTGATGTATCCAGACCAAGATGCTGATACAGTAAGTAGTTTTAAATAGGATCTGTAGCTCAGGAGGGCTTCCCTGGTGACTCAGATGGTAAAAAAAAAAAAAAAAAATCCGCCTGCAATGTGAGAGACCTGGGCTCGATCCCTGGGTTGGGAAGATCCCTTGGAGGATGAAATGGCAATCCACTCCAATATTCTTGCCTGGAAAATTCCATGGACAGAGGAGCCTGGCAGGCTACAGTCCATGGGGCTGCAAAGAGTCAGACACGACTGAGTGACTAAGCACATTGTAGCTCAGGAAAAATATCTAGGTTAAAAATACTTGAATCTATGGGATAGAATTATGGTGAATATCAACATTCAGGGACTAAAAGGATAAAGAGAAGTCAACTAGTCAAGCAATAAAGGAAAGAATGAAAAGATTAAAGTGTTGTAGACACCAAAGGAGGAGAGAGAATGATGAGAACCAAACAGATCTTCAGCACAAGTAGGACAGGCCTGGGACCTGGGATCCTCGCTGCAGTGTGGCGGTGCTTGCACTTGGACACAGCTCTCTTTGAGCAACAAAACACAGGCCATATGGGACTAAAATTAACTGCATTCATGTGCAGTTAGGACAAAGTCTGGACAAAAGGTACAAAGAAACCAAAAGACCACTTGTCACTTCAAAAGAGCCTGAAGCAAAAGTAGGGTACTGCACATGCCCTCTGCACATCTAAGGGGTGGGCAAACCACCTAAGCCACCGCTCCAGCCTGACCCCTGGAACCAACTCACGCCCCAGCTCAGGAGCATGCCAGCAAGGGAAACTGTTGTTTGTTCTTGCTCCCCACTGTCGTTGAAAGGAACCCAATGAAGCCTTGCCTGAATTTCTTGTCTTGCCTCTGATCAACTTCTATTGATTAAGGAGGCCAAGAATACCGGTCTGTAACACAGGTGTAACAAGGTACACTGGATCAGATATTATAATATATTGCCTAACATTTGTATTGTGAAGAAAATCTTGAAATATGAAGGGTAAATACAATGAAACAATGCCAAGTTAATATAAAAGAACAAGTATCTGAACTTTAAGCTCTGAAAAAAGGAAAAAAACAGAAGGCTACTACTGAATCTTTGAGATAAATTACAGTGCACATAATATGCTTTGAGCTAAATACTCCTAGAATTAATAAACTGCCTAGTTATTCAACATAAATCCACATGACTTATACCAAAAATTCATTTGCATTCTACAGAGGAAAAATATCTATTTTCTCCCTTCTTTCTAAAAAGATTTCTGAACTCTGGGAGAAAGTTTATGATGATTAATAGAGGGCTGCCAGAAATTTGTGTTAAGAGAAAAAAATTTTAATCTTTTATATATAAAGATAATACTTGAAGCCAAATGTCAGTACAAATTATGTTTTGAGGTATTTTTTCCTCAGAGAAATTACAAGCTATATTGGATTTTCTAGAACTTTCCTATGGGGAAGGCTATCATACTCTAACTAAATGGCTATCAGGAAGTAAGCATGTAGTGTATGACTGCATCCAGGCTCTCTTCATGCTCAGCTCACCTTGAGTTTAGTGCCATGATAAACTTTCTTAAATGCCACATCTAATAATAATGTAACAGAGACACTATTTTGGAAATATTAAACTAATGGATATTTTCATCCCCCCTAAATTATGATGCCTTCCATTTCCCTGCCTATTTTATCACTGTCTATCAGATAAGATTAGAGAAATCTCCGGTCAGTGAAATTTATTCCTCATTTTCCCTATTACAAATGAGAAACATACAGACTCTCCTTAAAGAAATGCTTTGTCGGAATCTCTGTGTGGGGGGCCCAGGGGCCCTGAATGTAAATGAATGCATGCCTGGAAGCAACCTAAAGGCCAAGGATGCTTTAAGAATTTGGCAGACATAGACTAGAGACATTTATCAGAAAGCTTCATTGTTGATCATCTCAGAACTTGTTCCCATGAGAGCAGAACCTCCGTGAAAGAAGTAGTTAAATCTTTAAAAAGACCAAGCAGTAAAAGACCATTTGAAAAAGAAGAAAGCCTAGCCAGGAGCTAATTCCCTTTGAGGATTTTATTATCCCTGTGAGCTCTTGGATAAAGCGAAATAGCAGTCTCGGGGGAACTGCTCTGAAATCCACTGAAGAAGTGGTCCCTGTATAAGCAGGGAAAGCACGAGATGGAGAAGGAGGTCATCGGGCCCATGCTTGAGGCCCAGCAGGAAGCACTGCAGGACCTGCAACTTGAATCCCAGGGAACTACACATGGATGCCATCAAATGGGACCCCAGTCTGTTTCCCTTTGAGAGGGAGAGGCCAGATCAATGCCTCTAGAAGGCCAGTACCACGACATCGTCAAGGTGTACACACTTGCGGAATTCAAGAGAGAGCCACAGGAAGCTGTCCTCAGAACACACTGCTCTTGAGAATCAAAATGATCAGGCTGCTTTACAAAATCATCAGTTTGGCTCAGTCACTCAGTCGTGTCTTTCTCTTTGTGACCCCATGGACAGCACCACGCCAGACCTCTCTGTCCATCACCAACTTCTGGAGCTTGCTCAGACTCATGTCCTTCAAGTCAGTGATGCCATCCAACCATCTCATCCTCTGTCATCCCCTTCCTCCTGCCTTCAATCTTCCCAGCATCAGGGTCTTTTCCAATGAG
This sequence comes from Antilocapra americana, assembly GCA_007570785.1. Lineage (NCBI taxonomy): Eukaryota > Metazoa > Chordata > Mammalia > Artiodactyla > Antilocapridae > Antilocapra > Antilocapra americana. Next base: position 33,271,983 of record ML663562.1, on the reverse strand, counting down.
TCAATTCTTCACATTAGATGACTGAAATATTGGAGCTTGCTGTTAATAAATACAAGCTCTGGAAGGAAGAAAGGAAAGAAGGAAGGAAGTATGGGGAGGGAGGGAGGAAAGGAGGAGGAGGAAGGCAATGTCCGAAATTGAGCACCCATGCAGTGAGTTAAAAATAGTTCAGAGAGGGATTTGAGTAGAGAGGACTTGAAACAGCCTTCCACAAATATCCCAGTTGTAGTTGTATGAGACAGAGAACCAGAAAAATATTCAGTATCTCTAAGCACTTGAAAGGTGAGTGAAACACAGCTGAAATTTACATCAGTAAACTCAAGTGCTTAAAGTCACCAAGTTACTACTTCAAGTTAAGATGCGTTTGCCTCCAGAGACAGTTTTATCCCTCTCCTCAAAATCCTACAGGGGCTTCTAAACATCTATTTTAAAATTTTGAAATCCTCTTATCTGGCATTCACCTGTCTCAAGATTCCCAAACCTATCCCTCTTCACTCCAAGATATATTAGTAACACATGCACTTCTTACTGATACAATTAATTGTTGATATGAAGCAGGGCAAAGGCTAATAGAGTTTTGTCAAGAGAACACACTGATCATAGCAAACACTGTCTTCCAAAAACATAAGAGATGACTCTACACATAGACATTACCAGATGGTCAGCACCAAAATCACATTGATTATATTCTTTGCAGCCAAATGGAGAAGCTCTATACAGTTAGCAAAAACAACACCTGGAGCTGACCTTAGCTCAGATCATGAGCTCCTGACTGCAAAATTCAGGCTTAAATTGAAGAAAGCAGGGGAAAACCTCTAGACCATTCAGGTATGACCTAAATTAAATCCCTTATGAATATATAGGAGATGACGAATAGATTCAAGGTATTGGATCTGGTAGACAGAATGCGTGAAGAATTATGGACAGAGTTTTGTAACACTGTACAGAGGTAGTGACCAAAACCATCCTAAAGAGAAAGAAATGCAATAAGGCAAGGTGGTTGTCTGAGGAGGACTCACAAATCATTGAGAAAAGTCAAGAAAAGCAAAAGGCAAAGGAGAAAGGTAAAGATATACTCAACTGAATGCAGAGGTCCAGAGAATCGCAAGAAGAGATAAGAAAGCCTTCTTAATTAAACAATGCAAATAAATAGAGGAAAACAATAGAATGTGAAAGACTAGGGATGTCTTCAAAAAAAACTGGAGATAAAAAGGAAGCATTTCATGCAAAGATGGGCACAATAAAGGACAGAAATGGAAAGGACCTAATAGAAACAGAAGAGATTAAGGAAATGTGGCAAGAATACAATGAAGAAGAACTGTACGAAAAAAAGGTCTTAATGACCCAGGATAACAATGATGGTATGGTCACTCACCTAGAGCCACCTTCATACCCAGGAGTGTGAAGTCAAGCAGCCCTTAGGAGGCATTACTGCAAACAAAGCTAGTGGAGGGGACAGTATTCCAGCTGAGCTATTTAAAATCCTAAAATATGATAACAGTTAAAGTGTTGTACTCAATATGTCAGCAAATTTGGAAAACTTAGTAGTGGTCATAGGACTGGAAAAGGTGAGTTTTCATTTCAATCCCAAAGAAGGGCAATGCCAAAGACTGTTCAAACTACCAGATAATTGCACTCATTTCACATGCTAGCAAAGGAATAGTCAAAATCCTTCAAGCTAGGCTTTAGCAGTATGTGAATCAAGGACTTCCAGATGTACAAGCTGGATTTAGAAAAAGCAGAGGAACCAGGGATCAATTTGCCACATCTGTTGGATCACAGAAAAGGCACAAGAATTCCAGAAAAATTCCAGAAAAATTTCCACTTCACTGGCTAAAGCCTTAGATGGTGTGGATTACAACAAACTGTGGAAAATTCTTAAAGAGATGAGAATACCAGACCACCTTACTTGTCTCTGAGAAACCTATATGCAGGTCAAGAAACAACCATTAGAATTGGACATGGAATGAGGGACTGACTCCAAACTGGGAAAGGAGTATGTCAAGGCTATAGATTGTCACTCTACTTATCTAACTTCTACACAGAATACATCATGCAAAATGCCAGGCTGGATGACTCGCAAGCGGGAATCAAGATTCCTAGGGGAAATATCAACCTCAGATAATGCAGATGACACCACTGTAATGGCAGAAAGTGGAGAGGAACTAAAGAGCTTCTTGATGAGAGTGAAAGAGAAGAATGAAAAAGCTGGCCTGAAACTCAACATTCAAAAAACGAAGAACAAAACACTAAGATTACTCATAGCAAGCAGAAGGGGGAAAAGTGGAAGCAGTGCCAGAGTTTATTTTCTTGTGCTCTGAAATCACTGAGGACAGTGACTGCAGCCATAAAATTAAAAGACACTTGCTTCTTTGAAGAAAAGCTCTGACAAACCTAGACAGTGTATTAAAAAGCAGAGACATCATTTTGCTGAAAAAAGCCCATATTGTCAAAGCTATGGTTTTTCCAGTAGCCATGTATGAATGTGAGAGTTGTACCATAAAGAAGGCTGAGTGCCAAAGAACTGATGCTTTTGAATTATGGTGCTGGAGAAGACTCTTAAGAGTCCCTTGGACTGCAAGGAGATCAAACTAGTCAATCCTAGAGGTCACATCTATTGTTAGCTTCAAAATCTAATGAAAATCCAATAAAAATCAATTTTAAAAAATAAGGAAAAATCTTAAAATAAAATAATATTTTGATAGTAAAAGATAATTTTAATAAAATGGTTTACCTCAAGAGATAGGAGAAGTTTAAATGCTACTGGAAAGTGTTGCAGAAGAGGGAAGAAAAGTAAAGCAATCCAAGCCTATATTATATAGTATCTTCATTAAAATGTTATTGAGTTTAAAAAAACCTAATGAAATTATGTAAATTTTCCCTTAATAAACTATAACTTACCTTTCTGTAATATATGAAATATATTTGAAATATATATATATGAAATATAAATATATATGAAATATATTTGGCAATATATATGAAAGTCAATATATATATCGACAAAGGTCTGTATAGTCAAAGTATGAGTTTTTCCAGTAGTCATGCATGAATGTGAGAGTTGGATCATAAAGAAAGCTGAGAACCGAAGAATTGATGCTTTGAACTGTGGTGTTAGAGAAGACTCTTGAGAGTCCCTTGGGCTGCAAGGAGATCAAACCAGTCAATCCTAAAAGAAATCAGTCCTTAATATTCAAGACTGATGCTGAAGCTCCAGTACATTGGCCTCCTGATGTGAAGAGCCAACTCATTGGAAAAGACCCTGATGCTGGGAAAGATTGAAGGCAGAAGCAGAAGGGAATGACAGTATGAGATGGTTGGATGGCATCACCAACTCAATAGGCAGGCGTTTGAGTAAGCTCCAGTAGTCGGTGATGGACAGGTAAGCCTGGCATGCAGTCCATGGTGTCACAAAGAGCTGGACATGACTGAGTGTCTGAACTGAACTATAAAACTCTTCAAAAGATAGTTACCTCTGTACATTGATTCAATTTTTCCAAGGAAATAAAAGCAAAGATATAGGATTTATGCATAAATGTGTTCATCAGAACATAATTCATAACAGTAAACTACTGTCAACAATCTAAATGACTGTGTAGTTTGAGTCAGGAAAAGAGTGAAAATAATCTCAATAGAGGATTATTTTAAAAAATCACTCTAGTATATTCTTACAATTAACTATTATGCAAAGAAAAGGCAGAGGAATCAAACTGCCAATATCTGTTGGATCATAGAGAAAGCAAGAGAATTCCAGAAAAACATCTACTTTTACTTCATTGACTATGCTATAACCATTAACTGTGTGGGTCACAATAAACTGTGGAAAATTCTTAAAGCAGTGGGAATACTAGATCACCTTATCTGTCTCCTGAGAAACAGGTCAAGAAGCAATAGACATGGAACAGACTGGTTCAAAATTGGTAAAGGAGTACATCAAGGCTGTATATTGTCACCCTGCTTATTTAACTTCTATGCAGAGTACATCATATGAAAAGCCAGACTAAAATATTTGATCACATTAAAATGTTTATTCACATAAGAGTATGTTCAAGACATAATATTAAGTGGAAAAAGTATACTATGTATTCATCAAAAGATTCTAATTTTGAGTATATATGAAAACTGTATGTTTGTGATTGGGATAAACCATGCAGGATTAGAAGGCCTGTACCTGCCCAGCTTCAAGACGGAAGAAAGGGCTGAGAGTCAGCAACAGAGACATAATAGTTTAATGGATAGAGGAATCTTGCATGTCTGAAGCAAGGTCCTGGAGAAACACCTCACTGTATATGGCAGAAGGCAGACAGGACATAGCAGCAGTCTTTGCTCCTAGGGACAGGGATAGGTTACTAGCGACAGAGGAGTTTGGCTCATCGGTTATCAGGGAAACCAGCAGAGTAGCATGGCCCTCACCATCCCTTTAAGCACAGTGGAGAATTCTTATCTAAAGCCAGATCATTCCTTTGGGCTTGGGGCAAGTATGTAGGAGGGTCAGTCATGTGAGTAGGGTGTACTTGAGGCAGGGACCCGTCTAGCAGGGGATGTACAGAAAACAAGAGAACAGTCATCTTAGGTAGCCTGATCATATATTAATATTTATATACATGAAATATCTTGAGAAAGCACACAAAAATATTAGCTTATTTGTTCATTCCTTCAGTGTCCATTCATTTAAAACACACATACATTTATTTATTAAGTTCTCTAAACCAAACAGTCATTGTTCTCATCCCATAGGGTTGGTAGTCTAGTGAGGAATGTACATTTACACGTAACTACAAAATTATATGTGTACATTAATTTTTGTTTGTTTCTTAGCTGTCTCCATTAAAATTGCCAACTCCGTTATCGTAGAGATCCTGTTTATCATGTTTGTCACTGTGTTCCCAGCATATACCAGAGTCCAGGATCATAAATATTTCAAGAATGCAGAAGAAACCCAGAGATTAAACAGGAGCATATTAGCAGAGGACCTAAGGTAGGAGGTCTGAAAAATTTTTTTGAGGACAAGTGCCATTGAAAATAAGGTTCTGAAGGATAAGCAAGAAACAGGGAGATGAAGACAGTTGGGAAGAATGTTCCAAGAAGAAAATAGCTACAGGAAAAGAAAAAGTGTTAGCTGAATTCACTGAAGCAATGTTTATTTCAGGGTGTTTATAGGCAATTTCTTTTTCAAATTTTCTTCAATGAACAGGTATTTGTGTGGTAATCAGAGAAACAGTATTCTGAACAAAACAAACCTAAAATCTCTGACTTTTTGGAGATTACCCTGACTCTAAATGTTTATTTTCTAACTTTGACTTGTCTTTGTATTTAACATACAAACTGAAAAAATATTGTAAATTCAATGTTCTACTCTAGAAATATATTTCCTCTTAGAGTTCAAGACTTTTCAGGTCACTTGTAATTTTTTTCTTTCTTTTATTTTGTATCTTTGTCTATGCTGTATACGCAATATATATTTAAAATCTGGTTAAATATTTACATTGGATATAAACAGTAATTGAATCCATAAAACCTATAATTCTGATCTTATTATATGATGGCTAGTTATTGTTCCAATGACTTTGCAGAACTAGCCTGAAAAAAAAAAAATCAAAGAACACTTTCTAACACCATACACAAAAATAAACTCAAAATGGATCAAAGATCTAATCATAAGACCAGAAACTATAAAACTCCTAGAGGATAACATAGGCAAAACACTCTCCGACATAATCCAAAGCAGGATCCTCTATGACCCACCTCCCAGAATATTGGAAATAAAAGCACGAATAAACAAATGGACCTAATTAAAATTAAAAGCTTCTGCACAACAAAGGAAACTATAAGCAAGGTGAAAAGACAGCCTTCAGAATGGGAGAAAATAATAGCCAATGAAGCAATGGACAAACAATCTCAAAAATATACAAGCAACTCCTGCAGCTCCATTCTAGAAAAATAAACGACCCAATCAAAAAGTGGGCCAAAGAACTTAACAGACATTTCTCCAAAGAAGACATAAAAATGGCTAACAAACACATGAAAAGATGCTCAACATCACTCATTATCAGAGAAATGCAAATCAAAACCACAATGAGATACCACTTTACACCAGTCAGAATGGCTGCCATCCAAAAGTCTACAAGCAATAAATGCTGGAGAGGATGTGGAGAAAAGGGAACCCTCTTACACTGTTGGTGGGAATGCAAACTTGTACAGCCACTATGGAAAACAGTGTGGAGATTCCTTAAAAAACTGCAAATAGACCTGCCATATGACCCAGCAATCCCACTGCTGGGCATACACACTGAGGAAACCAGAATTGAAAGAGACACGTGTACCCCAGTGTTCATCGCCGCATTGTTTACAATAGCCAGGACATGGAAGCAACCTAGATGCCCATCAACTGATGAATGGATAAGAAAGCTGTGGTACATATACACAATGGAATATTACTCAGCATTAAAAAAAATTCATTTGAATCAGTTCTACTCAGGTGGACGGAAATGGAGCCCATTATCCAGAGTGAAGTAAGCCAGAAGGAAAAACAACAATACAGTATACTAACGCATATATATGGAATTTAGAAAGATGGCAGCGAGAACCCTGCATGCGAGACAGCAAAAGGAACACAGATGTATAGAACAGACTCATGGACTCTGTGGATGAGGGCAAAGGTGGGATGACATGGGAGAATGGCATTAAAACATGTTAATTATCATATGTGAAATCAATCGCCAGCCCAGGGTTGATGCTCAGGGCTGGTGCACCGAGATGTCCCAGGGGGAGGGAATTGGGAGGGAGGAGGGAGGGGGGTTCTGGAGGGGGAGCATATGTACACCCATGGCGGTTTCATTTCATTGTATGGCAAAACCAACACAATAAAGTAAAGAAAATTTTTTAAAAAATCAAAGAAAATTATTAAAATTCCTTTTAGAAACATTTTGCTGAAGAAATTATCTCATTTGATATAAATACTTATACTTGAATTGGAATGAAAATTAATGCTATTTATTGTTCTAAAATCTCAGAAACAGATGTTTTAATTTCTTTCCAGGATAAAGAGGAGAGAAATATATTCTTATGGTCAAAGTAACCATGACTACAGTTTTCAGACACATAACAAATGTTATTTTCATATATTTTGTGTTGGTTAAAATAATAATCTATTCTTATATATGAAATCTGTTCTTGGTGAACCTTCCTTCCAAACTGCAGCACAATGCTTAAAATTATTCATCAATCCAACAAGTAGTTTCAGGAGTGACTATTTTTCCCTCAGTGTGGAACATTTTTAAGGGTATAGAAGTGCCATACCCCAAAATATTTAGAACTGCTACTTTGGTTCCTTTTGGTATTGTTCTCTCCATTTTCAAGGGTGAGGAAAAATTTTCAGCTTCACTACTCAAGGACCACATCTGAAGGGTGACAAAAACATGACGGTGGTTGTTGGGGAGAAACAGGCATAATACAGTCCTAGTCAAAGCCAGTGAGTCTTACTTCCCCCACACAACTGGAATATGGACCCTCATACACATGATGGCATTCCATAAATAGAGCAAATAATGTGTACAATTATTTAAACTAACATCAAATGGACTGAAAAATGGGTACACATTTCCAAAGAACCTCTCTGAATAAGAAGAGCATGATATAATGCCTTAAGACTCTCCCTTTGTTCTTAGTAATACATGGTGGCTTTATTATTATGAGCAAGGATTTCTCTATCTGAGAGGTTTCAGCTCTGTTTAATACAACTCTATGACTAGAACCATCCTGGTGAGTGATCTAAATCAAGGAAATGCTCTATATCATGACAACTAGAAGCATGTGAATATGATTTCTAAAGTATTAAAGTTCAAAGGGAATGGTCCTGTCATGACAAAATTCCAAATGGAAGAAGACTGATCATTAATTCACTACTGAGTGGTGAGGGAATTCCATTTTGCTATTTACCCCACAACTCAAAGAAGGTATGTGACCTAATGTCTGAAGAGAAACTGAAAATGGGGAAAAAGTGAAAAGGATTATTTTTCATTTAATTCTTGCCAAGAAATTAGAGATGAGATTTTGTAATATCAAATTATTTTGATATTACAAAAGGGTGAACCACAGAGCAAGATGTAGAGGAGGATGGGCACAAGAGAAGCAAAAAAGAGGATGATGAGGAAGAAAAGAAGGCAGACTAAGAAAGTCCTCATCCAGTGAAGTGGCATGACAGTTATCAAAGAATATATTAACTTTGGTTGTCAGAGACCAAATAAAGATAACAGCAGCCAGAACTGTGCAATTCAGAATTTTGTGTCTTATTGAGAAATGTTTGAAATACAGAAGCCCAATAAGATAATTTATGCTGCTGCTGCTGCTGCTAAGTCACTTCAGTCATCTCCAACGCTATGCGACCCCATAGATAGCAGTACGACCAGGCTCCCCCGTCCCTGGGATTCTCAAGGCAAGAACACTGGAGTGGGTTGCCATTTCCTTCTCCAATGCATGAAAGTGAAAAGTGAAAGTGAAGTCACTCAGTCGTGTCTGACTCTTACCACCCCATGGACTGTAGCCTACCAGGCTCCTCCATCCATGGGATTTTCCAGGCAAGAGTACTGGAGTGGGGTGCCACTGCCTTCTCTGGATAATTTATGAAGAATACCTAAAATCATCTCATTAATGAATGGTTAGGAATCAAAAAGGAACAGATGTTCTCTGCAATAAATCCCACACTATAGCAAATAATTTACTCTTAAAATATTTAAGAATTCTTCTCATGCAAATACTAGCATATTAATAAAAGAAAACACTAATTGACTTCAACAAATGATCCTCAGTTAGAGCAATTCAAATAATCCAGAAGTAATTAAAAAACACGAATTACTAAACTAGTAGGAGACAACGTTTACAGTTACATTCATTTGTTAAATGAGGTAAAATGCACATCTTGCTTCAAAGAATATTTCAAGAAATTTATCAGTAGAAATAGGATGTGACAATAGCTTTAAATTTCATAGAAATTAATATAAGGAAACTGCCTACTCCAACATTTCCCCACAGTTAAAGCAAAGCATTCTTATTCCTAATGACTAAGAGATCTCTTCAAGAAAATTAGATAGACCAAGGGAATATTTCATGCAAAGATGGGCTCACTAAGAGACAGAAATGGTATGGACCTAACAGAAGCAGAAGATACTAAGAAGAGGTGGCAAGAATACACAGAAGAACTGTACAAAAAAGATCTTCACGACCCAGATAATCACGATGGTGTGATCACTCACCTAGAGCCAGACATCCTGGAATGTGAAGTCAAGTGAGCCTTCAAAAGCATCACTACGAACAAAGCTAGTGGAGGTGATGGAATTCCAGTTGAGCTATTTCAAATCCTGAAAGATAACGCTGTGAAAGTGCTGCACTCAATATGTCAGCAAATATGGAAAACTCAGCAGTGGCCACAGGACTGAAAAAGGTCACTTTCCATTCCAATCCCAAAGAAAGGCAATGCCAAAGAATGCTCAAACTATTGCACAATTGCACTCATCTCACACGCTAGTAAAGTAATGCTCAAAATTCTCCAAGCCAGGTTTCAGCAATACATGAATTGTGAACTTCCAGATGTTCAAGCTGGTTTTAGAAAACGAAGAGGAAACAGAGATCAAATTGCCTACATCCGCTGGATCATCGAAAAAGCAAGAGAGTTCCAGAAAAACATCTACTTCTGCTTTACTGACTATGCCAAAGCCTTTGACTGTGTGGATCACAATAAACTGTGGAAAATTCTGAAAGAGATGGAAATAGCAGACCATCTGACTTGTCTCTTGAGAAACTTGTATGCAGGTCAGGAAGCAACAGTTAGAACTGGACATAAAACAACAGACTGGTTCCAAATAGGAAAAGGAGTACATCAAAGCTATATTGTCACCTGCTTATTAAACTTATATGCAGAGTACATCATGAGAAACGCTGGGCTGGAAGAAGCACAAGTTGGAATCAAGATTGCCGGGAGTAATATCAATAACCTCAGATATGCAGATGACACCACCCTTATGGTAGAAAGTGAAGAGGAATTAAAGAGCCTCTTGAGAAAAGTGAAAGAGGAGAGTGAAAAAGTTGGCTTAAAGCTCAACATTCAGAAAACTAAGATCATGGCATCTGGTCCGATCACATCATGGCAAATAGATGGGGATACAGTGTCAGACTTTATTTTTCTGGGCTCCAAAATCACTGCAGATGGTGATTGCAGCCATGAAATTAAAAGAAGCTTACTCCTTGGAAGGAAAGTTATGACCAACCTAGAGAGCATATTAAAAAGCAGAAATATTACTTTGCCAACAAAGGTCCATCTAGTCAAGGCTATGGTTTTTCCAGTGGTCATGTATGGATGTGAGAGTTGTACTATAAAGAAAGCTGAACACCGAAGAATTGATGCTTTTGAACTGTGGTGTTGGAGAAGACTCTTGAGAGTCCCTTGGACTGCAGGGAAATCCAACCAGTCCATCCTACAGGAGATCAATCCTGGGTGTTCATTGGAAGGACTGATGTTGAAGATGAAACTCCAATCCTTTGGCCACCAGATGGGAAGAGCTGACTCATTGGAAAAGACCCTGATGCTGGGGTTTTTTGCTTGATACAGGGTGCTCAGGGCTGGTTCACTGGGATGACCCAGAGAGAGGGAATCGGGAGGGAAGTGGGAGGCGGGTTCTGGAAGGGGAACACATGAATACCCATGGCAGATTCATGTCAATGTATGGCAAAACCAACACGATAATGTAAATTAAAAAAAAGAAAAAAGGCCCTGATGCTGGGAAAGATTGAGGGCAGGAGGAGAAGGGGACGGGATAGAGGATGAGATGGCTGGATGGCATTATTGACTTGATGGCCATGGGTTTGGGTGGACTCCAGGAGTTGGTGATGGACAGGGAGGCCTGGCATGCTGTGATTCATGGGGTTGCAACGAGTCGGACATGACTGAGCAACTGAACCAAACTGAACTGAATCTCTCTTTAGTCCTTTCTGGTTTACAAAGTACCTATTATATACGTCACTCTTTATAAACAACCAGGCTACATGAGTGTTATTCATCTCTGCTTCACAGAGAAGCAGCACCACATACAGTCTTTGATGCTAAAGCCCATGCTCCGTCACTGAGTATTTAGTGACTTGGACAATTTATTTAAACTCACTGAATCTCATTTTCCTCATGTATAAATAGAGACATTTATCTGCCTCATAGGGTTATAAAGATTAAATGAATCAGTAGCTGTAAAGTGCTTATTATGAGTGGCAAACAACAAATTATGAAGTTACATGATTAATACAAGTAAACTTGAGGTTAAGAGTACTGGATTAACTTTATACAGTTAATAAATAGAAGAGTCAATATTATATTCTAAATTTTACATAAAGTCTAGCAACTTGAAAAACAAGCTTTATAACTCAATCCAAATAAAGTAAAGCAATATGTTATTCCTGAAAGAGCATATAGATTTTGGTGCAGACTTGGGCTCAAATAATAGCTCCACCACTTGGGCAAGTCACATAACACAATTAGCCTCAAATTTACTCAACTGTGAAATAGAGACATTAATATATAACTCATGTGACAATAAAATGAGATAATGACTCCATGAGATCCATATGGAAGTACTTTATAAATTGAGACTTGAATCTTGGCAATATTTGGCTTTGTTGGAAATATTTTACATTAAGAGTCCCCAAACTGTTGTGTTAGAGCTGCCAGTACAACACAGGACATATAGTTAGAAAGACTTTAACAAGTTTGTTCCCTAATGCATTAGGTACGACTATGTTGACAAACTCTGATGAACATCTGGTCTGGGGTCATTAGTAAAGGATGTGGCAAGGATTATGTGCTGGTGTATTTTATATTCTTTTCCTAGCAAAAAGTAAAAATTAATGAGATGAATACCTCATTTCAAATACTGAAATATGCAAAATGTATTTTTCAGAAAATGAGAAATTCTATCAATAGTATCGTGTATCAAGTGATCTGAGAAAACAAAAAACTATAGTTGCTCAATTTAACAAATTAGCACTGCCACAGCCTAGCTAAGCATTCCAAGATCATTTCTTTAACTTTATGATCCCACACATTAACTCATATTAAAGGAAGATGTCAAGTAAATCTACTTGGATTAAAAGCGTCCCTAACACTATATGACTATCATGACTTATTTTACTTAGTATGTTTTGTGACTCATCCATATTACAGCATGTTATTATAGCATAAAATATAGGGACTTCATTATTTTTCATTGTTGAATAATAAACCATTGTATGTATTAATATATGCAAAAAATTGTTTAAGACAAAATGCATATGCTTTGCACATAACACATGGCATACGTCTTTTTTTGTTTGTTGAAAATCATAGACTCTTTCAATCCTACCATTCAATTATAGAGAACTTTCTCACCAGCCTTCTAAATTACTTAGCTTTTTGTAAGTGTCTCTAATCAACACAGTTTGACTCTTTGGGAAATGTTTGACATCAGTTTAAATAGATGCAAGGCATCTCTGAAATATGAGTTGCTGGGCTCCAAGTTTAGCTATGAAATAAATTTTATGCCAGAAATTTCGTTGCCAAACAAATCATGTAATAAACTCCTGGATATGAATAAACATGTGTGTTGGTATTTTCAATACATGTAGGTGTATTGGCTGCCTAGCACTACCATAACAAAGTACCACAACTTAGTAGAAACAACAGAAAACTGAAAAAACAACAGAAATTTATTCTCTCATGGTTCCAGAGCTTAGAAGTTTGAAGTCAAGGTGTCAGTAGGATGATGCTTTCTCTGAAAGTGTCAGAGAAATCTTCCTTGCATTTTAATTCTCACAATACCAACAGTCCTTGCTGTCTTGGTTTACACCTGCATTACCCCAATCTCTGCCTCCATCATCAAACGGCCCCTTTCCATGTGTGTATCTTTCCTCTTGTTATAAAGACACAAATCATATTGGATTTAAGATCTATCATATTCCAATACAAACTCATATTCACTCGTTTTTATCCACAAAGACCATATTTCAAAATAAGTCACATTCTAGAGGTTCAGTAAACACAAATTTCTGGGGCAGGAAACACTATTCATCCCAGTACAGTAAGCTTTAATACTTATTTCATGCCATTTCAATCTCTGAAGTATGATTTATCAGTAAAATTCTGTGATTACACAGTCCTGAAACCAAAAAGTGAACCTATGTCTAGCACAAAAATTTTTTCTCAAAATTACAAATTTTCTCATACTTATTACCAAACCAGTTATTACTATATATAAAAATATCTCTACCTCCTCATGCTTTTGTACTTTACCCATCTAATTTCTAAAGAAAGCTTATTTGTGTGTGCAGCTCCTCATGCTTTTAGGAGATTTAAAGATTAAAGTAGATCTTTAATTTGGCTAGATGACTTTGAGCCAGACCAGGACAAAAAAAGAGAAGGAAATAACTATGTTGTTGGGATTAGAACAGGGGATGAGGAAGGAGCTCAAGCGAGGGCAATGATGAGCAAAGAATAGAATCATTCCTCTTGGATAGGCCCCCGGGAGCCGAACGGCTGTGTCATATGATAAAGTCATGTTTAACTGTTTAAGAAACCACCAAACAGTTTCACCAAAGTAAGTGTGCAGCTTTAAATTCCTACCAACAGTGCATGCAGGCTTGTTTCCTCACATCCTTGCAATAGTTATTACTATCTGTCTTTTTTTATTGCATTTTCCTAATGACTAACAATGTGCCAGGCAGTCCGTTAGGTAGTAGGTATATGTCAGATGGCAGCTAGGTAGTAGATTATGTGAATAACACATAACCACTGCAAAGCATTTGTTGTTAGGGGAAAAGAGAAAGAGAGGGAGATAAAAAGATAATTCCTCCAATAGTAAATTACATGAACTCACACCATTACATCATATCTTTTACTAAATAGTTTTAGGAAGTTTGAATACACTCCCTTATGAACGAGTTTTCTGGAGATTCAACCAAACGAAGCCAAAGGTTACATTCAGGTCATCAGCCTGTCAAGTATTTCTTCTATATACCTCTGATCTTTAAAGCAATCATGTAAGACATCCTCTCAACTACTTCATTCTCTTTGAAAGGCATTTGTAACAGTATGGAGTACAAAGTAACTCTGTGTTTAAGCTTCCTCAGGGAAAAATGGCCATTATTATTTTAAGAGAATTTCCACAAAGATGATTTCAACAATAATAGATTTTTCTGATGAGTGATACCAATCATTTTTGATAGACTTTTAAAAATGTCAAATTTGTCCTATAAAATGGAGACCAAGGCAGATGACAGAATCTCTAGCAATCAGCAATCCTGAATGCTTCTGTTAAACAAAATTGAACAGCTCTATACTTCTTGGCTTCTATGATTGCAAAGCCATACAAATGAGCTGCACACATGAATAACTTTTCTTTAACTAAACATTAAATTACTTTTTCTTTTAAGTTTCTCAGATGACCTACCTCTGAACTCAGTATAAAATGAAATAGGAGCAAGGAAATGTGGATTTCTGAAATTATGTACAAAGTTGGAAAATATTCTTAAAGGCCCTACCAAGAGGTAGGGAATTATCATCTGAGTCTTGAATCTGTAAAAACTCCATTATAGAGATGGGAGTGAATAGGCTGTGAAATTCTATATATAAAATTATAATGGCACATTTTTGGAGAATTAAGGAAAACCAGATCAGGCATTTTGAGAGTTCCAAGTAGGAGAATGATTTAATAGCAAGACCTATGGTAAAAGATACATGTTAGTTATTCATCCATTAAGTATTAATTAAACTCTTAGCCAGGCACTTGGACTATAAATAAATTTCCCTTCATTCAAAGAGTTTATATTCCAGTAAGAGACAGTTATGAAAACAAAATACAGTTCTCTAGTTGGAGCTAACATTTTTGAGCCATAATATTTGGCAGATACCATATTTACATAGGATTATCTCATTCAATCCTCATAATAAACCTACAAGGTTAGTACCATTACTATTCCCATTAGTGGGGCAGTGGTAAAATATCCACCTGCCAACGCAGAAGATGCAAGAAATGCGAATTCAATTCCTGGGTCAGGAAGATTTCCTGGAGTACGAAACCCACTTAAGTATTCTTGCCTGAGAAATTCCAAGAACAGAGAAGCCTAGTGGGCTATAGTCCATGGGGTCGCAGAGTCAGACACAACTGAGCAACTGAGAACACACACACACACATACCACAGATATGTAAACAAGCTTAGAGTTGTAACTTGCACAAAGTTACTCAAACCATCTCTGAATCAAATGGCCTGTACCTTTAACCACCGAGGTAGCTATACTAGGTCTTATATTGCCATAACAAATGTAGGAATATTAAAAAGCAAGAACAAACCAAACAAACAGTAGGCACAGTGGGACAGAGTACTGACTTTCCAGAGAGAGTTGAAAAAGCCTTCACAGACTAAGCTCTAAAAATAAATAGGAAATTTTCAGACAAAGAAACAGAGAAGAGGCATCCCAGGTTGACAGTAAATAACATTGGAGCAGTAAATGTTCATGAAATAACAGGAATAGAAGTTGTATAACAGAGAAGAACAAACCTGAACCCATATTAGATCTGCTCCTTTAGCTCTAACCCTTGTGTTCTGTTGCCTGTGCTTAGTCATGCTGGTTTTATAAAAGAATGCTGTCTAGATCCTGAAATATATAGAACCCATTCTCAAGGCTCTGACCTTTAAAGGTATAACACTTTTCCATTCAGTTAGAGAGAAAACGTTGCAGAGCAGAGAATCACATTTGTCTCGTTGGAGTTTTATAGGAACATTATGACCAGACCTAGACAGACAGCTGCAGAGGATCCTAGCACCAAGAAGTTTGCAACAACCAGCCATACCCTCTCCCCTTTAAGCATAAAGGAAGCTTGAACTCTACTCAGGTGAGATGGTTGTTTGGGATATCAGTCCACCATCTTCTCAGTCTACAGGCTTTCCAAGTAAAGTTGCTATTTCTTGCCCCAACAACTCCTCTCTGGATTGACTGGCCAGTTGGGCCTCAAGCAGTAGAAGGCTGGACTCAGTAACAGTTGAGTTGTTTCCTATGGCTGTTGTAACAAGCTACCACACATTTTGTGGCTTAAGGAACAGAAATACATTCTCTTAAAGTTTTGGATGCCCAGAAATCTGAAATTCCTATCACTGGGCAAAAATTAAGGTGCGGGAAGGGCCATGCTCTGGGGTAAATGTGTCCCTTTCCTTTTCCAGCTTCTGATCATTGCCAACATTCCTTGGCTTGTGGTCATATCAGTACACTTTTCAAGATCAGTATCTTGCAATTTCCCTATGTCTGTAAACTCTCTCTCTGCCTCTATCTTACAGAGTATACTGCCCTTTGAGTCCATTCTGTTCATTCAAGATAACCTTCCTACCTTTTTAATTTAATTAAATCTCCAAAGACCCCTTTTTCCAAATAAGGTAACATTTACAGGTTTGAAGAATTAGGACCTGATGTCTTTAGGGGTCATTTTTCAGCCTATCAAAACTTAGAATCACCTGGCTGGTGGAGGTGGAGGAGGCTAGCAGGGTGTGAGAGGTGTAGCAGGTGGGAGAGGTAACACTGCAGAAAATAGAAGAGGCTAGGCAGGTGAGCAGGGACTAGAAGATAATGATTGAATTGGCTACAGGGAAGTTTATCTTATAGGTTATGGATACAATTGAAATGTTCTGATTTGCAGCATGACACTGATATTTGCATGATACAGAAAGATATTTTCACAGTTAGTATTTTGAAAAGAAGTTAGTAGAAGGCAGGAGATTTTAAGACTCTTAATTATTTGGGGAGAAAAGGAAGGGATGGATAAGATATGAATATGGTTATTGTTGACTGGATGTAGAGAAAGAGATACGAGGGAATTTAGGATAAATCATAAATTTCCAGTTTGAGCAAGTGGGTAGATAAAGGGGGCAAGTGAGGCTATGGAACACTCAGAGTGATACAGATGGGCAGGATGAGCTTGACTTTAGGCCTGCTGATTTAGAAGTGCATGTGTGACATCCAAAGTAAGATGCTGGTAGATCACTGGATATGTAAGTCTGGAGAAAGAGAACAATAGAAAGATTTAGACATTTAGATGTGTATCTCTAAATTTCCAAATTTAGATTGGAAATCATTGGCCATGAGTATGGTTGAAACTACCAAATGGTCAACAAATTGATGTTAGTAGAAACTACTTTTTTGCTGATACCAATGTGTTTCAAGGCAACTTCTCCATAATTTTCATGCTATCATGAATGCTTCAACTTGGTCATTGTTGAGTTTTAGCCACCTAGATTGTATCTAATTAGCTAGCTTTGTTAAGACACTGCCTGCATCATTTTGGAGGCAGATCATTTTGTATCTTATTAAACTCTACTTCAGAGAAAACAGACCGTTTACTTTTCTATTTACATCTGGTCATAAGTAATCAGGGTCTCAGTGCTAAGAAACTCTGCTGAATAGACCAGCCAAATCTTAAAAGGCTTTGGAAAGAAAAAACTATTACTTGTATGAATCCTCTGGAGAACTGATGATGAAAAATTACCCTAGCCCAGTGATCCTTAAAACTTTTCCATTCCATGGCTGCCCAAGCCCTACATCATTTATCCTACAAAACCAAATCATATAACTTTAGTATTTCGTGCAGCTGGGAAAGGAAGAAAGGCATTATCGTCTTTATGAGAGCACAGGGTACACTCAATAATTGTTGAAAAGGGAACATTAGGCAGAGACTGAAAACAAAAAAGCCACAGGAAGATTGTGGATCCTGAGGATTTAACAAACAGGGTCTTCTGTGGTGGTCAAATCACTATTCATAGACGTGTTGTTCTGGGTCAGAGATTCCTGCTCTGAGAAACAATGCCTCAGCCATTAGCCTCAGGAGACATCAATCACTCATGGTAGGATACACAATTAGCTCAGGAGGGATTTCAAAACTTTAACTGGGTCAAAAATTGCTTCTAAGCAGGTTTCTTAAATTTAATCTAAACTAAAGCTTGAGAAAATAGAAGGAATTCTAAGGCCCACCAAATTCCCTACCTACATTTCCAGCTCTTTATATCACTTCTTTTTTTCAAGTACAAAGTCTTTTGTCTCAACATAAATGACTTGTGAATTGCTTCCTATAAGACACAAGAATTCCTGTCTACTTCTTCACATCACTCCTTTTACCCTGCAATGTCTTCCCTTCTTTCTGCTTTTGATAGGGATAAAGTGGGATAGTCAAATAATTAGCTTAGAAACCCGATTAAGGAATTGTAGATAGAGAGGGAACTTTAGGGGGCTTTGGGAGACCACAAAAAGACTAATAATTACTCAAGAAAGTAATGGGAAAATTCTGAAACAGTGTTGGCTTGCTTGACTCATTAAGCAAAATGAGACACTTAGCGTCAAAGGAAAATTAGCTTGCTTAACAATAAAATCTAGCTAACTTTCTTAGCAACAAAACCATACAACAGAAGCATGAGACATGACCCAAAACAGTAAAACAATGGTGGCATGAGACCTACCCCTGCCCAGTGAGCTCAGTGAATTAATGACCTCCAAAATTCGGTTCCAAAGATATATTCTTTGCACAATGCTTCCAGAAAATAAAAGTCATAGAGAGTAAGGCCTACAATCTGCTCAGTGATGTCATCAAGTTAATGGCATCCAAGACATGCTCTGTACATACAAAAAACAGTCATTTACGGAAAGGTGACTTTTCAAAATGAAAGACCCTGATTGGACCTGAAAATATTTTTCCAAAGTGCTATGACAGTACTGGCCTGATCTTATAGGGACAAGAAAACTTCCCTGCCCTACCTGGGGAGGAACTGATGGTGGAAAGGTGACATCTGCTCAAGAAAGAGATCTTCACCTCCACCTCTGTCTTCCTTTGATTATAATAAAAATGTAACCCACTGAGTACTTGGGGCAGGGCAACCCTAGCCTATGAACCTGACAAGCATCCTAGTCCAATAAATCACTTCTTTATCTATCACTTTGCCTCTCACTAAATTCCTTTCTGCATTGAGACATAAAGGACTGTGGTGCTGGAGCTCTTCAGGGCTGCCCGGAAACCGTATCTAATGATTTCACTTTCAAACGTCAGTCTTCAACTTGAATTTTCCTTAATCTATATGGGCTTCCCTTGTGGCTCAGCTGGTAAAGAATCTGCCTACAATGTGGGAGACCTGGGTTCAATCCCTGAGTTGGGAAGATCCCCTGGAGAAGGGAACAGCTACCCACTCCAGTGTTCTGGCCTGGAGAGTCGGACAGGACTGAGCAACTTTCACATACCAACTACCAATCATAAAGCCTTTTCAGTATTTCTGCCATAATTATAAAATTTGGAACTCAACAAATGCTGTCCTGCATTTCTTTTATGTATCTGTTCTATGCCCATAACCAGTTTAAAAGCCCCTTTGGATGGAGTCAGCAAAAATACCTTATCATGATACCAGTGACCAGTAGGACTAAGTAGATGAGGATGATAAAGATCATCTATAAGCAGATTCTAGAATTTATTTCAGTCTTTTATTTTAGCCTATGAAGATGATTTTTAACCTTTTTACCAAATTTTTAATTGTGTAAATTTTTCCAGTTCAAATTTCTACCTCTTTTTTATCAATAGTTTTATTTTCAAAATGAGATTCCCTTGCTATATTTCCTTTAATAACTATACCCATCTCTCAAATTTTAACACTGCCTGAGAAAAACATAATTTTCCACAGAAACACTGTATCTTTTGCTTAATTTTTACAGTATCTCATTATATTAATGCATTTAGTAAAAGCATGAAAAGTGAAGAAATTGCCTTTTGTGGTATTTTACAAATATAATTTACCTTATACCAAAGATAATACAATCCTAATTTGAAAAGTTAATTAGTAATATCCAACTTTTTTATATTAGAGATGCCAGCTGTGTGACTTGTGACAATGAATGAAAACAGAAATTTTGATTATAGAATTTTTTCAAGGAATTCAAGAATATTAATAATTATGCCTTATATTCCACACTTAGCTAATAGTATATTAGCAAATGAAACAGAAACAAAATTAGAAGATATCTATAAGATAATCTAGCTCAGGTATTCCCAAAGTGAAAGTGAAAGTTTTAGTTGCTCAGTCATGTCTGACTCTTTGTACCCCATGGATTGTAGCCATCCAGGCTCCTCTGTCCATGGGATTCTTAGGGGTATTCCAAAAAAGAATGTCACTACCAAAAAGTGTTCTGTAGTCACATAAGTTAAGAAAGTCTGCTTGCTGTCTTCTCCCTTTGGGAAAAGCTTATCATATACAACAACTCAAAGAAACCTCTTCAATTTCATAAAAATATTTGACCATGGAAACTTTGTATCAGTAATGTCTAATAACAGACTAGAAATCAGACCTAGTAATCACAACACCATTTAGGAAATGCTGATCTAGTATAATACCTTTATTCTATAGACTTATTTTTTTAAGTCATAGAAGTTAATAGCTATTCAGGTGAGACACTCTAAACAGCTACAGAGTTGACCCAAACCCAGGTCTCCAAATTCCACATTTTCTCTGTGCATTATACATAATATATTTAACATAACTGTCACTTTACCATTCAGTTTCCCCATCAAAGCTAAACTATTTAAAAGTGCACACTAACGCATTCTTCGAGCATACCCAGAGCTTATCTATTACCCCACCTAAATTTCTATGTCTCCTTGTGTATATAATTTAAAATGTTGTAGATTCATAGACACGGAGAAGAGAACAGGTGACTTCCAAAGAGGTGGGGCAGGGGTAGAGGATGAGTGAGACAGGTGAAGGAAATTAAGAGGTAAGACTTTGGGTCACAGAATAAATGAGTCACGAGGTTTGAGAGGGTGGGGACATATGTGTACCTATGGCTGATCCATGTTGATGCTTGGCAGAAACCAGCACAGTTCTGTGAAGCAATTAGTCTTCAATTAAAAAAAAATAAATTAAAAAAATATTTAAATGTGCAGCATGAGGAATTAGTTAATAATACTTTAATAACTTTATATGGTGACAGATGGTAACTAGACTAACCATGATGACCATTTTGTAATATATAGAAATATCAAATCATTATATGATACAGTTGGAACTAACATAGTTTTGTAAAGTCAATTATATTTCAATTAAACATTTTAATAAGAATCCAAAAAGAATAGGTATGTGTATATGTATAACTGAATCATTTTGCTGTACACCTAAAATTAACACAATATTGTAAATCAACTATACTCCAATATAAAATCAAAATTAGATTTAAAGAAATGGCTGAAGCTGAAAGCAAATAACCTCAGACTTCTGGAATAGGTGAGACAGGGCCAGCAGTCCCTGAGACTAGTTTGACAAATATCCATCTCAGGTAAAATCTTAGATAGATTATGTTACCAAAAACCTCCTATACAATTGTTTTTAATTTCCAGTTTGAAATTTTAAAAAATGATGGAGTTTTAACGGAGGCTTTAGTGGCAGCATCCTTAATGAAGTAATACATGAGAAAATGAATTCAGAAGGAAGGTTTCTATGATTTGAGAAATCACGCATCACACTTAATATATGTCCCTGGAATTAAAGTTTCAATCTGTGAAATTCTACAAGAAATTCATTTCTACAAGAAATTCATAGCTTAACTGTTACTCCTACCATAAGTTACTTAATTTCTCACACATGAGTTCTCATTTAAAGGTTCTAAATATCTAAACCAATTGTATTTCAGTAGCATGAAGAATATACTAGATATCTAATCTTCATATATTCATTTAAACAAGATGATAATAAAAATTTGTCAGTTTGAAAAAATGCCAGTGGAATTTAGCCGGATTTGAGGGGATATGATCTGAAATCCAACAGTTTCTTTTCTTAAACCTAAAATAATACAAAGTCATAAAATGTATGGGTTCAAAAAATAAGAAGATACAGAACTGATAGGGAAATTCTTATTCCAAATAAGAATAACCACTATCTTACTCAAGGTAAAAGATTTCTGATATATTTTTTATTTAACATTATTTTCATTTTATTTTGCTTTGTGAAACAAAAAGTGATATATGATTTCTTAAACCACCACCACCACAAAATAAGAGCACACATCTAAAACTCATGTGTGCCACATACAATTCTGTACACTTTCTACATAGTCACTCATTTAATTGCCAGAACAACCCAGTGAGTAGTACTATCATCATTTTTTAATTATTGAAACTGAAGCACAGACAGTTTCAATAACTTTCCCAAGGTCACACAGCCAGTAAGAAATGAACATAGATGGGATCTGAATCCTGTAAGTCCAGCTTCAGCATCTATATTGTTTGAGCATTTACTCTATATCAAGCACTATACTAAATTTTTTGCTTAGTGAAAGTGTAAGTGTTAGTTGTTCAGTTGTGTCTTACTCTTTGTGAGTCCATGAACTATAGGTCATCAGGGTCCTCTGTCCATGAGAGTCTCGAGGCAAGAATCCTAGAGTTGGTAACCATTCCCTTCTCCAGAGGATCTTCCCAAACCAGGATTCAAACCTGAGTTTCCTGCTCAGATTCTTAACCGTCTGGGCCACCATTCTTTGCTTACATTATTACTTCATTTCATTGTGCTGATGAAACTTAACTTTTAGGATAAAATCAACAGTAAATTTCTTTTTCTTTCATTTGTTTCAAACCATTATAGAATGTGGATATACCCTGTGAATTTAATTTCCAAATAAATTTAAAATACACTCTGTCCCATCTGAAAAGTCAAGACATTATTCCTTTTATTGCATAAGTATTTAAGCATGAAAAAGCTGTCTTACTTTCTGCTTCTCTGGTCTGTCTTGATTACAGAGCTGTGGGAAGTGGAGCATAAAAGAAAACAAGACACCTTAGGATAAGCACACCCAATGAGGGAGGGTGTAAAGGAAGGGAACACAGAGAGGCCTTTCAAGGAATGGGTTAACACTCTCTATCTAGTGATAACCTGGAACCAATGGCAATGCATTAAGGCTATGTCCTCTGCTTAACTCACTGCCTGTGACAGACCACGGCATCCTTAAACTGAGAAACCTCTATTGATATTATCAATATCACTTGCCTTTCCCAAGTAGAGTTGCTCAGTCACTAAGTTGTGTCTAGCTCTTTGTAAACCATGGACTGCAGCATGCCAGGCTTGCCTTTCCTTCACGAGTTCCTGGAGCTTGCTCAAACTTAAGTCCATTGTATTGATGATGCCAGTCAACAATCTCATCCTCTGTAGAGTTAGTCACTTCCTAATCAGTGAGGCTAATCTAAAATTAATTTTCTATTTCTGAATAAGGAAGACATTCTCAGTAGAGGACTTCCATATTCTTTATATTCACAAGTAACACAGGTGCTCCAACAATTTTTTTGAAAACTGGATTTTCTTATACATGTATCATATTTGTGGGATTTCTCATATTGTATTCCTCTACTGAATATGTACACAGAAACATTTTCCATGTCTATTTATCTTCTCATCTCAAATCAATAGTAATATCTTTCATTAATTCAGAGAACAAAAACAAAACACTCTTTTGATTTTCTAGATTAACTGTTCCTTAGGAAACAATGTTGCTTTAGTTTAAAGCTGCTTTTGTAGTCTACTATAAAATGAATCTCAAAGAATCTATCTAAAGGATCTTCAGGGAATGGGGAAAATTCTTATTATTGCTTGCACTCCATCCTGAAAATTACTTACTCAGTAATGTTTCCATGTCTTCGTGATATACTGTCTTATTAAAAATAATGTTTTTAAAAACTATAAAATATCTTTAATAAGAAAACAGAACCCCAAAGTATTTATGAAACATGACAACCATATATATATATATATATATATATATATATATATATATAGAAAAGGAAAGATATTCCCATTCGAAAGCATAGGAAAACAATAGAATGGGAAAGACTAGAGATCTCTTCAAGAAAATTAGAGACATCAAGGGAACATTTCATGCAAAGATGGGCACAGTGAAGAAATGGAATGGACCTAACAGAAGCAGAAAATATTAAGAGGTGGCAAGAATACACAGAACTATACAAAAAAGATCTTCATGACTCAGATAATCATGATAAAGTGATCACTCACCTAGAGCCAGACATCCTGGAATGTAAAGTCAAGTGGGCCTTAGGAAGCATCACTACAAACAAAGCTAGTGGAGGTGATGGAATTCCAGCTGTGCTATTTCAAATCCTACAAGATGATGCTGTGAAAGTACTGCACTCAATATGCCAGCAAATCTGGAAAACTCAGCAGTGGCCACAGGGCTGGAAAAGGTCAGTTTTCATTCCAGTCCCAAAGAAAGGCAATGCCAAAGAATGCTTAAACTACCACACAATTGCGCTCATCTCACACATAGCAAAATAATGTTCAAAATTCTCCAAGCCAGACTTCAACAGTACTTGGACCATGAACTTCCAGAAGCTCAAGCTGTATTTAGAAAAGCCAGAGGAACCACAGATCAAATTGCCAACATCCTTTGGATCACTGAAAAAGCAAGAGAGTTCCAGGAAAACATCTACTTCTGCTTTATTGACTACGCAAGAGCCTTTGACGGTGTGGATAACTGTAAAAAATTCTTAAACAGATGGAATACCAGATTATCTTACCTGCCTCCTGAGAAGTCTATATGTAGGTCAAGGTCAAGAAGCAACAGTTAGAACTGGACATGGAACAACAGACTGGTTCCAAATTGAGAAAGGAGTACATCAAGGCTGTATATTATTACCCTGCTTATTTAACTTATATGCAGAGTACATCACGAGATATTCCAGGCTGGATGAAGCACAAGCTGGTAACAAGATTGTTGGGAGAAATATCAATAACCTCAGATATGTAGATGACACCACCCTTATGGCAGAAAGTGAAGAAGAAATAAAGAGCCTCTTGATGAAAGTGAAAGAGGAGAGTGAAAAAGTTGGCTTAAAACTCAACATTCAGAAAACTAAGACCATGGCATCCAGTCCCATCACTTCATGGTAACTAGATGGGGAAACAATGGAAACAGTGAGAGACTTTATTTGGGGGGGCTTCAAAATCACTGCAGATGGCGTTTGCAGCCATGAAATTAAAAGACTCTTGCTTGCTCTTGGAAGAAAAGTTGTGATCAACCTAGACAACACATTAAAAAGCAGAGACATTACTTTACCAACAAAAGTCCATCTAGTCAAAGCTATGGTTTTTCCAGTAGTCATATATGGACTATAAAAAAAGCTGAATGCCAAAGAACTGATGCTTTTGGACTGTGGTGTTGGAGAAGACTCTTGAGAGTCTCTTGGACTGCATGGAGATCCAACCAGTCAATCTTAAAAGATATCAGTCCTGAATATTCATTGGAAGGACTGATGCTGAAACTGAAACCCCAATATTTTGGTGACCTGATGCGGAAAACTGACTCATTTGAAAAGACTCTGATGCTGGGAAAGATTGAAGGCAGGAGGAAAAGTGGATAACTGAGAATGGGGTGGTTGGATGGCATCACCCACTAGATGGACTTGAGTTTGAGTAAGCTCCGGGAGTTGGTGATGGACACGGAAGACTAGCATGCTGCAGTCCATGGGGTTGCCAAGTCGGACACAACTGAGAGACTGAACTGAACTGATATATGCATGTGTATATTTATAGATACATGTGTATATGTACATACTCATAAAACTTGCACATAAAACGTTCTGCTATTCTGAAATAGCATATAATACTTTCAATAATCAAAAACTGAACATATATGTTATAGAATACTAACTTACAAGTCAAGGAAAAAAATACAACTTATTTCCACAGTACTGAGACTTCTCTGATCTAGCCCTGCATGTATGTGTGCGTGCTAAGTTGCTTAAGTCGTGTCCGACTGTTTGAAGTCTTATGAACTATATTTCGCCAGGCTCCTCTACCCATGGGAATTCTGCAAGCAAGAATACTGGTGTGGGTTGCCACACCCTCCTCCAGGGGATCATCTTGACCCAGGGATGAAACCTGCATCTCTTATGTCTTCTGCATTGGCAGGTGGGTTCTGTACCACTAGTGCCATCTGGGAAGCCTGAATCTACCCCTATAGGCAATCAAACCTTGACAATTTGGTGTTCTGCTTGGGTAGTTTGTCTTTATTAATACATATGAACACAGATGCATGCTTAATATAATTAGGTAGGAGTATACAGAAGATTTTTAATGTAAATTAAGTCAAGTAAATTCTTGCTTAAAATCCTCTGATGGTTTCTCATTTGAATTAGAATAAAGTCAAAAAAGTAAAAACTCTACCCAGATTTACCAAGCTCGATAAAATTTGGCCCCTAACTAGCTCTTTGACCTCACTCTGTAACTCTTCCCCTAACTCACTCTACGGAATCCCTCTGCCCTGGGACTGAAAGTGAACTGACACTTCATTTTGCCTGACACAGAGATCTTCACATGGCTAGCCTCTTCCTGTCATTAGGTCTCAACTCAAACGGCACCTTTCCAGGGAGGCCTTCCTCGACTATGCATTCTAATTTTCCACTATCAAAACTTTTCTATTTCTTTACTTGCTATTGTCTTCCTTACTAGAATGCAAACTTTTTACCACTGTATCCTCATCATTTAAAATACTATTCAATATATAGGAAGAAAACAGTTAATATGTTAAAGGGATAATTTAACTCCCTTTATATCACTCCTAAGAAAAGAGTGATAAGAATAATAGCTGTCCATGGTACCAATTTTAGCTTAGGACTATAGACGGTTTACCATCTTACCAATTTCATAGCAACAATGTAGCTGATATAAATTAATATTGATACATATGCAAATAAAAATACTTCTGAATAAGGCCAAGACATGAAGAAACATTCACAGGAGAGGATAAGACTATAGGAGTTTTGTTGATTTACAGACAGTAGGGAATAAGAGAAGGGAAGGGAATTTGCATTCAATGAACAATAAAAAGATGAGTTTGAGTGATGACAGGTGATTTCAAGTGGTGGCTGAGGCATGATGATATTAATCCAGAAAGTCTCCTTGCAGAGGGTGAATACTGGGTCCCATGCTCTAGCATACAATATGCCAGGCAGCTTCTTACCCAAATAACCCTCAAAGGAATGGCTGCAATTAAAAGCATTTAAAGGATCCTCAATTAAAGGATTCTTTAAGTCTATTAAACTGTTTTATTGACTGCATTATGATACAAACATGAAAAAAGAACTATTTAGAATGATGTACATTATCTCTTACAGTCTATAAGATTCAGATTCATCCAAATGCTGGATGATGACCAATGTCACCAGAATTTATATTGTCATGAGCTCCAGTATCAAGGTATTATAGAAATATTTAAAAGTAGGAAAAACAAAATCATTTTTAGAAATCCAGTGGCTCAGTGGTTAAGAATATGCCTGCCAACACAGGAGACACAGAAGATGGGAGTTCCATCCCTGGGTTGGGAAAATCTCCTAGAGGAAGCAATGGCAACCCACTCCAGTATTCTAAACTCCATGGACAGAGGAGCCTGGATGTCTACAGTTCATGGGGTGGCAAAGAGTCGGACATAACTGAGTGACTGAGCAGCAGCAGCAAAGATGAAATATATAAGAATATATTCTAAAGTTACTACATAAATGGAAAAAGAACTATTAAAACAAGTTAGAATTAAATAACTGTAACACGCATGTTAAAACATTACTATGAACTAAAATTCTGAAACCAAAAGAAAGACAGAATTAGCAAATCATTTGATATTATCTTTTCTGATTTTTTCTTTTCTAATTTTTTTAAGAGAAACATTTATACAGTCCAAGTCTTTATTTTTACATCCATCAGGCCATGAATTCATAGGGAATGGGCTCTAACAGTTCAGGTTCCTTTCCATTGGTTCTTACGAAGTGTGCTTCTTTGGGTGGAGCAGGCTGGCGCTTCAGCTGAACCCAAGTCCCTTTCTCTTTGGCTTCCTTCTTTTTCTGATCATTTTCCCTCACACGTTTCAGGAAGCTATCTCGGCTCTTAGAGTGCTTAATATGCTTGATACGCACATTAACTCTCTTGGCAAGAATCTTGCCCTTAACTTGTTTATTTACAATGATGCCAACAACATGCTGGGTAACATTGTAGACTCTCCCAGTTTTTCCATGGTAATATTTGTGGGACATTCCTTTTTGAACAGTACCCATTCCCTTGATATCTACAATATCACCCTTCTTGTAGATTCGCATGTATGTGGCCAAAGGAACAACCCCATGTTTTCTAAAAGGCCTGGAGAACATGTAGCAGGTGCCCCTCCTCTTTCCCTTTGTGTTGGTCATTTTGGTGAATTACTGGAAGATGGCGGTTCTGGCCGAAAAGTCTTTTCTAATTTTTGAGGCACAAAACAAAATGATCTCCCAAAGAAGCACTTCTGATATGCCAAGTCATTTTTGAGGCTAGTTTAACCATATAAGAACCATCTGAGTATGTACAATCCCACTGTATATAGTTGAAAAATCAAGGCATTACAATGAATCTACCTTATTAGCTGTATCTGAGAAGTTATATAAAAATAGTTGTCTTTGAAATGTCCTGATCTAAGGAAATTTAAAGATTACACTAAGAACTGAACTATATTAATATATATTGGTTTCTAAATATTTTTCTGTTGCAACACAACATATGTTGCTACACATCAAACAATTTAAGAGTAAATTACAAGCTTAATTATCATAAAATGATAAGCCCCTGAAATAATATATTTTCAATGAATTTTAGGTAGCCAACTGTCCACCTGTTGCAATGAAAAATGACTCATCAAAGGTATATAACATTCTATAATTTTCTCTCCACATTCAGGTGACAGTGACAAATTGCTCAAGCTTCAACCTTGTATTCCTATCATCACTATATGTTTGAAAAATCAATATACCACTTGCAGTCAAAGATTACAAATACAACCTACATTCTACATTTGTAGATTACAAATAGAACCTACAGCTCTTTTTTTATTTTCCATCTACCTTACCATTTTCCTTTCATCATTACCCACCTATTATTTCCTTTCCCATTTCACTTGCTCTCTTCATAGAGTTATATTTATCCCCTTCATGATACATACCAACTCCAGCCCCTTACCCTTGCACCCAAGAAGTAATTTTTTACTCACTTTTCCAATACAGTAAGCTACTGTAGCAAGAGGCTGCAGGGGCTGACTAACACAAATTTGGCTGAGTGCAAAACCATCTTGGAAAACTGGGTTCAGTAATGAGCCGGATAACAGGGAGAAGAGGCACATGGAAAAGGGAATATCATGGCCCAGCCTGAGCAGAGCTGGATTGCAAAGTCTCACAGGGGAGCTGTGGTGCATTATCACACCTAGGCACAAACATGTCAGAAATATAAAAAAGAGCAAGGCTGGTGATAACCTTCATTTTTTTTCTAATGGTTGTTTCTTCCTTCCAGTATAAAATATACTGCTCATCCATAGGATATAAAAAGATAGTGAACACCATTTTTCTTTTAACAAGTTCCCTTATAATTTCTATTAATTTTGTCTGTTTTCAGAATGTAGAAGCCTAATAAGTAGGACCAAATCTCAGTTGCATCAGGAATTAAAATAAGTAATAAAAGTCCTTCTAAGAGTTCATTCAAGTTAAATAGAGCTTTATTTTTACTAGTAAGGTAACTGTAAGAAGTACAGTGGATAAAATATTTGTTGACAGATACAGAAAACAATGTGACATTTTACTAATGAAAACTCAATGGAGATATCACTTGCCTTTCCTTGCATTGTTCACATTTACTTATTAATGGGTTATTAATTCATCCTTTTTAAAATAGTTGAGTCATTGAATAGTGCGTAAAACAAAAACTTCATACATCCATTACATAAAATAAAGGCTAATGTTTTATGTGTTAGGTTTTCTGGAGGCACTTGACACTGGTCAACTCATTTAATTCTCACAAAACAATGTATGGAATCATCCTCATTTTATAAATGTGGAAACCGAGGCTGATTCAGAGAGGTTGGATATATTCTTAGCAAGTTATCAAGGGAGAGTCAGAATTCAGATTACCAAAATGAATGCTTTTTGTATCATTATAGCCTATCTCCCTATAAGGAAGATACCAAGAAAAATTCAGAATTTAATTAGCATATCCTGAGTGCCTACTATATGCAAGGCATAAAACAGAGTGTGCTGAAGCATAAACATTTGTTAAACCCAGACACTGCCCTCAGGCAGCTTACAACCTAAAACAATAGATATTGGGAATAAACTCTGAATATTCACTAGAAGGACTGATGCTGAAGCTGAAGCTCCAATACTTTGGCCACCTGATGAGCAGAGCCAACTCACTGGAAAGGACCTTGATGCTGGGAAAGATTGAGGGCAGGAGAAGAGGGTAAAAGAGGATGAGATGGTTGGATGGCATCACCGACTCGATGGACATGAGTTTGAGCAAACTCCAGGAGATAGGGAAGGATAGGAAAGCCTGGCATGCTGCAGTCCATAGGGTCACAGACTCAGACACGACTGAGCAACTGACCTACAAATATATATATAAATATATATAATATATATATTTATATATATATAATCATAATAAAAGGGAGAGATTCACAGATGTAAAAAAATAAGTTATCTGAATATTAAGAGAAAGATTTCTGGCAGGGGAGGACTGAATAAACCTTTAGGAAGGAAAAAGAATTTGAGGTGGGCCTTAACTTAGATAGAATTAATAGTTTTACACCAACTAGTTGCTCACTAACACTTGGAAGAAGTACCCATCTCACATACCACAGAGGGTACACATCTCATTTAGAATTTAGCTTCTAAAAGTCCAGAGTGGTTCTATACCAACTGTAATGTGGTTTCAGTTGCTGAGAAATGTGTTTAAGTTGAACATCTAAAATTATTTCTGTGAAATTGTGCTTTGAGTTTGAAAGTTTAGATACTGGCACTTCAGAGACTTGTTACCTATGGAGAATACATTTTTTGCCTTCTTTTAATAAGTTTTGATTTTTCTGCACAGGATAAAACATTTTATCATCACCTGAAAATATTTCCAAGTAGACTCATATTGATATGAATTTCACTATCAGTAGTAGGGTTCTAATTTTTTTCATTCCATAGTCCAGTGGTCAGTAAACTTCAGCAAAAATCCAGCCAACTGCTCATTTTCATAAATAAGGCTGTTTTTTAATAAACTGCAACAGAGACCATACAGTATCAAAGCCTAAAATAGTCACTATCTAACCTTTACAGGAGACAGTCAGCAGACCTGTGCCATAGACAATACATTCAGCAAATATCTATTAATGGCTTACAAAGGTAGGTAGCTAGAAAGTGGGTTTCTAGCTGAAATACTGTAGCATTGATTTATATAGCAATAAAAAAAGGGTAAGTTCCCATATAGTTGGAAATTAAAGGGAAAAAAATTGGAGCATAACAAAAAATGGAAATTAGACAATATTTAGGCTGAATAATAAAGAAAAATAAAATCAAAATATGTGTGATTCAGCTAATGTAGCATTAGAAAGGGCTTTATAGCCTTAATATATTAAAATACACACAAAAGCAAAGTCATTTATAATTCTATCTCCCATCCACTGCCCAGTTCCAAAGTCACTTCCACATTTTAGTGTATTTGTTACAGTAGCATCCCACTTTCAGGAACCAAAATCTGTTTTAGTTTTCCAGGGCTGCTGTAACAAATTTTCACAAAGCTAGTAGCTTAAAACAATGCAAATTTATTCTCTTAAAGTTCTGAATGTCAAAAATCCAAAATGACTCTCACTGGGCTAGAATTAAGGTATTGGCAAGGCTCTAGGGGTGAATCTGTTTCCTACTTTTCAGCTAACTGTATTTCTTGGTTCATGGCCACATTACCTCAGCCTCTGCATCCATCATCACATATCCTTCATCCACCATCAGTTCAGTTCAGTTCAGTTGCTCACTCGTGTCTGACTCTTTGCGATCCCATAAATCGGAGCATGCCAGGCCTCCCTGTCCATCACCAACCCCTGAAGTTTATCCAAACTCATGTCCATTGAGCCAGTGATGCCATCCAACCATCTCATCCTCTGTCGTCCCCTTTTCCTCCTGCCCTCAATCTTTCCCAGCATCACGGTCTTTTCAAATGAATCAACTCTTCACATCAGGTGGCCAAACTATTGGAGTTTCAGCTTTAACATCAGTCCTTCCAATGAACACCCAGGACTGATCTCCTTTAGGATGGACTGGTTGGATCTCCTTGCAGTCCAAGGGACTCTCAAGAGTCTTCTCCAACACCACAGTTCAAAAGCAATCAATTCTTCAGTGCTCAGCTTTCTTTATAGTCCAACTCTCACATACATACATGACCACTGGAAAAACCAAACCTACATGGACCTTTGTTGACAAAGTAATGTCTCTGCTTTTTAATATGCTATCTATGTTGGTCATAACTTTCCTTCCAAGGAGTAAACATCCTTTAATGTCATGGCTGCAATCACCGTCTGCAGTGATTTTGGGGCCCAGAAAAATTAAGTCTGACACTTTTCCCACTGTTTCCCCATCTATTTGCCATGAAGTGATAGGACCAGATGCTATGATCTTAGTTTTCTGAATGTTGAGCTTTAAGCCAACTTTTTCACTCTCCTCTTTCACATTCATCAAGAGGCTCTTTAGTTCTTCTTCACTTGCTGCCATAAGGGTGGTGTCATCCACCATTACACATCACGTATCCTTCTCTGACTCTGACCTTCCATCCTTTTTCTTATAAGGACCATTGTGCTTACATTGTGTCCACATGGATAATCCAGTGTATCTCCCCACCTCAGGATCTTTAACTTAATCACATCTGCAAAGTCCCTTTGCCATGTAAGGTCATCACATAATCATAGATTGTAAAGGTTAGAATATGGAGGAGGCAAATAATCTGTCTACTACAGCCAGGTTCATTATTAACCAAACTCTGTTTCAAATGTTTAACCATATTCTGTGACCAAAACCATGCCAAAGAAAAAGAAATGGAAGGCAAAGTGGTTGTCTGAGGAGTCTTTACAAAAAGCTGAGAAAAGAAATGCAAAAGGGAAGGAAGAAAGGAAAAAATACACCAAACTGACTGCAAAGTTCGAGAGTAAAGCAACGAAAGATAAGAAAGACTTCCTAAGTGAACAATGCAAAGAAATAGAGGAAAACAATAGAATGAGAAAGACTAGAAATCTCTTCAACAAAATTGGAGACACCCATCTTTGTCATGCAAAGATGAGCATGATAAAGGATAGAAGTGGTAAGGACCTAACAGAGCAAAAAAGATATCGAAAAGGTGACAAGAATACACAGAACTATATAAAAAAGTCTTAGTGACCGACCTAGAGCCAGACATCCTGGAGAGTAAAGTCAAGTGGACCTTCAGAAGCATTACTACAAACAAAATTTGTGGAGATGATGGAATTCAAGTTATGCTATTTAAAATCCTAAAAGATGTGTCTGCGTTCCTTTTGCTGTCTCGCATGCTGGGTTCTCGTTATCATCTTTCTAAATTCCATATATATGCGTTAGTATACTGTATTGTTGTTTTTCCTTCTGGCTTACTTCCTGATATTGGAGAATGTCATTGAAACATGTTAATTACCATATGTGAAATCAATCGCCAGCCCAGGATTGATGCTTGGGGCTGGTGCACCAAGATTTCCCGGGGGGTGGGGGGTTTGGAGGGGGAGCATATGTAAACCCATGGCGATATGTCATTGTATGGCAAAACTAATTAAAATAAAATAAAATCCTAAAAGATGACATACTGAGTGCTGCACTCAAGCAAATTTGGAAACCTCAGCAGTGGTCACAGGGCTGGAAAAGGCCAGTTTTCATTCCAATCCCAAAGAAGGGCAATGCCAAAGAAGGTTCCAACTACTGTACAACTTAATTCCCCTGGTAGCTCTGAAATTCCCTGGTTGCTCAACTAGTAAAGAATCCACCTGCAATACAGGAGATCCTGGTTCAATCTCTGTGTCAGGGAGTACCCCTGGAGAAGGGATAGGCTACCCACTCCAGTATTCTTGGGCTTCCCTGATGGCTCAGATGGTAAAGAATCCATCCGAAATGTGGAAGACCTGGGTTCAATCCCTGGGTTGGGAAGATCCCCTGGAGAGGCAGGCGTGGTAACACACTCCAACATCCTTGCCCAAAGAAACCCCATGGACAGAGGAGCATGGTGGGCTACAGTCTATGGGGTCACAAAGAGTCAGACACAACTGAGCAACTAAGCACCATACAACTGCACTCATTTCACATGCTAGCCAGGTCATGCTCAAAATCCTTCAGGCTAGGCTTCAGCAGTATGTGAACCAAGAACTTCAGATGTAGAAGCTGGGTTTAGAAAAGGCAGAAGATCCAGAGATCAAACTGCAACATTTGTTGGATCATGGAGAAAGCAAAGGCATTCCAGGAAAACATCTACTTCTGCTTCATTGACTATGTTAAAGCCTTTGACTGGATGGATCACAACAAACTGTGGAAAATTCTTAAAGATATGAAAATACCAGACCACCTTATTTGTCTCCTGAGAAAAATGTATGTAGGTCAAGAAGCAACAGGTAGGACTGAACATGGAACAACAGACTGATTCAAAATTGGGAAAGGGGAATGACAATCCTGTATGTTGTTACCCTGCTTATCTAACTTCTATGTGGAGTACATTATGTGAAATGCTGGGATGGATGAATCACAAGCAGGAATCAAGATTGTCAGGAGAAATATAAACAACTTCAAATATGCAGATGATACCACTCTCATGGCAGAAAATGAAGAAGAACTAAAGAGCCTCTTGTAGAGAGTGAAAGAGGAAAATAAAAAGAAACTGACCTAAAACTCAACATTCAAAAACTATGATTATAACACCTTGTCCCATCACTTCATGGCAAAGAGAAAGGAGAAAAGTGGACACAGTGACAAATTTTATTTTCTTGGGCTCCAAAATCACTGTGAACATTGACTGCAGCCATGAAATTAAAAGAACCTTGCTAATTGGAAGAAGAACTATGACAAACCTAGACAGCGTATTAAAAAGCAGAGACATTACTTTGCCAACAAAGGTTGTCTAGCCTAAGCTATGGTTTTTCCAGTAGTCAGGTATGAATGTGAGAGTTGGACCATAAAGACGGCTGAGTGCTGAAGAACTGAAGCTTTTGAACTGTGGTGTTGGAGAAGATTCTTGAGAGTCCCTTGTACTGCAAAGAGATCAAACCAGTCAATCCTAAAGGAAATCAACCCTGAATAGTCACTGTAAGGATTGATGCTGAACTGAAGCTCCAATACTTTGGCCACGTGATGCATAGAGTACACTCATTGGAAAAGACTCTGATGCTGGGAAGGACTGAGGGCAGGAAGAGAAGGTGGTAGCAGAGATTGAGATGGTTAGATGGCATCACCAACTCAACAGACACGAATCAGCAAACTCTGGGAGATAGTGATGGACAGGGAAGCCTGGCATTCTGCAGTCATGGAGTTGCAAAGAGTTAGACACAACTTAGCAACTGAACAACAACAAAGCGCTGCTCCCACGGAATGCTCACCTTACTGAACTAATAGTTTTGTCATTTCCGTATCTCAAATATTAGTTCTTTAAAAAGTTTTGGCAGGGAACTAAGATGGCGGAGGAATAGGACACGGAGTCCACACTCTCCCCAACGAATACACCAAAGGAACATTTAAATACCGAACAAACTCCATAAATCAACATCTGAATGCTGGCAGAGGTCTTCAGGCATCTGGAAAGACAGCCCATTGCCGACGAAAGAAGGTAGGACCAAAGGAAAAAAAAAAAAAGTAAAAAGAGGCAAAGAGGCAGGGACTGAGATTCATCTCAGAAGGGGAGCCTCGAAAGAGATAAAGGTTTACGAATGTCTGGAAACATTCTCACTGGCGGAACTGAGAGATCTGAGGCGAATCTCAAAGAGCATAAAAGTCGGGACTTAGAAGCCGATAAATAGTTAAACCCCTTGGAGAACGGAGCGGCGGCTGGTCGCCCCATCCCCCACGAGCCAGCGGACTGCTCAGGGAGGGGCGGGCCACGCGCTTAGGGGGAGGACTGAGATTGAGCAGACTGAGGGTCCTAACCGAGGGTGCTAACCGGAGATAGACCGCTGGGTACCCTTCCCGAGGAAGACCCCCGCCAGGCTCGCGCATAGCCTTCCCGAGGAAGACCCCTGCCAGGCTCGCGAACAGAACAAAGGGGAAGGGGACTCCGACCGCGGCGCGAGACAGCCGGGTGGAACAGGGAGGCTGCGGGCTACGGAGAGCGCCCCTGTGAGGCTTCTGCCCCCAAACCGCAGGCAGAATTGGGTGCTAGCCAAGACCTCTGGGGACTCTGGACAGTCGCCACCAGAATTCGGCGCTTCTCATATCTGAGAAAATGCCCCCAGCCGCACACTGAAAAAACCGAGCAGCTGGGCCGGGGGAGGGGAGAAGTCGCAGCCCCCCAACTGCGTCACCAGAGTGCGCCGCCAGAGTCTGCCCCTGCACATCTGAGAAGACACGCCCAGCTGCAAGCAGAAAGAGCCGAGCGGCTGGGCCTGGAGAGAGGAGAAGCCACAGCCTCCAATTGCGTCATCAGAGTGCGCCGCCAGCCGAGAGCCTGAGCAGAGGGGGCGGGAAAAGCGCAGGCACCGCGAGCGGGGCAAACCCCAGAGCGCTGAATAGACACTGAAGGGGCCAGCAGAGGTCGCCAAATCAAGCTGGACAGACCCCTTAAGATTCCAACCAGGAAACTCTGACAAAACACTCATCCAACCCCTCCCATAGTGAGGAAACCCCACAATAAAGGGACAACACACCAAGATAAACAAGACGAAAAGGCAGAGAAATACCCAACAAGTAAAGGACCAGGATAAATATCCCCTAGACCAAACAAAAGATGAAGAGATAGCTTGTCTACCTGACAAAGAATTCCGAATAATGATAGTGAAAATGATCCAAAACCTGGAAAATAAGTTGGAGTTGCAATTCAATAACCTGCAGGCAAGGATTGAGAAGATGCAGGTAAGCTTTAACAAAGACTTAGAAGAAATGAAAAAGAGTCAAAATACAATAAATAATGCAATAAATGAGATCAAAAACACCCTGGAGGGAACCAACAGTAGAATAACAGAGATAGAAGACAGGATAAGTGAAATAGAAGATAGAATGGCAGAAATAAATGGAACAGAAAGGAAAAATGAAAAAAGAATTAAAAGAAATGAGGACAATCTCAGAGACCTCTGGGACAGTATTAAATGCACCAATATTCAAATCATAGGAATCCCAGAAGAAGAAGACAAAAAGAAAGACCATCAAAAAATTCTTGAAGAAATTATGGTGGAAAATTTCCCTAAATTGGGAAAGCAAATAACATCTCAGGTCCAAGAAACACAGAGGGTCCCAAATAGAATCAACCCCAAGCGGAGCACCCCAAGACACATATTAATCAAGTTAACAAATATCAAATACAAAGACCAAATATTAAAAGCAGTGAGGGAGAAGCAAAAATAACCCACAAGGGGAATCCCATAAGGATAACAGCTGATCTCTCAATAGAAACGCTTCAGGCCAGAAGGGAATGGCAGAGCATTCTTAAAGTCATGGAAGAAAACAAGCTACAACCCCGATTACTGTACCCAGCAAGGATCTCATTCAAATTTGAAGGAGAATTCAAAAGTTTTTCAGACAAGCAGAAATTGAGAGAATTTAGCAATACCAAACCAGCCCTCCAACGAATGCTAAAGGATCTTTCCTAGATAGGAAACACGGATGGGATATATAATCTCGAATCCAAAACAATAAAATAGAAGAAATGGCAACAGGATCATATTTATCAATAATTACCTTAAATGTAAACGGGCTGAATGCCCCAACCAAAAGACAAAGACTGGCCGATTGGATACAGAATCAAGACCCCTATATATGTTGCCTACAAGAGACCCACCTCAAATCTAAGGACATATATAGACTGAAAGTTAAAGGCTGGAAAAAGATATTCCATGCAAATAAAGACCAAAAGAAAGCAGGAGTGGCAATACTCATATCAGATAAAGTAGACTTTAAAATAAAGGCGGTGAAAAGAGATAAAGATGGACATTACATAATGATCAAAGGATCAATCCAAGAAGAAGAAATAACAATTATAAATATTTATGCACCCAACATAGGAGCACCACATTATGTAAGGCAAATGCTAACAAGTATGAAAGGGGAAATTAACAACAACACAATAATAGTGGGAGACTTTAATACACCACTCACACCAATGGATAAATCAACTAAACAGAAAAGTAACAAGGAAATTCAAACTTTAAATGATACAATAGACCAACTAGACCTAATTGATATCTATAGGTCACTCCACCCCAAAACAAGGAATTTCACTTTTTTCAAGCGCACACGGGACCTTCTCCAGGATAGATCACATCCTGGGCCATAAATCTAGCCTTCGTAAATTCAAAAACATTGAAATCATCCCAAGCATCTTTTCTGACCACAATGCAGTGAGATTAGATATCAATTACAGGAGAAAACCATTCAAAACCTCCAACATATGGAGGCTCAACAACACACTGCTGAATAACCACCAAATCACAGAAGAAATCAAAAATGAAATTCAGTTATGCATGGAAACGAATGAAAATGAAAACACAACAGCCCAAAACCTATGGGACACTGTGAAAGCAGTGCTAAGGGGAAGGTTCATAGCAATTCAAGCTCACCTTAGGAAACAAGAAAAAAATCAAATAAATAACCTTACTTTACACCTAAAGCAACTAGAAATGGAAGAAATGCAGAAGCCCAGGTCTAGTAGAAGGAAAGAAATCTTAAAGATCAGGGCAGAAATAAATGCAAAGGAAACAAAAGAGACCATAGCAAAAATCAACCAAGCCAAAAGCTGGTTCTTTGAGAAGATAAATAAAATTGACAAACCATTAGTCAGACTCATCAAGAAACAAAGGGAGAAGAACCAAATCAACAGAATTAGAAATGAAAACGGAGAGATCACAACAGAAAACACAGAAATACAAAGGATCATAAGAGACTATTATCAGCAGCTATATGCAAATAAACTGGACAACCTGGATGAAATGGACAGATTCCTAGAAAAGTACAACTTTCCAAGACTAAACCAGGAAGAGATAGATAATCTTAATAGACCCATCACAAGCACAGAAATTGAAACCGTAATCAGAAATCTTCCAAAAAACAAAAGCCCAGGACCAGATGGCTTCACAGCTGAATTCTACCAAAAATTTAGAGAAGAGCTAACACCTATTCTACTCAAACTCTTCCAGAAAATTGCAGAGGAAGGTAAACTTCCAAACTCATTCTACGAGGCCAGCATCACCCTAATTCCAAAACCCGACAAAGATGCCACAAAAAAAGAAAACTACAGGCCAATATCACTGATGAACTTAGATGCAAAAATCCTTAACAAAATTCTAGGAAATAGAATCCAACAACACATTAAAAAAATCATACATCATGATCAAGTAGGCTTTATCCCAGGGATCCAAGGATTCTTCAATATTCGCAAATCAATCAATGTAATACACCACATTAACAAATTGAAAAATAAAAATCACATGATTATCTCAATAGATGCAGAGAAAGCCTTTGACAAAATTCAACATCCATTTATGATAAAAAACCCTCCAAAAAGCAGGAATAGAAGGAACATTCCTCAACATAATAAAAGCTATATACGACAAACCCACAGCAAACATTATCCTCAATGGTGAAAAACTGAAATCATTCCCCCTGAAGTCAGGAACAAGACAAGGGTGCCCACTCTCACCACTACTTTTCAATATAGTTTTGGAAGTCTTGGCCACAGCAATCAGAGCAGATAAAGAAATCAAAGGAATCCAGATTGGAAAAGAAGAAGTAAAACTCTCTCTGTTTGCAGATGACATGATCCTCTATATTGAAAACCCTAAAGACTCTACGAGAAAATTACTAGAGCTAATCAGTGAATATAGCAAAGTTTCAGGATACAAAATCAACACACAGAAATCCCTGGCATTTCTATACACTAACAATGAAAAAACAGAAAAAGAAATTATGGAAACAATTCCATTCACCATCGAATCAAAAAGAATAAAATACTTAGGAGTATTTCTACCTAAAGAAACAAAAGACTTGTATATAGAAAACTATAAAACACTGATGAAAGAAATCAAAGAGGACACAAACAGATGGAGAAATGTGCCGTGTTCATGGATCGGAAGAATCAATATAGTGAAAATGAGTATACTATCCAAAGCAATCTATAGATTCAATGCAATTCCTATCAAGCTACCAGAGGTCTTTTTTAGAGAATTAGAACAAATAATTTCACAATTTGTATGGAAATACAAAAAACCTCATATAACCAAAGCAATCTTGAGAAAGAAGAATGGAACTGGAGGAATCAACCTACCTGACTTTAAGCTATACTACAAATCCACAGTCATTAAGACAGTATGCTACTGGCACAAAGACAGAAATATAGATCAACGGAACAAAATAGATAGCCCAGAGATAAATCCACGCATCTATGGACACCTTATCTTTGACAAAGGAGGCAAGAATATACAATGGAGAAAAGACAACCTCTTTAACAAGTGGTGCTGGGAAAACTGGATAGCCACTTGTAAAAGAATGAAACTAGAACACTTTCTAACACCATACACAAAGATAAATTCAAAATGGATCAAAGATCTAAGCATAAGAGCAGAAACTATAAAACTCCTAGAGGATAACATTGGGAAAACACTCTCTGACATCAACCAAAGCAGGATCCTACATGACCCACCTCCCAGAATATTGGAAATAAAAGCACGAATAAACAAATGGGACCTAATTAAAATTAAAAGCTTCTGCACTGCAAAGGAAACTATAAGCAAGGTGAAAAGACAGCCTTCAGAATGGGAGAAAATAATAGCCAATGAAGCAACGGACAAACAATCTCAAAAATATACAAGCAACTCCTGCAGCTCCATTCTAGGAAAATAAACAACCCAATCAAAAAGTGGGCCAAAGAATTGAACAGACGTTTCTCCAAAGAAGACATAAAAATGGCTAACAAACACATGAAAAGATGCTCAACATCACTCATTATCAGAGAAATGCAAATCAAAACCACAATGAGATACCACTTTACACCAGTCAGAATGGCTGCAATCCAAAAATCGACAAGTAATAAATGCTGGAGAGGATGTGGAGAAAAGGGAACTCTCTTACACTGTTGGTGGGATTGCAAACTAGTACAGCCTCTATGGAAAACAGTGGAGGTTCCTTAAAAACTGCAAATAGTCCTGCCATATGACCCAGCAATCCCACTGTTGGGCATATATACTGAGGAAACCAGAATTGAAAGAGACACGTGTACCCCAATGTTCATCGCTGCATTGTTTACAATAGCCAGGACATGGAACCAACCTAGATGCCCATCAACTGACAAATGGATAAGAAAGCTGTGGTACATATACACAATGGAATATTACTCAGCATTAAGGAAAAATTCATTTGAATCAGTTCTACTCAGATGGACGAAACTGGAGCCCATTATCCAGAATGAAGTAAGCCAGAAGCAAAAACAACAATACAGTATATTAACGCATATATATGGAATTTAGAAAGACGGTAACGAGAACCCAGCATGCGAGACAGCAAAAGGAACGCAGATGTATAGAATAGACTCAGGGCCTCTATGGATGAGGGAAAGGGTGGGATGATATGGGAGAATGGCATTGAAACATGTTAATTATCATATGTCTAAGCAATAGCCGGCCCAGGATTGATGCTTGGGACTGGTGCAACGAGATTTCCCGGGGGGAGGGAGGGGGGGGGAGGAGGGAGGAGGGAGGGGGGTTCCAGAGGGGAAACAAGGGGAAAACCAAGGGTAATATCATGACAAGGTATGGCAAAAACAATTAAAAAAAAATAAATTAAAAAAAAAAAGATTATGGATTGTATCACAAATTCCCAGAGCTGTTAATATCTGAGTAATTCCTTCAGTCATTATTATTATTTGGACTATTCCCAAAGTATATAGTAATTTTACTACAAGACAGAAAGTTAAACCCATATCACAAAAGCATAACTATTCTGGAGTTGAAAGATACCTAAAGGACCATCTCAATTTCAGGGATGACAAATACAGGATCTTTCTGACCCAAGGATCAAATTCCAGTCTCCTGCATTGCAGGCAGATACTTCACCATCTGAGTCACCAGGGAAGCCCCATATTAGGCCCAGGAGGTCAAATTCTGATAATTTACTTCAATCGCTTATGGAGAGGAGAAGGAACATAAATTTACTGTAAGAATGTCTATCTGTACAGAAAGCTAAGAGCTGCTGCATTTACATAAACATTTATTTAAAACAGTTTTTAATTGAAATAGTTTATTCACAATGTTATGCCATTTTTTGCTGTGTAGCAAAACGACTCAGTTTTATACATATATACATTATTTTCTATATTCTTTTCCAGCATGATTTGTCATAGGATATTGAATATAGTTGCCTATGCTATACTTTAGGACCTTATTTTATCCATTCTAAAAGTGACTGTTTGCATTTACCAACCCCAGTCCATCCCTCTCCCTCCTCCCTACCTTGGCAACCACAAATTTGTTCTCTATGTCTATGAGTCTGTTTATGTTTTGTAGATGGGTTCATTTGTGTCCTATTTTAGATTCAACATATAAGTGATATCACACTTACCTGACAGAGGCACACTGTGTGACTTACTTCACCTAGTACAATAATCTCTAATTGTATCCATGTTGTTGCAAATAGCATTGTTTTGTTCTTATTAATGTTTGAGTAGTATTCTGTTCTATATGTATATGATATCTTTGTCCATTCATCTGTTGATGGATATTTAGCTTGTTTCCATGTTTTGCCTAATCTGAACAGTGCTGCTAGAATATAAGAGTGTATGTATCTTTTGGTATAAAAACAGGCATATGGATCAATGGAACAGAAAAGAGAGCCCAGAAATAAACCCAAACATCTATGGGCAGTTAATCTTCGACAAAGGAGGCAAAAATAAAAAAATGGGAAAAAGACCATCTCTTCAACAAGTGGGCTGTGAAAGTTGGACAGCCACATGTAAATCAGTAAAATTAGAACACACTCTCATATCATTGTACAAAAATAAACAATATAATCTATAAAAACATTGAATCACTATGCTATACATATGACACTAATATAATATTGTAAATATAAATTTTTATATAAAATTGATATAAATTTCATATAAAATTCTATGTAAATTTATATAAATATATATACAATTTTATATATAAAAAAGAAAGAGGTCCTACAATGACATTTGCATTCCTGTTATTTTAAGGCTTTACTGCATACTTAATAATTGAAATTCAATTAATTGCTTATGATTATCAATAGAAGAAACTTATACATATTGAGGTATGGGGAAATCATTCTAGCTTGTACATGATTTAACTTGAATTTTATGCTAACTAAAACAGCCTGTTTGTGGCCAAACACACATGGCTTTAATCATTAAAGAAAAGAAAAAAAAGGTACATTGACCAGAAGTACAGAATGTCCATGTTAAAAAATAAAGATTAAATGCCTCCTTTCCTGGGACAAAATAAAAAATAATCTCAAAATGGCTTAAAGACTGAAATATAAAACATGACAACATAAAACTCCTAGAAGAGAACATAGGCAAAACATTCTCTGACATTAATCACACCAATGTTTGCACAGGTCAGTCTTCCAAGAATTTATTAATCTCAGGTTCAGGTTGATTTCTTATTTAGCCATCTCAGCTTCTTAACTATTGAAGCAAATA
Source organism: Antilocapra americana (assembly GCA_007570785.1). Lineage (NCBI taxonomy): Eukaryota > Metazoa > Chordata > Mammalia > Artiodactyla > Antilocapridae > Antilocapra > Antilocapra americana. The sequence goes on along the minus strand of ML663562.1, from coordinate 33,228,237 downwards.
CTAAGACAGTTTTCTAAATATCTAGAGGAATTCCAGATAAAATTCATCAGACTCAATGAAAAGAGACATATTTGCCAGAACACTACACACGATGGTTATCAGGCCACATAAGAGAGGTTCTGCTGTTGCTGGTCCAATGACTGGTTAGGGAAAAATTGTGAAGTCTTTAGGCTCTATGAGTAATATTGCTTCTGGTCTCCCTGGAGACAAGGCGATGAGCTCAGTGCTCTAATGGACGCCTAAGATAAGTATCTTGTAATATATGTGCATGGCATGAAAGTGCTTTTAAGAAAATCAGTGTATCTTCACTTTATTTTTAAAAAAGCACCCAAATTAAATTATACTGTATCCATTGCTACCTATTCCTTTCAACAAATACCAGAATCTCTTCGATAGGTTTGAAAGGTTAGTTTGATTACTAAATATATGTTAGGCTTATTCTTTTTGCTAATTATAGACAATGTAAACATGAAGTGGAAATTAAAATACAAAGATTTTGGATAGGCCAGTAAGAACTGCTATTGATATGTGACTAGGCCTCTCAAATAAATAAAGAATAAAGTATTCATATTTCCAGAAATAATCAGATACTTCAGTATGAAGGGAAGAAAGTGTTCATGTTTATTTACAGAACAGACAAAACACTCAAAAAATATGGCTTTACATGTGTATGTATGTGTGTGTTATGTAAATTGTCATTCCAATAAGTATATTTTAATCTTACTGAATTTATAATATTTATAATAGCAAAACTTCTGACTACTTCTTTAATAAGCGAATTTCATTGTGAGTAAAGACTAGAGCATATATATGATGTTCAAGGCTCTTTCCACTGTACAGTTAGGGTACAGATGTCTAGGGAAAATCTCAGCAACTTGAGGGTAGGTCAAAACATAAAATTTTTGATGGCTGTAAAAATACTGCTAATAAAAATATCTTAATTCATCCCATTAATAAAAGTAAATAAGTATCCTAAGAGAAAATAGGAAATAAAAAGAAAATAAAAATTATACCATCCAAGGACAAGCATTTTTAACATTTCATTTAATATATTGTAATTTCATACCCAAACACATACATGGATGATTTCACATAAATTGGATCACAAGTATAAACTTAGTCTGAAATGTTTGCTTTTCTCTTTTTCTGATAAGAATATTATTAGGTATATCTTTTCATTTCAATAAATAAGGAACTACATAATCATTCTTATGGCTTCAGAGTATTTTTTCACAGAATGCTCCATAATCTATTTAACAAAATCCTTATTATAAGATATTAATTTTGTTTATGATTGTTTTTGCTACAATGAATCTTGATAAACATTCTATACATCCAGCTTTTTTACTAACTTGTCCAACTGTCTTTAAGGTAAATTACCTACAATTAACTCTAATTGTCAGCAGTTAGAAGTGCTGGTTAAGAGAGTATGCATATTTTAAACTCATACCTAACAGAAAGTTTGCCCAACCCTTTTTGAAAGCAATTTGTAAGTATTAAGATCCTTAGATGGGCCCAGGGAGGAGGGAGTGGTCTTCTGAGCTGCGGCAGTGTGGCCTGGTGAGGAGGATGGGTGAAGTAGAGAGGACAGTGACCCTGCTCTGAGGGTGGGACTGTTGCATGACATAGACAAAGGTCTGTGTGATGAGACCAGGTCACAATGGGCAGGAGAGGATAAGATGGGTCCCTCAAGGTAGTGTAGGCTTAGTTGAAGGGTACAGTTTCAATGGGATTATGACTGAATACCAATATCTGTGCACCTTAACATCTGTGCATCCTGACATACTGGGACCCTGATAACTGCACACCTTTATATCTGCACACCCTGACATCTACTAAAGGCCTGGCTTCTGCATGCCCTGACATCTCCATGCTCTAGGCAGGGCACAGTCAGGTCGAGAAAAAACTGTCTCTAGCACTGAGTAGTCGGTAATCAGCTCCCACACTTTGCCCTCAGTCACTCAGAGGCAAAGTCTGCAGGAGACCACTGTTAGCCCAACTGCTGGAGAGACCAGGGAAACAGGATGCCCTGCAAGGTGAGGTAAGGAAGGCTTGGAGGAGGCTCTAGGAGCTATCTTGATAAAAGTTAGTGAAGAACAGCCAATATACAATTAGCATACTACACAGCCAAAAGCGGTCTTGCTATGAGTATGTTTAATACCTCCATGGGGAAACTGCAGCGACAACTGTACAAGGGGGAGTACCCTATATTCCAATATGCACCAGTGTTTGAGAGTGACTTTATATAGGTCAGCAGGCAGGGAGAAGTGACTGATGTGCACAACCAGGCCCAAATGGTGACTGTGGGCATCGTTCGCACCAGCCCCCACCTCTCACTGCCTGATGTCATGCTGCTGGCCCAACCAGCTGCTATCTGTGATGACTCTAACAGGTACAGCCCTGCTGCCCGGGAGAGAGGTAAAAAGCCTACACAGATCTTAGAGCTAACCAGGCTGTTTCCCTTGAAGTTTGTAGAGATATCCATTCATAAGAGTAAAAAACAACAGCTCCACCTGAAGCTTGTCCCTGGCCGCTCTTTTTACCTTCAGCTGTGTCCCCCTCCAGATAGAGATCTTTTTATTCAGTGGAAAAACCTCATTCATATCCTGAGACCATCAGCAAAGGCTCACAGCAGAACCCAGGCCACCCCAGCTAGGAACATTCTGGACATAACTGGATTGAAGAAAGAGAAGAAAGCCCAGTGGTAAGTCTCAAAAAGATGGGGCCAGGGTGCTTAGGGAGAACAGCTAAAAGTCCTGCAGAGGCTTTGGCACAGAGGCTCATCTGGAAAATTCTCTAATATTTTGGAAGGACTCAAGGCCAAATGAGCCTCATTTGGAGGCCATGGCACACTAAGGAGGTTCCTAGTACTTCTCCAAAGAGTTCCCCAAGGCTATATTGCAGAGATTCGTTAGCTGTCAGCAGCCGTTAATTTCATATCCAATATCATATTGCCATCTGCAGCAGCCTGACCACCCAATCTATTCTTGAACATATACTCCAACCCAGGTAGGCGCACATGTGCAGAATGTACCTGTCTCCCCAAGACTGCCATATACTGATTTTTTATAAATCAGTGACAGTGAGATGTGCATAATTTGTTAGTACCTATCAAAATATTGGGCTTCCCAGGTGGTACAGTGGTAAAGAATCCACCTGCCAATACAGCAGATGCAAGAGACGCAGCTTCAATCCCTGGGTTGGGAAGATCTCCTGGAATAGGAAATGACAATCCTCCCATTCCCCCATCAGTATTCTTGCCTTGAAAATCCCATGGCCAGAGGAGCCTGGTAGGCTACAGTCCATGGAGTCACAAAGAGTTGGATACAATTGAGCACACACACATACATCAAATTATTAAAGCACATATCGCCTGACTAGGAGGAATACTAACAAAAGTGTCTCACTGACACAAACTGTCCCAGCAAAACTGGAGTGGTCACTGTAGAACTTCTTGCATCAACTGTCAGAGTAGAGTTGAAAGCTCAAAATTCTTACTATAAGCTCTTGTTGTTTAGCTACACAAAGAGAAGGAAGCAGTTTTACTAGTAGCACTTTACTTGTCTTCCCCTAGGCAAATGCTACCTTTTTCTATGGAAGGTATCAAAATCGAGTGAGCATTCAGAGCCTTTACATAAACCTTGATGAGTTTAGAGGCACTTAGTAGTATGATTATGCTGGGGAGGAATGAATTTAACATGTCTCCCACATACACTGCCTTCAACAGTTCACATACTTCTGCAATTAGAAAGCCTACAAAGCCTGATACAAGGAGCCGTTGTAACAACAGGCACCACCACTAGTGCTGTGGATGTGCCTGTAACCATGTCTTGCAGACTCAGAAGAGAAACAACAGATCAGCAGGAGCAGCCTTCAGAGATCCACGAGGAAGCCCAATCAGCATGGTCATTATGGTTCATTTTAACATGTCTTATCATTGTTGTTAGCAAGGACTGCAAGTCTTCATGTTCTCAGAGAGTACTTTCAGCCCATTGGTAAGAGCCACTGGCCTCTTCCCATGGGACAGCATGAATTTGGGGACTGCAGGAGTGGAGACTACTGGTAAGCCTGTTCCAAAAACAGTTAAAGGCTTAGTATCCAGACTCCTCATTTCAACCTTACAGAGTGAAGGCTACATGAGTAAGCAGGGTGGTGAACAGAGGGTCTCCACTCATCAGGATTGATTCTTTAGGCAAGAGCCTCAAAGCCCTCAAAGCTGCACACGGTGCAGAGGTGGCTCATCTGAGACTGTGGAGGAAAGCAATAAATCACCCACCACAATACAACTCAACACATATTCTCCACTCTAATAACATATGCTCTACTAACAAGAAAGTGTAGCAATGAAACTAAATAGGAATTGATAATCAGGCTCTGAGCTATCTGTAGGCCTCCCTTCACTTGATATTTGTGATTAAATGAAAAGGTGACGGAATAAAATGCTAAAGATTACTCTCAAAAATTTCGATCTATGTAAGATCTACATTTATTAGCCAAAGAAATTTCTAAAACTTACAAAATAAATAACAAAGGACAGGAGCAACTGATAGGAGTCAGAACAACATAAATGAGGCCTAGAAAGCAACATAACACCCAACTATGACCTTCAGTAGGTTACCTGTTTCCTTCTTTAGATAGTTATATGTCAAATATCTGGCACCATTGTAGGCATTGTGTAAACTATGTGTGCGCATGTTCAGTCATGTCTGACTCTTTGTGACCCTCTGGACTATAGCCTGCCAGGCTCCTCTGTCCATGGGATTTCCCAGGCAAGAATCCTGGAGTGGGTTGCCATGTCCTACTCCAGGGAATCTTCCAAACCCAGGGATAGAACCTACATTGCCTGTGTTTCCTGCACAGGCAGACTCTTTATCCACTGAGTCACCTGGGAAGCCCAAGAGAAAGAGACAAGGATGTAAATAACATGCAGAGGCAGAAGTGAAATGCCATGGAAGCCAGGGAACTAGGGTGAGAGTATATGTAACTCCAGATGAGAAGCTTTAGACAAAAAAGCAGATGAGTCTTTAGGTGAGTCTTGAAAGAAGAGAAATTCATTAGAGAAAAAACAAGATGCACATAAGTGATTCCAACAACAGCAAAAGCAACAAAGCTTAGCAAGGTGCCTACAGCACAAAAAGCCCAAGGTATGTAGGATAACAGTTCTTATGAAATAGCACTGCTCTTTATTTGTTTAGATGTATTCATTGCATTCACCGCATTCACCGAACTCAAGTAACAAAATTCTTCTCTGTTCTTATCTCATCTTCATTCAAAAGTTTCCCTTCCCCTACACTTTCTTTTATGACTTTGGTTTCCTATGGCCAGACAATACCTGATCTCACTGTAGCTTTTTTTGAGCATATCAGTCAATCAAATATTTCAGATTTGGATTTGCCATTTGAGCAAACACAAGATACAGTTTTATATTTTATTCCTAGCACCTTTATTGGATTGTCTCCTGTTTAGATGGTTCCCAAGTACTACTGCAACAACACAAACGGGAGAGCTAGAAAGTGTAACTCCCATGTTCATTCTTGGGCCTTATCTAATAGTTGATTGTCTGCTCTGGAGGATTTTTTCCCAACCCCACCTTTGTTCTTGCTCACTTCTGAATTCTACTTCCTCCCTTCTCACTTCCATTTTCAAAACAGTAGTAATTATTATTGCCAAGAATGTTGAAAAACAAATTTGAGTTTAATTATACTTTCCAGAAAGGGCTTCATATTCCCAGTCCCTTCATTGTTGATTTCTTTTCTAATTCTTTGCCCAGCTTAAATTTTATTTAACTGCTTTGAAATTATACTAACGTGCCCAATATATTCTATATATTTTAACCTTAATCCTACTATTCAGAATTACCACTTCTCATAAATTTGAAAGGAATTGCTTCTTATAAAAACTTCAATAATGTAGTCACAGTAAGAGAAGAAAATACCTTATAAAAACCAGAAAAAAACAGATGAAACTTGAATATAGGATCAATTCAAAATCTAGACAAAAACTAGAAATTAGATGGTTTTGGAAATTAAGATCCAAAAGATCAAGCAATATTCTAATTTTGCAAGTACAAAATCCAAGAATCTGAAAGTGATAAATAATATAGTTTTAAAGCCCAGAATCAAAATGTAAAGGTAATCTGGCTCTCAATTAAGTTTGTACTTCCATAATCCTCATGTTTCTGAAGTTTAGCACTTTACTTTGAATACAAGATATTTGATACCTGTTTGCTAGATCCAGCTAAGAAGAATAAATTATATTTATTCCAATCCAGCAAGTCTGAATACATAGGGATCTGCTAAGCACTATACTAATTCCACTGACTGCAAGGGCTCCTGTGCCAAACCATAAGGTAGTACTTTTCATGAGGCCCTATATGTACAGTGCTATGGCTTAATGATTTTAATGGCCCCCAAAATAATTCAGATCTGAGAAAACTGGCTTCTAAATAAAGTTTCCTTAAAATTTCATCAATAAAAGAATCATATGTCCAGAAAATCCTGAGTTCAAAGTTGCTGCAAGTTAAAGGAAAAACTTATATTTGATATGATGCTTCTAGCATCATACCAAACGTTTCAAGCTATACTAGTGTGTCAACCATTGCACACTAATTTTATTGTGAAATATAATAAGTATTTTTATAGTTTGCATCATCACATTAAAAATGTTGTTGTAATTATATATGTATATATGTGTGTGCTAAGTCACTTTAGTCGTGTCTGAATCTTTGTGACCCTTATTGACTCTAGCCCTCCAGGCTCCTCTGTCTATGGGATTCTCCAGGCAAGAATACTAGAGTGGGTTGCCATGTCTTCCTTGAGGGCATCTTCCCCACCCAGGAATCTCTTATGTTGCCTGCGCTGGCAGGCAGGTTTGGTGCTAGTGATAAACCTCTTGCCAATGCAGGAGATATAAGAGATGCTGGTCGATCCCTGGGTCAGGAAGGTGCTCTGGAGGAGGGCATGGCAACTCACTCTAATATTCTTGCCTGTAGTATCCCATGGACAGAGGAGCCTGGAGAACTACAGTCCATAGGGTCATGAAGAGTCAGACATGACTGAAGTGACAAGGCATACACACACACACACACACACACACACACACACACACACACACACACACATATGTTAAAGGGGAACCCATTACAAATTGAGAACATTAGTAAAAGAAGACTAAAAGAGAAACTTGGTAAAAGAATTCTATATTTGACATGTTAGATTAAATACACTTTTTAAAAAGGTACTGCATCTCAAGTAAGTTTATAGATTTAAAGTAGTAACAATTAAAAACCCAATAAGAATACTTTTTAAACTTGACAGAGTAAGTATAAAATATAAATTAAAAAGCAGACAATCATGTCAGCTAACAGTTTTAATACAATGATATTTCTCCTGCAATATATGTGTAAAAATATCAAAGTGGGGGTCATTGTTTTTAAAAATAGGAAAATCAAAATAAGAGATTCAGAAGAAAACCCAAGCCAAGCAGGATGGCATATAATGAAAGGAATGAGAGTTATTGTCAAATGGAAGGTCATAGAAAAACTAGATATCAACAAGTTAAAAACAAATATAGAGCCATATTTAAAATTTTTTAAAAGAAATTCTAGATGAAATGAATTAAAAAGAAACCCATAAAGTTTAGTGAATTTGATGGTTAAAAAAACTACACAGCATATGCCCGTACAATATTAAGAAAGACAGAAAAGCTTCAGATTTGGAAACATTTTAGGGTAAACATAGCTATTAAAATAGTAATACTCAATACTTATTCAAGTGATACAAGCCTACACAGAAAAAAATGCCAATTATAAACAAAAGCAAGTTACTACCAAGCCTACTCCCAAACCTACCTAAACAAAGTAAGTTAAAATTTAAAAAATAAATGTAAATGTTAATAAGGTGATGGAGAACCCAGATACAGTCATATATTATGATACCTTAGAGGTCTGCTATTTTATAAGAAATCTACTTTTGAAAATAAAAATACAAAGACATTAATTTTATGAGCCAAAAAATAGGTAAAAGCATTCAATTACTGGTAAATTGTTGAGCAGATAAGAGTACATTAATAAAATCAAAACCTATGTTTCTTAACTTCCTTTTTTCTATACCCTTGACTAACATACACACAAACACACCCTTTTAAATATGTAAAAGCGTTTTTAATTTATTTATTTTTCATTGAAGGATAATTGTTTCACAGTATTGCATTGGTTTCTACCAAACATCAGCAAGTGAAGAAATGAAACCTTATAGAAAATCATTTAATTCAAATACTACTTAATTCTGACAATATTCCAGGAATAATGTTGGTATTAAATCATAGACACTGAACAATACATAGTATACCTTTATGGATCTCACAGGCCAGTAAATATTGAAGATGATTCTGTAAGGTTAGTATAAATTGTCTTAAAGTTCTATAAATAGTTCATATTAAGATAAGGATATTCTTTAAGTGCAATAAATCAATAGTGGAATTTGGGTGGCTGTGATTAAACTATGACATAGATATAAAAGCATGTAATGGTTTCTTGAACACAACTGCTTCATATTTGTTGCAAAACAGAAAATAATATTTTTGAGATATGTTATGGAACGTTTAACAGGAGGATTCCTGTGTGCTGTTTCTCATAAATCCTCTGTTCCTTATCAGCTCCTAAAATCAGAAGCCAGCAGAAAAGCATGCTGCTTCCAGGACTGAGGTCATGAAACACATGCATGAATCTCCTTCAGTAAACATTTTGCTTATGACAAAACTGTTTAGTCACATTCTCTTTCTTAAGATATGGATTGTCTCCTGACCTTATGACCATTGCTAATTCCTTATTCCCTAGATAATGGTTGCTGCACATTTGGTTTTCTGATCTTTATCACTGTCAGAGGAAATTCCTTGTACAACAGCATATATATACTCCCAGAAAGATCATTAAAGCACCCTTGTTCTATCAAAGCTTGGGTCCCAGTGTCTTTCCTTCTCTTTCTCTCTCTCTCTCTTTCTATTTCTCTCTACCTCAGGCTAATTCTCTGGAGCGTGGGAACCCGCTGAGCTCACTTTCTTGCCCGGGCTTTCAAGACCTCCTAGAGAGGGCGGCCTGTACCTTCATGAGCAGCGCAATCCCTGTGTCAAGGGCTTTATTGGTTCTCGGCATAAACCAGCGAATATCAGCCTCTTTCTCTCTTTCACTTTCTTATGGTCAACTCTGGACCACCAGGTTCTGGTCCATTAAAGGACCAACAGAGATATATTGAATTCTTTCTTATCCTAGATTATTTTTCCACTTATATTTTATGTAGTTACATAAACACCTTTGCCATTACACTATTTTTCATGTTAAGTGCTTTTTCATCTTCAAGTAGAGATGAATTCATTGTGGCTTCAAATTTCCTAATTCTGTTTGGCTTGATTTACTTATTTCTGAAGCTCCTCTAAGGGCTTGTGAATCATAATGCACAAGAAAAATTTGAGGCTGATAAAATAGAATTAAAAGTGAGTTAATGAGTAGTGAAATAATTTCAAAATTATGATCAATGTTTTAGTGTTCTATTCTCATTTTGGGATTGTAATGAATAATTATCAGTGGCACACATTATTCTACAATATTCCATTGTGCTAAGAAAAAAAAAATCACTATGCTTTTAAAGAGCTCTCACATGTTTTCTTTTAAATTATTTTTTTTATTATTTAAATACGAATTATGATTTAATTTCAAAATAGCATTCTTTAAAATGAAATATTTCAAACTCATCAATACTAAAACCTCTTATACAACTCAATTTTTCTAGAGCTAGCATCATGACCAAAATAAATTCACATAAAATTATAATTATCTAGAGTATGTGTTGACTTATGCATACATGTACAGCTAGTTATATAAGCATTTTACTGACTCTCAAATGAAGAAAAATTTCAAAGTATAAATAAAACACTAATTAGATTTTCAGTGGGTAATAAAAAAGATTTACTTAAAAACCTAGGCAACCATTTTTATATCTTATTGTATCTTAAGAAAGTAAATCATTACCTGTGCAAGAATGGGGAAGCCAAGGTTCCTACATCCATTACAAGGAGTTAATGCTTCCCAGAGTCCTGAGGGCCCACAAGTGTTTTCATCATCATCATCTTCTTCCACTTCTCCTGGTGACAAATTTATTGTAGATGAAGTTCTCTGAAATTAAATTTATATCATACCAATATATTATATCAGTGTCAGTTAGATATCTTTTTTTGATTTTTTTTTATTGTTTTTGCCATACAATGACATGATATCACCATGGGTTTACATATGCTTCCCCTCCAGAACCCCCCTCCCTCCTCCCTCCCCCCGGGAAATCTCGCTGCACCAGCCCCGAGCATCAATCCTGGGCTGGCGATTGATTAGACATATGATAATTAACATGTTTCAATGCCCTTCTCCCATATCATCCCACCCTTACCCTCACCCACAAAGTCCACGAGTCTATTCTATAACATTAATTAAATTACATAAATTTTTCATGGTGTATGTTAGCAAGAAGAAATTAGCTTAATTCTGGCCATAGTTATGAGGCTGTGCTATGAAAATCAGCCAAAAAATATGTATAATTCAATTCTAAGTTGAATGTGGATGAAAGCAAAGTGAAAAAACGGGGTGACAAAGATTGGTAAATTGCCTTATGTTGAAGAATAGGACATAAAAATAATTTAAGAGAACATAGAAATAGCAATAAATTCTATTGCTATTCATTTTCAGAGGAAGAAAATGAAAATATTGAAATAGGAATTGATAAAATGTCCATTTTTTCACAATGTCATCAAAAAGCAGACTCATTTTGGGGGGAAAAAAGAAATTCATAAAATTTCATATTATATGCATAAGAAGGGTATGTGCTAAGTTGCTTCAGTCATGTTCAACTCTTTGCAACTCCTGGACTGTAGCCCGCCAGGCTCCTCTGTCCATGAGAGTCTCCAGACAAGAATATTGGAGTTGGGAGCTATGCTCTCCTCCAAGGGAACTTCCACACCTAGGGACTGAACCCTTGTCTCGTATGTCTCCTGGGAAGCCCTTGTAAAAGGGGTGATACTTTTAAAGTTAATAATAGGACTTCCATGCTAAGCAAACATATTTACTTTTGCTACTTTCCAAATCCCACTTAAATGGGAGCAAAACTTTTGCAAAAATAACCTAAACCTTAAGGACAAGGATAACAGGAGGGAAGTTAACAGATGAGCAATATCAAGAAAACATTTAGACAATGATAGACAGATGATTTATCAATTTCATATAGAAAACTTGAGGAAACAGAAAGCAAATGGTCTGCAAAGAGGAAGAATAAGAAGCAGATCTATTCATGATTCAACACATTAAGGACTTAAAAATGAGAGAAACTGACTACCTGTAAAGTAATATGCAACAAATTTTGTAGGTGCTGGTGGAGAAAAACAGAATAGAAACTCTATATTAGAAATTAGACCCCAGACTCATCACCCAGCCAAGAAAATAAATCTTCACCATCTGACAGGAAATTGGAGATTTACTTTCTGGTGAGGTTGAAGCAAAGGGATTATGAACTCTAAGAAACTAGGCACAATGAACTGAGGGATGCCTCTTTAAAAACAATGAAATTAAGTGAATATCTATGTAGTAAATAAACATGCTCAACCTGCCCCAGCACCTTCTTCCCACATTTGTCTTAGAGAACATGGTAGCTAAGTTCATATCTCCCAGGTAGCTGATGAGAGTATACTCCTCTGGACTGCTCAAGAAAAACAATCTGTAAGTACTTAGGAAAATGGTAGAAGGGTCCATCCCTTAATGCCTATTGTGAAAGCCCTTCCCAACAAACTCCACCCACATAAACAATTCCTAATTTTTCAGTTTAATATAAACAAGAGTATAATGATAGCCATATATTGGAAGGAAGCTTTTAACAGGCCAAACTAAATATACAGAGAAAAATTACAAGCAGTATCCTCAGAGAGAGAGAATACATAAAATCCAATAGAACAGTTGGAAAATGGGCAAATTTCCCAGAGGACAGAACAAAAGAAGTTAAAAGTTAAGAAAATTAAGGCATCAAACTAAGACCTCCAAATAGAGGTAAAAAGAAATTGTCAAAGTAACAATGCAAGAAATTTTGCCAGAATGAAAGAAAAATTCCACATTAAAAGAGCCTGCTGAATATTCAGCAGATAGTATTTTTTTTAAATAGCAAAGACAATAAGTTTGTTTAGAAATATTCAGAGTGTAGTGTTCAATATAACATTGATAGATCATGATTACTGAAGTTAGTAAAGACAGTTTATATACTGAATTGTAAATAGCACCCAGCTTCCCCTAAAAGCTGTTGCTTTAAAAAATAGCACATAAGGGAGGGGGGTTCTGGAGGGGGAGCATATGTAAACCCATGGTGATATCATGTCATTGTATGGCAAAACTAATAAAAAAAAATAAAAATAAAAAAAATAAAGCAACATACATCACAAAAAATATAGCACATAAGACTTCACAATACAACTGGTTTTTGCATTCATATCTTACATTTCCCTTTATCAGTTTTCAATAACTGAGAAATTAAGAACTTCAATAGTCCTTCAATGAATTACTGCCTATAAGATATAATACAATGCTACAGTGCTTTTATAATTATAATACAATAATACAGTGCTACAATCTACTGAGCCCTCTATTATCCATTATTATAATTCATGTAAGACTTTCAGGAAAATACTAAACTAAGCCACAAGAAGTCAAGCAAAACCCAAGGTTATGGACATGGTAAGTGACAGAAAAAGGATCCTAATCCAGACTGCCTAACTCTAGGGCATCCAATCCCTATGTTTGATCAATGCTATCTATAAAAATGACTAGAATGGGCATCTCCTTCACCATCTTGTGATCAATCATTGGCTTGACCATCAGGGTTGACACATATGGCAGTATAAATCATATGCTTGGCTAACAATTATTAACATTTTATAGATTAATCAGTTTTTTTCCTTCTGTCTCTTTCTCCTCCCCAAAGAAAAACTGCTATGTCTCTTCCCAGTTCATAATTCTTCAATTACTTCCCATTGTAGAGCAAATAATATCCATATTCCTTAATATGGCTTCAAGGTTTTATGGTCAAACTATTTTTCAGCCCCTTTCTTACTCCCTTTTATTCACCCAGGGCTATAACCAAATGGAATTATTTATCCTTTCCTAATTTGTTCTGTGCTTTTGTTCATGCCCTCCACCTTACTTCTCCATACAACTATTGTACTGGTTAAGAGTTTAGATTCTAAAATTAGTCCTGGATTCAAGTTCTAACTCTCTTACTCTCAGAGTATAGGACCACTGGCAGCCTCATTTCCTTTATCTATGCAGTGGGAAAATAATACAGTAGTTTACACCTCCCTTAGAAATTTTTCCTGAAAAATAAGGTAATGAATATATGGTGCCTGACACACAGTCAGGTTTCAATAAGTATTAACCACTGTTTTTAGCTATTATTCTTCTATAATACTATTGATTCCTTAAAATACAGTTCAGATTTCACCTCTTACATAAAACTTTCCAGATTTACCACAAACAGGAAGGATGTTGCTTTCTTCTGAAAGTCTCCAGTTCTTTCTGTCAGTTTGTGTATTCTGTTATTTCACATAGACTTTGAAATGACAAATGGTATCGTGGCAAAGAGCAAAAGTTTTAAAGTCAGATATATATTTAATATATACAAATAGATACATATTCCTGGCTCTTTCACTTGCAAGCTGTGTTACTGAGCAAATCACATAATCTTACTAATCCTCAGTTTCCTTATCTGCAAAGTAGGCATAATTATAATTCCTACTTGAAGGGGTTATATGAGGATAAAATTAGTTGTTTGACAGTGACCGGTGGAGAGAAAATAATCAATACTGCTGCAGTGCTGTCACTCAGTCATGTCTGACTCTCTGAGACCCTATGGACTGTAGCCTGCCAGTCTTCTCCGTCCATGGGATTTTCCCAGCAAGAATACTGGAGGGGGTGCCATTGCCTCTTCCAGGGGCTCCTCTAGACCCAGGGATCAAAGGCACATCTTCCATGTCTCTTGCATTTCAGGCAGACTCTCTACCACTGAGCTACCTACAGTGGAAGCCCATAGAAAATAATCGATTAACGTTATTTTCATTATAATCTTTAGCCTGAAAGAGTTGAATACACACAAACACAGACACACACAAATTATTTATCTTAGTTAATTGTAAATTATCTGAAAGCAAATATGCCTTATTCACATTTGCATCTCTTACCATGTGTTGTGCATAATATAATTTAATATTTATTTATTAAAAAATCATTAAAGGAATGAGTTTTAAACTAACATTTCATTTGACTACCTAGAAAATTTTATTAATAATAAGAGGTATATATAATTGTATCACAAGTCTCATTATTTTTATTTTATATTAACATTTGCCAATAACAGTAGCAAAAATAGCAAAATTTATTTTATAAATTTTGTGGTTTAGTACTGCCCCCTAAAGACAGTTTAGAAGTTAGCTGTGTACAACTCAATGTTACTCAATTTGCAAGGTCATCCTACAATTGAGGGCAGATTGTAATACAAGTCCTCTGACTCTAGGTCCTATAATCTTTCTAAGAACTACTAATTAGAAGGAAGTTTCTAATTTCTAGAGCTCTTCAAAGAGACAAAAGATATTCAAAATATTCAGAATATCCACAAAGGAATTTCTGTGTTATGTTATACTTTATCATTGATGGCCTTTAAAATTTTTTTTAAGTCCAAAATTCTGTAAGTCTACCATTTTATGTGGCAGCCTGGATGAGAGGTGAGGTTGGGGGAGAACAGATACAGGTATATGTATGGCTGAGTCCCTGTACTGTTCACCTGAAACTATTACAACATTATCAATCAGCTATACTCCAACACAAAATAAAAAGTTTAAAAGTTAAAAAAAATTGTAAGTCTAAGCAATTAAAGTGTATATTGTTCAAGAAAAGGATCAAGGATCAGATATGATTCCCATACAGCCTCCTTAGTCCCCATTAGTCAATCCTTGAATGCATGTCTTTAGAAACACTCTGGCCATAGGAGAAGAGAAAAATCCAAGGGTGACCAGTGTTAGTCCCATCAAGCTCCTCTGTCCATGGAATTCTCCAAGCAAGAATATTGGAGTGGGTAGCCATTCCCTTCTCCAGGAGATCTTCCTGACCCAGGGATCGAACTCCAGCATTGCAGGCAGATTCTTTATTGTCTGAGCCACCAAGAAAGCTCCAAGGATATCTACATCCTGTCCAAAAGTTTCTGGAAGGAAAGCAGAAAATGATGCTGCTCGACAGAGCCAGGATATGGGAGAACATGTGAGTGGGGAAATGGGATGATGAAATGAGACAAAGCTACTTCTCATCTTGTCAGAAACGCAAACACCAAATTTAAAAGTAGGAAAACAGTCTAAAAGAACTGTCAGTGCAAAGGGACCTGGCAAATGGGCAGACTCCAGGGAGAAGGCAACCATCAGAAACTGAGAGCAAAACAAAGAAAGACCATTAGGGATAGGAGTCAGCAATCTGGTGCAAATCATCAAGTTTTTTTCTGTTTGTTTTTCAAAACTGAAAATGATTCATTAACTTTTAACGAAACTTAAAGTAACACATGCTTATTATAAAACAAATAATTCAAAATAAAAAGTTATAAAGGATAAAGTGAAGCTTTTCTGACATTAATTACCATTACAAACATTCAGTGCTTGTCCATCCTGATTTGAACTCATGTCCAGTGCTTTTTTCACAATTGATAAATATGCAATTGTATGCCAAAGAGTACTCTTATTGGGTGGCTCAGACGGTTAAGAATCTGCCTGCAATTCAGGAGACCTGGGTTCAATCCCTGGGTAAGAAAGATTCCCTGGAGAAGGGAATGGCAATACACGCCAGTATTCTTACTAGAGAATTCCATGGACAGTCCATGGGGTCGCAAAGAGTTGGACACAACTGAGCGACTAACGCAACAACAACATATATTTCCAACGTCTCTAAAGTATTCTCCACACCATGACATTTCTTATATGAGAAATTGAAATGTTATCCTCTTCCTTTAAAATGGCATTGAAACATGTTAATTATCATATGTGAAATCAATCGCCGGCCCAGGTTTGATGCTCAAGGCTGGGGCACCGGGATGACCCAGAGAGAGGAAATAGGGAGGGACGTGGGAGGGGGGTTCTGGAAGGGGAATATATGTATACCCATGGTAGATTCATGTCAATGTATGGCAAAACCAACACGATAATGTAAAAAAAAATAATTAATTAATTTTAAAAATAAAAATAAAAAGCAGAGACATTACTTTGCCAAAAAAAAACTCTTAATAGCTTTTCATTGTTCTTAGGATAAAATTCAAAATTCTTAACATGATTTCAGAGGCTGTGTATGATTTGCCATTACCTGCATTACCTAGTTTTGCCCCATTTCCATCATTCTTCCTTCTCTTTGCTCATAACATTTAAACACACTATGCTCTTTCTCTTGAATATATCAAACTTTCTCTTATATAGAACTTTTTCTAAGTACATACAGTTTTCTCTTACAGAGGCTATTAGTTGTCTTCACTATAACAGAACACCTAGCCCTCTTTTTCTACAGTAATAGAATCCTAATTTTTACTTGGGCACATGTCTTCTTTGGGGCTTCCCAAATGGCAATAGTGGTAATAAACCCAAATGTCAATGCAGGGGACAGATGAGATGTGGGTTGGATCCCTGGGTCAGGAAGATCCCCTGGAGGAGGGCATGGGAACCCATTCCAGTATTCTTGTCTGGAGAATCCCATGGACAGAGGAGCCTGGCACACTACAGTCCTAGTGAAGGACTTCACAGGACTGAAGTGACTTAACACCCAAGCATGCCTGCTTTGAATACAAACCATTTTTTCCAATCTCTGTCACAGCTAAATGTGGCCGTGTTGTTAAGGTATAACCTTGGGGTATAAGAAATATTCTTAAAGAAGCATGTCCGTCCTTCTTCCCTTTCCTCTTTCTGCTGATTGGAGTGCTAATGAAATGATCAGAACTAGAGCAGTCATCCTGGACCATGAAGGATCCTTGGCACTAGAGTTTATACATGGTGGAACAACAAATAGAATAATCCTGGTACTGGTCAGGGAAGTAGATTTCACATGCTGCAATTAAGAGTTTGCACGCTACAACTAAAGATCCCACATGCCACAAGGAAGACTGAAGATCCTGCATGCTCCGACTAAGATCAGGCACAGCCAAATAAATAAGGAAATGGTTAAGAAACAACTCCTCTCCCTACTGGATTATAAACTGCATAGCTGCAGAGGTGTCTGTTGGTTTAGATATCACAAACCCAGTGCATACGTGTTGATTAAATAAATGATGAGTGAGTGCATGGATGTCAGCGTGCCCTAAAAATTTTAATAATGTGAACATTCTCACTGATACTAGGAGGCACCAATTTAGCTGTAACCTTGAATTTAGTGTCCTTTATCTTCTGACTCTTCTATATCCACTTGCCCTCACTGTATTCATTCCAGTTCAAATAGAACTCAACATCTTGATTTCATTAAAGAATGCCTTTATGCCAACAATTAGCAAGCAATTTAGATTTAAACAAAAACTCTGTAGTTGAGGAGACTAAACTTTAAATTGCACAACTCAATCGTTCCTCCTCCCCAACAAATATTTGTTTCCCTGTGATGCTGGTTGGGTAGAAGGATGCTTTCATCTTCTTTGCTGTCTATTTCTTCCCACAGAATTTTTTTTATCTGCTCTTCAAATTACTATACCTTTTCAATGCAAAGAAATGTAATTCTAGTATGTACCTTTTCTACAAACTTACATAGCCAATCTCATTACACAGGTGACCTTACTCAAGGATTATTAATCTTTTTCAATTTGAAAGTCAAAACCAATAAAAAAGTTATATCAATGACATTTTATTTCTTATAATGCTTTTAAAGTTGGGGATCTAAGGACTTACTGGGAAACTGAAAGAGAGGGAAACTATAAAATGCTAAGCTGGTTCATTTATGGGGCTTCCCAGGTGGTGCTAGTGGTAAAGAATCTACCTCCAATGCAGGAGATGCAAGAGACACAGGTTTGATCCCTGGGTCAGAAAGATCCCCTGGAGAAGGGGATGGCTGCCCACTCCTGGAGAAAGGAATGGCTGCCCACTCTAGTATCGTTGTCTGGAAAATTCCATGGGCAGAGGAGCCTGGTGGGCTACAGTCCATGGGGCTGAAAAGAGTCAGACACGACTGAGTGGCTTGAGCAGCAGCAGCAAGCTAGTTCATTTATACTAAAACTATGGCAGTGTCAATGATCAAACAAATAAAGGTCATTAATCACATTACTCAAAAAGTATGAATAGCAGACT
The DNA here is from genome assembly GCA_007570785.1 of Antilocapra americana. Classification (NCBI taxonomy): domain Eukaryota; kingdom Metazoa; phylum Chordata; class Mammalia; order Artiodactyla; family Antilocapridae; genus Antilocapra; species Antilocapra americana. The sequence goes on along the minus strand of ML663562.1, from coordinate 33,209,874 downwards.
TGTTTATGTTAAATTCATCCCTGACAAAGAGGTCACAGACTACAGTTTCATACATTAGGGATGCTCAAGAAGACTATCATCAAATATTTTCAGCAACTTATTAACACTAAACATCTGCATGAACTTAAAAGACGCTTACTCCTTGGAAGGAAAGTTATGACCAACCTAGAGAGCATATTAAAAAGCAGAGACATTACTTTGCCAATAAAGGTCCACCTAGTCAAGGCTATGGTTTTCCCAGTAGTCATGTGTGGATGTGAGAGTTGGACTATAAAGAAAGCTGAGCACTGAAGAATTGATGCTTTTGAACTGTGGTGTTGGAAAAGACTCTTGAGAGTCCCTTGGACTGCAAGGAGATCCAATCAGTCCATCCTAAAGGAGATCCTGGGTGTTCATTGGAAGGACTGATGTTGAAGCTGAAATTCCAATATTTTGGCCACCTGATGTGAGGAGCTCACTCAATGGAAATGACCCTGATGCTGGAAAAGACTGAGGGCAGGAGAAGAAGGGGATGACAGAGGATGAGATGGTTGGATGGCATCACCAACTCAATGGATATGGGTTTGGGTAGATTCTGGCAGTTGAGCAACTGAACTGAACTGAAACATCTGCTTAAAGTTTTCTGAGAAGAACTTCAGTGCTATCTTATACTATCTTTTCACCACAGTTATTTGCTTCAGGTTAGTGAAGTTTACAATAGATGCAACATTAGGGTCTTCTGAAAAATGATATCTCTCTCAGATTTATTTGTAGTTACCTATACATCCTAAACTGATTTCTACCAGCAAGGAAAAGGAAGAAGAAATTCTTTATGCCAATGAGTACACTGAGTCCACCTCCTAGCATCCACACATCAAAATATTACTGTGCATGGTGATATTTTAAACCTGGGGATTCTCCAGTATTCACATTTATTAAAGGACAGAATTGCTATTAAAGCAAGTATTTTAGTTGCAAGGAGTATTGAAGACTAGATTAAGCAGAACTGTTCTCTTTTTAATAGTATATGAGACATTCATTGTAATTGCTCTAAAACGCTGTGTTCCAACACACTGTGTTCCCACCTGCTATCTCTACATAGCTGACATTCTTTGCATGGCCATCTAGGAAACTTCAAGGAATTCATTTGGTTTGCTATTCTACTTTAGTACTCAGTTCAGTTCAGTTCTGTTCAGGTGCTCAGTTGTGTCCGACTCTTTGCAACCCCATGAACTGCAGCACACCAGGCTTCCCGGCCCATCATCAACTCCCGGAGTTTACTCAAACTCATGTCCATCAAGTCAGTGATGCCACCCAACCATCTCATTCTGTGTCGTCCCCTTCTCTTCCTGACTGCAGTCTTTCCCAGCATCAGGGTCTTTTCAAATGAGTCAGTTCTTCGCAACAGGTAGCCAAAGGATTGGAATTTCAGCTTCAGCATCAGACCTTTCAATGACTATTCAGGACTGATTTCCTTTAGGATGGACTGGTTGGAACTCCTTGCAGTCCAAGGGACTCTCAGGAGTCTTCTCCAACACCACAGTTCAAAAGCATCAATTATTCCGAGCTCAGCATTCTTTACAGTCCAACTCTCATTTCCACACATGACTACTGGAAAAACCATAGCTTTGACTAGATAGACTTTTGTTGGCAAAGTAATGTCTCTGCTTTTTAATATGCTGTCTAGGTTAGTCATAGCTTTTTCTTCCAAGGAGCAAGCGTGTTTTAATTTCATGGCTGCATTCACCATCTGCAGTGATTTTGGAGCCCAAAAAAATAAAGTCTCACTGTTTCCATTATTTCCCCATCTATTTGCCTGAAGTGATGGGACTGGATGCCATGATCTTAGTTTTCTGAATGTTGAGTTTCAAGCCAAGTTTTTCACTTTCATCAAGAGGCTCTTTAGTTCTTCATTTTCTTCCATAAGAGTACTAGCGTCAATTTATATGTTCTTATTATCTCTTAAAGCTTTTGTTAATTTATCTGACTCTGGCTTAATAATATTGTTTATTATTACAAAACGAGAGAGAAAGAAGTCTACACTGATGTCAGGTTTATACAAAAGAGGGCAATGCTAATTTCAAAAAGATAAATGTTACTTTTAGAAAGTTGACTCAAGCTTATTTTTTTCTGCAAGATTTAGTATAAGAGGCAAAATATGCAACTTTTGGAAAATACACTATTCTTCATGACAGATCATTTTACATAAAAAATACCAGTTTTCAAATAGTTTCTTACTGAGATATTGTTTACATATATAATATCACCCATTTTCAATATACAGGTTGATGACTCAGACAGTAAAGTGTCTGCCTACAATGCAGGAGACCCGGGTTCAATCCCTGGGTTGGGAAGATCTCCTGGAGAAGGTAATGGCAACCCACTCCAGTATTCTTGCCTGGAAAATCCCATGGACAGAGGAACCTGGTAGGCTACAGTCCATGAGGTCGCAAAGAGTTGGACATGACTGAGCGACTTCACTTTCCTTTCCTGATAACTTTTGATGAAAGCATACACTTGTGTAATCATCACCACAAATGGCTATCTTGTGCTCAACCCATCAGTACCTACTGACTCCTGGTCCCATAAATCTTTTTGCTGTCACTCTATTAGCCAGGTCCTTTGTAGAACTTCACAAAATGGAATCACAAAGAATATGCTTTAGGTCTGGCTTCTCTATCTCAGCATAATGTGTTTGAGATGCAGCTTTATTTTTCACATATCAGTAGAGTATTCCTTTCTAATACAAAGTAGTATTTTACTGTAGGGATACATGAAAACTTTTTTATATACTCTTCCTTTAATAGACATTTAGGTTGTTTCCAGTTTGGAGCCATTATGAATAAAGTTTCCATGAACATTCATATATAATTCTGTATGTGAACATAAATTTTGTTTCTCTTAGGTAAACACCTAAAATACCAGGTTACATGGTAAGTGTATTTTAAACTTTTTAGGAAATTATCAAAATGTTTTCCAAAGTGTTTGTACACTTTACATTCATATTAGAGTTCTAGTATCTTCCCATTCTTGGCAACACTTAATTTAATCATTCCAGCAGATGTGTGGTGCTGCCACAGAGCACTTTTAATTTCCACTTCTGTGACTGTCAGTGTGTTAAGTATCTTCTCCTGTGCTAGAGGCCAGAGACATGTCATTTTTGTGTGATATGTCCTTTCAAATCATTTGTCTATTTTTAATTGGGTTCATTTGACTTCTTACTGTTGAATTGTAAGCATTTTTTTTAATAAAGACTGTTCATTTTAGAGTCGTTTAAGGTTGACAGCAAAATTGAAAGGAAGGTAAAGAGATTTCCCATCTGCCCCAAGCCCCTAGACATGCCAAGCTCTCTTTATAAAATCCCCCATCACTTGTTACATTTGATATTAATGAACCTATACCGATATACTGTAACGATCCAAAGTCCGTAGTTGATATTACAGTTTACTCCTGTACATTGTAAGGATTTACACAAATTTATAATGACATGTAAACTTCCCTGGTAGCTCAGCTGGTAAAGAATCAGCCTGCAATGCAGGAGACCTGGGTTTGATCCCTGGGTTGGGAAGATCCCCTGGAGAAGGGAACAGCTACACACTCCAGTATCTGGCCTGGAGAATTCCATGGATTGTAGAGTCCATGGTGTCACGAAGAGTCAGACACCACAGAGCGACTTTCACTTTCAGTATGACATGTATATATTATTATGATAACATACAGAATATATTTACTGCCCTAAAGATCCTGTGTTCCACCTATTCACCCTCTGAACCCAACCACTGTTCATTTTTACTGTCTCTCTAGGTTTGCCCTTTCAAGGATGTCATAAAGAATCATACCGAGTATAGCCTTTTCAAACTGGCTTCTTTTTGTTGTAACATGCATTTAAGTTTCCTCCACATCTTTTCCTGGCTTTTCATAGCCCATTAAAAGCTCTGAATAACAGTGTTTTTTTTTAATCTCTGAATAATATTCCATTGTCTCGATGTACCACACTTGATCCATTTACTGACTGAGAGACATTTTGGTTTCTTCCAAGTCTTGGCAATTATGAATAAAGCTGCTATAAACATCCTTGTGCAGGTTTTTGTGTAGACAAAAGTTTTCAACTTCTTTAGATAAATACCAAGAAGCAAGACTGCTCTGGATCATCTGATAAGAGTAAGTTTAGTTCTGTAGTAACTGTCTTCTAAGTGCCAGTACCATTTTGTATCCCCATCAGCAATAAGTAAGTTTCCCTTGCTTCACATTTGAGCTCCACATCTTGTGTCAGCATTTGGTACTGTCAGGTTTCTGTATTTTGACCATTCTAGCAGTCATGTAATAGCAACTCACTGTGGTTTCAATGTGCATTTCCCTGATTACATATGATATGCAACATCTTTGCATATGCTTATTTGCCATCTATATATCTTCTTAGATGAAGTGTCTGTTAAGGACTTGGCCCATTTTTCAGTCAGGTTGTTAGTTTTCAAACTGCTAAGTTATAAGAGTTCTTTGTATATTATGGATAATAGTCCTTTAGCAGATATATGTTTAACAAATATTTTCTCCCAATCTTAGGCTTATCTCTTCTTTCTCTTGACTCTGTCTTTCACAGAGGAGAAATTTTATTAATGAAGTCTACTTATCAATTATTTCTTTCATGATTCATGTCCTTAGTATTGAATGTAAAATGTCATCACCATACCTGAAGTCATGTAGATTTTCACCTATGCTACAATATAGGAGATTTATAATTCTGCCTTTTACATTTAGGTCTACAATCTACCTTGAGTTAATTTTTGTGAAGACTGTAAGATCTGTGTTTAGATTCATTTCTCTGCATTTGTATGTCCAGAATTATAAGGATTTTTCTTTAAAAGTATTCTATATTCTGGGCATACATTCTTTCTGCTATTTAGGTAATATATATTAAAATTTTGCCTACACCAAGTCACAAAGATAGTCTTCTATTTTCTGTTTTCACATTGTTTGCCTTTACAATTTGGTCTTTGAACCACATTGAGTTAATTTTCATAGCAGTATGAGGCAAAGGTTGAGGTTCATTATTGCCTATATCAATAGAAGTTGTTTCAGCCACACTAGTAACAGATTATCCTTACCCAACTGAAATGCCCTGTAACTTAAAAAAAAAAAATCAATTGACCAAATACTTTCAGTTCAGTTCAGTCGCTCAGTCATGTCTGACTCTTCGCTACCCCATGGACTGCAGCACACCAGGCTCCTTCTTCATCACCAACTCCCGGAGCTTCCTCAACCTCACATCCCAGTCGGTGATGCCATCCAACTATCTCATTCTCTGTCGTCCCCTTCTCCTCCTGCCTTCAGTCTTTCCCAGCATCAGGGTCTTTTCAAATGAGTCAGTTCTTTGCATCAGGTTGCCAAAGGATTGGAGTTTCAGCTTCAGCACCAGTCCTTCAAATGAATATACAAGACCGATTTCCTTTAGGATGGACTGTTTGGATCTCCTTGCAATCCAAGGGACTCTCAAGAGTCTTCTCCAACACCACAATTCAAAAGCATCAGTTCTTCCATGCTCGCTTTCTTTACAGTTCAACTCTCACATCCATACATGACTACTGGAAAAACCATAGCTTTGACTAGATGGATTTTTGTTGGCAAAGTAATGTCTTTGGCTTTTTAATAAGCTGTCTAGGTTGGTTTTAGCTTTTCTTCCAATGAGCAAGTGTCTTTTAATTTCATGGCTGCAATCACCATCTGCAGTGATTTTGAAGCCCACCAAAATAAAGTCTCTCACTGTTTCCACTGTTTCCCCATTTATTTGCCATGAAGTGATGGGACTGGATGCCATGATCTTAGTTTTCTGAATACTGAGTTTTAAGCCAGTTTTTTCACTCTCCTCTTTCACTTTCATCAAGAGGCTCTTCAGTTCTTCACTTTCTGCCATAAGGGTGATGTCATCTGCATCTCTGTTTGAGGTTATTGATATTTCTCCTGGCAATCTTGATTCTAGCTTGTGCTTCATCCAGCCTGACATTTCACATGATGTACTCTGCATATAACTTAAATAAGCAGGGTGACAATATACAGCCTTGACGTACTCCTTTTCCTATTTGGAACCAGTCTGTTGTTCCATGCCTAATTCTATTACTTCTTGTCCTGCATACAAATTTCTCAGGAGGTGGGTCAGGTGGTCTGGTATTCCCATTTCTTTAAGAATTTTCCACAGTTTGTTGTAATCTACACAGTCAAAGGCTTTGGCATAGTCAATAATGCAGAAGTAGATGTTCTTCTGGAACTCTTGGTTTTTCATGATCCAACTGATGTTGGCAATCGGATCTCTGGTTTCTCTGCCTTTTCAAAATCCAGCTTGAACATTGGGAAGTTCACAGTTCATGTACTATTGAAGCCTGGCTTGGAGAATTTTGAGTGTTACTTTTCTATATGTGAGATGAGTACAATTGTGTGGTAGTTTGAACATTCTTTGGTATTGCCTTTCTTTGGGATTGGAATGAAAACTGACTTTTTCAAGTCCTGTGGTCACTGCTGAGTTTCAAAATTTGCTGGCAATTGAGTGCAACACTTTCACAGCATCATCTTGTAGGATTTGAAATAGCTCAACTGGAATTCCATCACCTTTACTAGCTTTGTTTGGAGGCCCACTTGACTTCACATTCCATGATGTCTGTCGCTAGGTGAGTGGTCACACTATCATGATTATCTGGGTCATGAAGATCTTTTTTGAATTATTTTTCTGTGTATTCTTGCCACGTCTTCTTAATATCTTCTGTTTCTGTTAGGTCCATACCATTTCTGTCTTTCACTGTGCCCATTTTTGCATGAAATTTTCCCTTGGTATCTCTAATTTTCTTGAAGAGATCTCTAGTCTTTTCCATTCTATTATTTTTCTCTATTTCTTTGCACTGATCACTGAGGAAGGCTTTATCTTTCTATGCTATTCTTTGGAACTCTGTATTCAGATGGATATATCTTTCCTTTTCTCCTTTGCTTTTTTCTCTTCTCTTCTTTTCTCAGCTATTTGTAAGGCCTCCCCAGACAGCCATTTTGCCTTTTTGCATTTCTTTTTCTTGGGGATGGTCTTGATCACTGCCTCCTGTAAAATGTCATGAACCTCTGTCCATAGTTCTTCAGCCACTCTGTCTATCAGATCTAATCACTTGACTCTATTTCTCACTTCCACTGTATAATTGTAAGGGGTTTGATTTAGGTCATACCTGAATGGTCTAGTGGTTTTCCCTACTGTCTTCAATTTAAGTCTGAATTTGGCAATAAGGAGTTCGTGATCATCCACAGTCAGCTCTGGTCTTGTTTTTGCCAACTGTGTAGAGCTTCTTCATCTTTGTCTGCAAAGAATATAACCAATCTGATTTTGGTATTGACCATCTGGTGATGTCAATGTGTAGAGTCTTCTGTTGTGTTGTTGGAAGAGGGTATGACCAGTGCGTTCTCTCGGCAAAACTCTAGTTAGCCTTTTCCCTGCTTCATTCTGTACTCCAAGGCCAAATTTGCCTGTTACTCCAGGTGTTTCTTGACTTCCTACTTCTGCATTCCAGTCCCATAAAATGAAAAGGACATCTTCTTTTGGAGTTAGTTCTAGAAGGTCTTGTAGGTCTTCATAGAACCGTTCAACTTCAGCTTCTTAAGCATTACTGGTCGTTCATAGACTTGGATTACTGTGATATTGAATGGTTTGCCTTGGAAATGAACGGAGATCATTCTGTCATTTGAGACTGCATTGAGGTACTGCATTTCAGACTCTTTTGTTGACTCTGATGGCTACTTCATTTCTTATAATGGATTCTTGTCCAAAGTAGTAGATATATTTGTCTTCTGAGTCAAATTCACCCAGTCCAGTCCATTTTAGTTCACTGATTCCTAAAATGTCGATATTCACTCTTGCCGTCTCCTATTTGACCACTTCCAATTTGCCTTGATTCATAGACCTAACATTCCAGGTTCCTATGCAATATTGCTCTTTACAGCATCAGACTTTACTTCTATCACCAGTCAAATCCACAACCTGATATTGCTTTTGCTTTGGCTCTGTCTCTTCATTCTTCTGGAATTATTTCTCCACTGATCTCTGGTAGCATACGGGGCACCTACCAACCTGGGGAGTTCATCTTTCAGTGTCCTATCTTTTTGCCTTTTCATACAGCAGTTCATGGGATTCTCAAGGCAAGCATACTAAAGTGGTTTGCCATTCCCTCTCCACTTGACCACATTTTGTCAGAACTCTCCACCATGACCCGTCCTTCTTGGGTGGCCTTACACAGAATGGCTCATAGTTTCATTGAGTTAGACAAGGCTGTGGTCCATGTGATCAGTTTGATTGAAAGTGAACTTGCTCAGTCGTGTCCAACTCTTTGCGACCCCATGGACTGTAGCCTACCAGGCTCCTCCATCCATGGGATTTTCCAGACAAGAATACTGGAGGAGGTTGTTATTTCCTTCTGCTACCCAGGGATTGAATCTGGGTCTCAGTTTGATTAGTTGTCTGTGATTGTGGTTTTCATTCATTTTATTAGTTGTCTGTGATTGCGGTTGGCCCTCTGGTGGGTAAGGATAAGAAGCTTATGGAAGCTTGCTGATCTGAGGGGGAAAAAACTGGGTCTTGTTCTGACTGGGCAGGGTAGGGGGCATGCTCAGTAAATCTTTAATCCAATTTTCTGTGGTGGGTGGGGCTGTGTTCCCGCCCTGTTTTTTGACCTGATGTCAAACTATGGTCCAGGTAATGAAGATAATGGTGACCTTCTTCCAAAGGCCCCATGCATGCACTGCTGCACTGAGTGCCCCTGCAGCAGGCCACTACTGACCCATGCCTCTACCAGAGACTCCTGGACATCTACAGGCAAGTATGGGTCAGTCTTTTTTTTGGTCACGGCTCTTTTTTCCTGGGTCCTAGTGAGCACAAGGTTTTGTTTGTGCCATCCAAGAGTCTGTTTCCACAGTCCCATGTAAGTTCTAGTGGCTCTGTGGTGGGGTTAATGGCAACCCCTTCCAAAAGGGCTTATGCCATACCCAGGTCTGCTGCATCCAGAGCCCCTGCCCCTGCAGCAGGCTACTGTTGCCTGGTACCTCCACAGGAGACACTCAAACACAGTTCTGGCTCAGTCTCTGTGGAGTCTTTGGGTCTTGGTGCGCACAAGCTTTGTTTGAGCCCTCTGAGTGTCTCTGGTGGGTATGGAGTTTGATTCTAAATGTGATTTCATACCTCCTACAATCTTGCTTGGGCTGCTTCCCCTTTGCCCTTGGACGTGGAATATCTTTTTTTGATGGGATCCAACATTCTCCTGTCCATGGTTGTTCAGCAGTGAGTTGTAATTTTGGAGTTCTCATAGGAAAAGATGAGTGCACATCCTTCTACTCTGCCATCTTCCTCCGCTCATAAAGCTGTTGTTTACAGGAGCACATGATCCTTCGTTCCTCAACAACCTTACATTCTCAGCTGTGCTCCCCTGTGCAGCTAGAGCTGGGCACTGGGTTCCTGTGATGGCAGGGAGAAGGAGTCTGCTGGGAGAAGAACTTGAGGCCCAAGAGGGATGGGAGTGGGCCACCAGGGACTCTGGAGGGCCAAGCAAGGATGGGGCGGCCCAAACATATATGTGATGGTGTATTAATATTTCCAACCTCTCTCTATTCAGTTCCATTGATCTTTCACTCTCTTCTCATGCCACTGCCATGGTGATTTGACAGCTGTAGCTTTATAATAAGTCAAGAATCAGAGAATCCTTCCTATTGGTTGTTTTTCAAAATTTTTTTGGCTATTCTAGGTCCTGATTTTACATACGCATTTTAGAACATATTGAAAAAACAGCCTAATTGGATTTTGTTTGGAATTTCATTGAATCTAAAGTAGAATTTTGGAGGAACAGATATCATAACAATATTTATTCTTCCAATTTATGAACATGGTATATCTCTCCCTACATTACATCTTTTTTATTTTTCATCAACAATGCTTTTACAGTCTTCATTCAGTAGACTAGTTTTCACACATCTGGTTAAATTTGTAGGGATAAACATGTATTTCAAGTTTTTGGAAAATAGTTTCAATGGTATCATTAATTTTAATTTTCAATTGTTCTTCATGTAAAAGCATACAACTAATGATCTTGCACCCAGTTAAACATATATTTTAGTGTTTTTATGTGAATTTTTTAGAATTTTCTATGTTAAAGGTCACATCATCTATGAATAAAACAGTTTTACTTCTTTCTTTGAAATCTGTATGCTTTTATTTCTTACCTTTATTGTACTGAACTGCCCAATATGTCCAGTACAACAATGAATAAAAATGGCAACAGTAAATATCTTTGTCTTGTTTCTAATCTTAAGTCAAAAACATTAAGTCCTTCAGCATTATGAAGTATCATAATAACTGTGGCATTTTTGTAGCAAGACCCTTTATAGGTTGAGGAATTTCCTTCTGTTTGCAGTTTACTGAAACTTTGTATCATGGATTGATGCTTTTACTATAATTATTTTCATAATCATACATTTTTCTCCTTTATTCTATTAATGTGGTGAATTATACTGACTTTAGGGTGTTAAAAAAAAAACTTGCCTTTCCAGCATAAACCCAATTTGATCATGATGTATAATATTTTTAATATAATGCTGTGCTTTGTTTGTTACTATTTGATCAAGAATTTTTGACACCATATTCACGAGTAGTATTGATGTATAATTTTTCTTTTCTGCAATGACTTTGGTATCACAGTAATCTTGACTTAATATAACAACTTTGGAACAACCCTCATTCTTTATTTTCCAAAAAGGTTCTTACTAGTGAACCATCTGGGCTTAAATTTCTCTATGGAAGAAATTTTAATTAATATAAAACTTAATTATATGTGTGTGTGCTAAGTCATTTCGGTCATGTCCAGCTCTGTGCAACTCCATGGACTGTAGCTCGCCAGGCTCCTCTGTCCAGGCATGAATACTGGAGTGGATTGTCATTTCCTTCTCCATGGGATCTTCCCAACCCAGGAATTGAACCTGGGTCTCTTACATTGCCTGTATTGGCAGGCGGGTTCCTTCCCACCTTTAAATTAGTTAATCAAAATCACATCCTCTATATCAAACAAACGCATTAAAATTTTAAAGTATTGGGTTGACCAAAAAGTTTGTTGGAGTTTTCCTGTAAGATCTTATGGAATAAGCTGACCAAATGTTTTGGTCAACTGAATACCTATTGACCAACAACTACTACCTACAAGACTAAACATGAGCATGAAGAAAAACAAAGATAAATATGTCATAAACTCTAAGCTTAAAGTATAAAAAGATATGTAAATAAGTAATCAAACAATAAAACTAAGCCAAAATTATGAGCACTGAAGAGACACAGAAACAAGGTATTAGGAGGTATAGAAAAGGAGCAATTATTTCCAACTGTGGAGAGAGGAGGAGAGAACTCAGAGAAGTTCTTGCATTTCAGCAACAGCAGCTCATGAGATAAAGATTTTGTCAAGAGGGTAAGAGGGGGATAAGAATGAGGCAGAAGAATTACATTATTATGGCACTGTGAATGCACTTATCATGTTTAGTAACTCAGAGATGAGGAAAAGCATAGTGAGGAAATAAGACAGAAAAAATAAATTAGTGGTCTATTATGGGAAATGGATAATTTAAAACAGGTTCAAAAAAAAAAAATATGCCTGCCAATGCAGGGAACACTGGTTCGATCCCTGGTCCAGTGCTGGGAGCCATCAGGATGCTCCCTTGCTCAGATGACAAGGTCACGAGACTAAGAAAGAAATTGCAAAGCTGATCTTTCTTTATCAAGGCATCCCGGGCTAGGTACCCCCTGGTATTTTTCTTGGGAGTTCTGTCCATGCTCGGAACATTGTCTCATCTCAGTAGGTCAGTCCCAGTTGGAAAGAATTCGTCCTGAGATAATCCCCCCAGACCTTATCAACCAGAGGATCTGGGAAGGTGGATCGCCTTCCCAGGGGCTAAGGAGGAATGAAAGGGACATTTAAATAGATTACTACTCATTACTGGGGAGTTTACCAAGAGTTCTCTGGGGGTCATGGCAAGGCCACCTCCAGAAGGGCTCGAACTTGGGTCACCTTTCCACCTCCCACTCCCCTGACCACTCCACGGAGGAGGCTCCCTTCCTTGAAGAAATCAGGCTGGATTGGGACTTAGGAATGCTCATAACTGTGGCCAGCATAGTTGGAGATATTGATTGCTTTAGGATAATGTAGGCATAGGAGTTCATTTTAGTAGCTGTAAGGTTAATAGGGTTTCATTGTTAAAGCAGTGCTGCTAAACTGTCTCTTTGTCCTCTTTTCTCTTTCCTTGTAAGAACCAAAACAGGTTAATAGAATAAAAGTTTCAAGCTTAAGCCCTTTTTCTAGCTTCTACATAGTTGCACCTAGTAAGAGAAATGTAACCTTTCTACTTAGATTGATGTACTTATCCGAAGTATGCTGGAGACATTCAAATGGTAAACATACTATTGTTAAGTCTAATTATGCAGAAATCCGACCTTTTGCAAGGAAAATGAGCTTAAGAAAACAAAAGATTGTATAGAATATTTGTGATGTAATGGGGATTTTTTTGGCTATAAAACTGTAAACTAACAAAAATAAAGAGACTTCTCCACCACCCCACAAAACTAACGGCAATAAAGAGAGACTGTTCCATCACCACACATCGACTCAGCTCAGTTCTTCTGCCAACGCCACTCAACCCTCAAGACCCCCGGACCCGCCGGGGCTGGACCCCGGCAGTCCAGAAAGATTCCACATGCTGCTGAGCAACTAAACCTGTGTGCCACAACTATTGAGCCTGTGTCCTAGAGCCTGTGAGCCCCAACTACTGTGCCTGCATGCTGCAACCACGGAAGCTTATGTGCCTAGACTTTGTGCTCCGCAACAAGAGAAGCCATCACAACGAGAAGCCTCTGCACCTCAACTAGACAGAGCCCTTGCATAGCAATGAAGCCTCAGTGCAACCAAAAATAAAATAAATAAATTGATTTATTAAAAAAAAACAGGTTCAACACTTACCAAGGCACAAATATTTTGCTATTAATTCTATATGATCATAAACAAGGCAAGAGTTCAGAGAATATTTCTCTTCTCTGAATTCCCATAGTGCAGATAGTCTTGACAACTCTATTGTTTTTTAACTGTTTGCCAGATATTACATTAAGTATATCTTACCTTTATGATTGTAGAGACAATATTTTATATTTTGGTGAAACCAGACTAGCACAGTTCTGGGCACATTATATGCATATACTTTTGACTTGACAACTCTGGTCCTTTCCCTTTCTCTATTTCCTCTTTTACCAATAATAAAATAGAAATTTTCTCATTGTATTTCTCATTTTTCATTGCAGTGAGTATGTAAATACCCATGTCTTCATGTATGTGTGGGAGGGGGGCTGAAAAACTGAAAATTAAAAGTATGTTTGATTAGGAAAATATATGAAAAAGTATTTTCAATATACTTCTACCATCAAAAATTAAGATTAAAAGTTATTACTCTTAAATGACAAATTTTACCATATTCAATATACATATTACTTGCTAGTCCTCATCTCTATATTTCAATTCTTTCTATCATACTGTATTTTCATCCATTTTCAGAGGAATTAGTTGTTCAATTTATCTTCCCAGGTGGCTTGGTGGTAAAGAATCCACCTGCCAATGTCAGAGGCCCAGGTTTGATACCTGGGTGCAGAATATCACCTGGAGGAGAAAATGGCAACCCACTATAATACTCTTGTCTGGAAAATCCCAACAACAGAGGAGCCTAGCAGGTTACAGACAATGGGGTTGCAAAGAGTTGGACACAATATAAGCAACTTAGGAGGCACACAGTTGTTCAATTATATGAAAGCAAAATTTTAGAAAAGCAAAGAATGTGATTGAAATGTGTATCAATTAAACCATCATAAAGTAACAAAACTTACAACTTCAGCATTTTCCATTGAGGAGTAAATGAATACAAATTAGACATTAAATCTATTAGATCAGCAGAAAACTGATTCACTCTAGGTCATAATGACACTAAATCAAAGTAGAATAAATAGGAATAGAAACTGGGGATTTTATAAAATCTGTTAACATAATCAAGGGTAGGTTAAGGACATAGCACTGTTAGAGAAATGAGACAGATGGTTTAGACTAATGATTTGATACTTTTGGGTGACTTCCATGATTCATATTATTGGTTGGAGGAAACTACACAATCAACATTGGTTCACAATTATTTTAAAAATGAGTAAGTACATTTTACTCTCTGCAGAACATAATTTCTTAACTTTATCATATCAAAAGAGAATGTAAATAAAAGACTAATATAATCAGCTTGGGTCCATGAAAAACATACTGCCATGGGAAATAAGACTAAAATATTAAATACTGTTTTGAAACTACAATAGACATTAGACATGTGGGTGCATGCTATGTTGCTTCAGTAATGTCCTATTCTTCGTGACTCTGTGGACCATAGCCTGCCAGACTCCTCTGTCCATGGGATTCTCCATGCAAGAATAAAAGAATGGGTTGCCATGTCCTCCTCCAGGGGATCTTCCCAACCCAGGGACTGAACCGGTTTCTCTTATGCCTCCTGCATTGGCAGGTGGGTTCTTTTACCACTGGCAATACCTGGGAAGCCCATGTTAGTGTTTAAAAATGTAATTGCAGGATCAAAACATTTTCTTAGCAAAAGCAGAGTCCAAGGGAGAAAAAATGTGGTAAATGTAGAGAACACAACAAAGTAAGACAATAAATGGACAAAAGAACAACTGATACAGAATCTTTTAAATGCATCCAATCAGGAAGTTTTTTAAATGCTTGTTATTCAAAGTGCTTTCATTAACAGTTACTAAATATCTCTTAACATAATGAAATAAAATCAAAATATTTCTGATGAGATGTGTGTGCTACTAACTGCTAAAAATTGATGCTACTCTTCTATGGTATTTTGGATTTTAATAAAACTTTCACTTACATTGCTTTCATTTATGTAACTTTAGAACTAAATGTGTCAATTTGCATTTAGCTCAGTTCAGTTCAGTCACTCAGTCATGTCCGACTCTTTGCGACCCCATGGTCTGCAGCAAGCCAGGCTTCCCTGCCCATCACCAACTCCCGGAGTTTACTCAAATTCATGCTCATTGAGTCGGTGATGCCATCCAACCATCTCATTCTCTGTCATCCCCTTCTCCCGCCTCAATCTTTCCCAGCATCAGGGTCATTTCCAATAAGTCAGTTCTTTGCATCAGGTGACCAAAGTATTGGAGTTTCAGCTTCAGCATCAGTCCTTCCAATGAATATTCAGGACTGATTTCCTTTAGGATAGACTGGTTGGATCTCCTTGCTGTCCAATGACAGCAATTTGCATTAAGGACTATTAAAGTTGATATTTAAATTACAAAAGAAGTTAATTTTTTCTCTTTAAATAATTGAACTGCAACAACCATATGTCTAAACAATTCCTTATCAATCAGAACACATAGAATCTTAATTAAGAGTTTTACAAACATTAACAAAATACATTTCAAAGCATCCTGAGGATAGATATGATTTCTAATTCCCTCAGTTTATACACAGACAGATCACACTAATACAGAGTGAAGTATGTATGTGAAGTTGATAGACATAAACAAAACTGGGATTGAGATCATAATTTGATCAAATCATGACTCAGGAGATACAAATTAGCAGCAAAAAGAGAAGGTATTCAAGACTATTTAAAAATACTCTGCCTCATTAAAAAAATAAAAAAGATTTGAAGTTTCTTTTAGAATACATACAACATCATAATAGAAATTACATCTCCACAGAAGTTATTTTTGTTATTGGTCTTGTATATCTGTTTTACTCTATGTGTATGTATCTTTATGTTAAATATACCCAGTGAGTTTCTGTTAAATTGTTTATTAAATTTTTATAGGTGGTGACATGTCCTGATAGACGTTTTTCAGGTCTGTTGTCTTGGTTTATAGCTGACTCATGCTCAGGGTAAGTTTAGACTTAGGTTATTTTCTAATCTTAACCACATTTTATCAGTTTTGCCTGTCACAGTATGCATGACTGTTTGCATACTAGATAGAAGAAAAGGTCTGGATGAAAGCATCAGAGGTAGGTCTTTGAGGTTAATCCTCTATCTCAGTGCACAACTTTGACCCAGTTGATTTAGTCAAATTAAAATAAATAATATTATCTAAAATATAGGGCTTTCCAGGTGGCTCAGGGGTAAGATTCCATTTGCCAAGTAGGAAACACAGATTTGATCCCTGGATCAAGAAGATCTCCTGGAGAAGGATAGGCAACCCACTCCAGTATTCTTGCCTGGAGAATGCCACAGACAGAGGCACCTGGTAGGTTACAGTCCATGGGATAGCAACAGAGTTGGACACAACTTGGTGACTAAACAACAACAGTCTAAAATATATCCTTTCTCAAGGTTAACAAGGGTAAAAGGGGAGATTTATATCTATCTTAGATTTATATCCTAGTATCTAGATTAGTATGTCACACAGAGTGGATATTTGAATGTTTTAGTTAATATACTTCTTTTATGTGCTCAAGAGCACCAAAAAATGCTTTTTTATTGAAATATTTCACTAATTTATGTTAGCAAAGGAATAAAAGCAACTCATGCTTTCTCCAAAAAAAAAAACAAGACCTTTAATAAGCAGTTTAATAATGTTGAATGTTTTTAAAAACTTCTTTCTTGAGATACATTTTTTTTAATAATGAAAAAAGAACCTACCAAATGTACCAGGACAAGTTCAAAACAGCAATATCCTTGAACCTGAGCAACACTTTTACCATCTGTCAGCATTTAGCCAACTCTTCCAAATCTAAGATCAAGTAGCTGAATTGAAATGCATGAGCCATAGTCTGCCTAGCAAAAGCATTTAACTCATACAATGGAAACAGTGAGAGATTTTATTTTGGGGGGCTCCAAAATAACTGCAGATGGTGACTGCAGCCATGAAATCAAAAGGTGCTTACTCCATGGAAGAAAAGCTATGACCAACCTAGACAGCATATTAAAAAGCAGGGACATTACTTTGCCAACAAAGGTCCCTCTAGTCAAAGGTGTGGCTTTTCCAGTAGTCATGTATGGATGTGAGAGTTGGACTGTAAAGAAGGCTGAGTACCAAAGAATTGATGCTTTTGAACTGTGGTGTTGGAGAAGACTCTTGAGAATCCCTTGGATTTCAAGGAGATCCAACCAGTCTATCCTAAAGGAAATCAGTCCTGAATATTCATTGGAAGGACTGATGCTGAAGGGGAAACTCCAGTCCTTTGGCCACCTGATGCAAAGAGCTGACTCATTTGAAAAGACCCTGATGCTGGGAAAGCCTGAAGGTTGAAGGAGAAAGGGACGACAGAGAATGAGATGGTTGGATGGCATCACCGACTGGGAAGTGAGGTTGAGTAAGCTCCAGGAGTTGGTGATGGACAAGGAGCCTGGCGTGCTGCAGTCCATGGGATAACAAAGAGTCGGACATGACTGTGACTAAACTGACTGAGATGATCATCTGTCTTGGATACTAAAGTGGGAGGAACCCAGAACAATCAAAAGTGTCAGCAATTTCTGATTACTGGATGCTACTATTGATTCATCCCCCAATATTCCACCTTGATCATCCTAATGGCAAACTAAATTCATCTATAGGGAAAAAAGAGTATTTCTGCTTCTCAGCTATGGATTTCCATTATCTGAAAACTCCTTTCAAGTACACACAGCTCTGATCAAACAGATCTTACCCCATTCCATTCAATCTTTCACTTACAGAACCTCAGAGTGCCATCCTATCAAAGCCTCTTCCCAGGGAAGCCAGCATCTAATAACTGCTCATTGAAGGTCAGCCACTTTTTTATACCTAGGACAATTGTGTAGGGCCACCTCAGCTTCAGATCTCCCTGTGGTGCTGGCTGGTGCTAGCCTGGCAGAGGCACCATCCAGTGAGCTGCAACTACACAATCTCCAATGAGGTCTGAATCACAACCTTGTGGAGATGAACACTCTTAAGTTGGTTCTCCCTTGGGTACTCTTCCACAGCATAAAATATGCTTATATTTTGTTTCACATCTTTATAATTACTCTCTTAACATAGTTGATTAACTTTTTATGTTAAATTTTGCTTGGGTGAATTACTGTGTGTCATCTGTCTCCTAACATAATCCATTTAGTAAGGATAGCTCCAGTGTGCACCATGATTGAAAGCAGAAAGCAATGAAGAGTGCTTAATCCTGGAGAGTTTAATCAGCTACTGAAAAACAATTGAAGAACTGGAGATTTTCACACCAAGAGATATATCATTTAAGGTATTTACAAATACAGCCCTTGGCTGGTGTCTGAAAACTTGAATTTTTTTAACTTTAATTTTTATTTAGAGGGTAATCACTTGACAATACTGTGATGGTGTCTGTCATATATCAACATGAATCAGCCATAGGTATACATATGTCCCCTCCCTCTTGAATCTTCCTCCCACCTCCCTCTCCATCCTAGCCCTCTAGATTCCCTGAGCAAATTCCCACTGGCTACCTATTTTACATATGGTAATGTATGTTTCAACACTACTCTCTGAAAGCATCCCACCTTCTCCCTTCCCCACTGTGTCCAAAAGTCTTCTTTATGTCTGCATCTCTTCTTTGCTGCCCTGCAAATAAGATCATCAGTACTCTTTCTAGATTTCATATATATATATATATATATATATATGTATATATGTATATATATATACATATTGCTGCTATACAATATTTGTCTTTCTCTTTCTGACTTACTTCACTCTGTATATTAGGCTCTAGTTTCTGAGGAACTACCATCACTCTGACAGGAGTGACTCGTCATGCCTAAACCACTAGTGAAAACAAGGATTTATGTTTACCATCTGATTTCCTTCTGGGAGTCTGGAATTTTGATACAGGCTAGGTAGAGGGTGTCCACATGACTAGCCATCAGTAGAAATCTGGTATCTGAATCTATAATGAGCTTCCCTGGTTGGCAACATATCACAGTGTTGTCACAACTCACTGCTAGGAGAAGTAAGGGCATTCTATTTGACACCTACTGGAAGAGGACCCTTAGAAGTATGTGACTGCTTTCCTCCAGACTCCATTCCATGCATTTTTACCCTTGCCTGATTTTCCTTTGTATCTCTTCACTGTAATAAATCATAACTGGGAGTAAAACTATTTCCTGAACCCTGACACTCCTCCTAGTGAATTATCAAAATTTGAGGTGATCTTGGGGAATCTTCAACACAGAAACATAGGCAGGGAATGATAAGAAAAGAAAAGGCAAAGGTTGAAGCAAAGACACAAATAAAACTTGTCAAAATAAAAGAAGAATGTATTATAAAATTTAAATTATTTTTGGAACTCTCTAAGAGCCAAACTCATGTTACATAAAATCAAATTAGTATTATAATCACCGAATTGGAGAAACTGCCAAATCCACAGATAAAAAGATGAAGTTGTAAATCTTGGTATATCAAAGGAATCAAGAATGCTGATCTAGCCTGAAAACAGGTAATTCTAGATAAATAAGCCTATGCAGTGGATATAGAGGAAATAACCAAAAACAGAATAGAAGAAAACTTTCCAGAATCAAAGTTAATGGAAAATATTCATATTTAAACATATTGTAGTAAAATCTCAATTCTAAGAAAAATGAATAAGTTCTTCAAGCTTTCAGAATGTGCATTCACATTGTCTACTGTATTAGTCAGAATTCTTGGCTGAAAAATATTAGAAAATGACTCTGTTTAAGCAGAAAACACAGTTATGTAAATACCCAGCCATTCTCAGACTCAATGAGAAAGAAGCCTAAAACAAAATCAGGCTCCAATAAGGCATGACTGGAATCTCAACTCCACTATAACTCTACTAAGTAATTTGGAGGTCTTTGCCAATGGCAAGTTTTTCAGATCCTAAGTCACCAAAAAATAAAATAGCAAAAATAAATAAAAACCCAATGTCCATCATATATATCTACCAAGAAAAAATCATATCATTAGGTTTACAGTATTTTCCATGTTAAAATCATCAGATAATAGAAAATTTCAACAGATTATTCAGGGTTATTTTATACCCAAAAAAGTTGTTGGGTATGTTTGAAAGCAACATTTAGGAAATGCAGCTCTCATGAATAATTATTGAGAAAACAAGTTTATTCTATTTGAGAATAACTTCTGTCCCATCAAGAGATAATTTAAGGAATCAAACATGTGCAACATATAATATAAATTATAATTAATAAATATTTTTTAAAAATATAGAGATCTAGTTATAACAATGCTAATATGGTTATAAAATTGAGGGTAAAAGTCAAAAAGGATAGATGTATAAGATTTTTAAATCATTTGTATAAAACCATTGTAGACCCAGATCTAATTAACAACAACTTGGGAAAGCAAATAAAGCAATTTAAAGGAAACTGAATTTCTTATCATAGTCAAATTTAATACTTTGTTATTAAATTTGGTAACTGGAAAAATATTTTCAAGAGACTATTGGAAACATGTTAAGCCAATAACTAGTAAAAGTAAAATAAGAATTTCTGTATTCTAGTTTTCTAGAAAAACAAAATAAAATTTAGCCTATGTAATAAGAAGGAAAAAAACAGCAATACAACACAGAGAATATACTAGGACAAAAAACAACATTGGAGGATATTAACTATAAATAAAGTAGAAATTACACTTCAAAAAGGGACTTAAATAGAGTAAGCTTAATTATTACATGCTAATAAAAGTTAAAAATTATAGAGAGCAATCCTGAACATTAGGTCAAAGAACTTCCACTTACTAAGTGATTAATATGTATAAGGCATGTGCTAAGTTCTTCATGGATGTTATCTTATTTAATCTTCAAAATAACCACATAGCGTGTTATAACATTATTATGTTATAAAAATGTGTTTTAGTTGCTCAGGTGTGTCCAACTCTTTGTGACCCCATGGACTGTAACCTGCCAGGCTTCTCTGTCCATAGGATTTTCCAGGCAAGAATAACAGGAGTGCATTACCATTTCCTACTCCAGAGGATCTTCCCAACCCCAGGACTGAGCCCAAATGTCCTGCATTTCAGGCAGATTCTTTACCATTTGAGCCACCAGGATCACAAAAATACTATTTCTATATTTAAAAGATGAGGAAACTAAGACTCAGTCATTCATCTCAGTTACTAGTTTAACTGTAAAATCTGTGCTTTTAATCAAATAACATAGCACCAAAATATAAAGCAAAATTGTGAAAATATGGTGATAATGGTAGATAATTCTACCCTATTATCTATCTGTGAAAGTTAAATAAAATAAACATAGTGATTTAAGAACAAAATTAATGATGAAAATTAACCACATGTATATAAAAACTTGTAGTTATAAACAGAGATCAAAGGCACTTTTTAAATGTCTATGGAATATTTACAAAATTTACCTATACCATAAAAGCCCCATTCCTTCAGAGGATTCATTTGATTTCCTTTCATCTTAATGCCAAGGATAACAAATAAAAGAAAATTACTAGAAATTCACAGAAAAATTAAACTAAAAAAACTCAGTACCAAGTACAGACACAAAACACCTTTAAAAATAAACTGCTAAAGAAAAGCTCAATGATAAATTTATATTTTAAAAAAGCACATTTGTTTTTAAACAACAAAGAGTGAAACAACCTCACATCTACATATCCTAAATAAAATAATAGCATGAAAAATCTAACATGTTTAAATAATATATGATGAAGAACAGATTTAAGCTGGGAACACAATGGGTCAAATAAAATGTAAACTTTCTCAACATAGGTTGAAAAGATATTTAATAAAACTAAGAAAACATCTCTTAATAAAGGCATCTGATAAATTAGAAATCAGATAGGTAAGAGTCAACAATACATAATAACATTAAAATTAGTGAGAAAACAACAATGTCCATCATTATCATTATTATCTAACGTCTTGAAGTTCCATTCAATGCAAAAGTCAAGAAAAAGATATCATAAAATTATAACCTGAATGGCAGGTGTATAATTATGAAAACCATCCTCTTATCATTATTTTCAGATAAAAAATTACATACTTGCAAAACTCAAAGAGATTAGCATCAAATTATTATAATTTAAGAGGATAAAACAATATACAAAATTAAGTCTTACATACAAGGAGAACTTGCTAGAATACCTAAAAGAAAAGAATACTAAAAATTTTTTAAAATTAAAATCAAAACACTAACCTTAATGAGAAATATGGGCCCACAAGTAAATAAACTGTAAGACTGTAATACATAAAAGTACACGCATGATTGATAAAGGAAACTGAAGCTAATTTAAAGAAATGGAAAGCTATCCCATATGCTTGAATTTGAAGAATTAATACTGTTAAAATGGTCATACCATCCAAAGCAATCTACAGATTTAATGCAATCTCTATCAAATTACTCATTAAATTTTCCCCAGAAATAGAACAAATAACCCTAAAGTTTACATGGAACATAAAGATCGAGAATTGCCAAAGCAATACTGTTGAAAAACAACAGAGCAGGAAGCATAACCATCCCAGACTTCAGACAATACTACAAAGCTGCAGTAATCAAAACAGTATGGTATCTTCATAAAACAGACATATGGATCAATGGAACAGAACAGAGAGCCCCAAAATAAACCCATATACCTATGGTCGAGTAAACTTGCCAAAGGAGGCAAGAATATACTATGGAGAAAAGATGGTCTTTTGGGCCAAAAGTGGTGTTTGGAATGCTGGACAGCCTCATGTAAATCAACAAAGTAAGGGTACATTTAAAGATTATGTTTTTTAGATCAGTTCCCATGGCAATAGAAAAAAAGCAAGGATAAACATATGTGACCTAATCAAACTTAAAAGCTTTTGCACTGCAAAGGAAATCATAAACAAAATGAAAAGGCAACCACAGGCTGGGAGAAAATATTTACAAATGATGCCACCAATAAGGGCTTAATTTCCAAAATATACAAACAGCTCATACATCTCAAGAAGAAATAAACAACCCAATCTAAAAATGAGAAGACCTAAATAAACATTTCTCAAAAAGAGACATACAAATAGTCAATAGGCACATGAAAAGATGCTCAATATCACTAATTATTAGAGAAATGCAAATCAAAACTATAATGAGGTATTACCTCACACTGATCAGAATGATTTTCAAATAATATAATAAATGCTGCTGGAGATGGTGAGAAGAAAAAAGAGCCCTCATACACTGTTGGTGGAAATATAAATTGGTACGGCCACAATGGAAAACAGTATAAATGTTTCTTAAAAGACTAAAAATAGAGTTATCATATGATCCAGTCATCCCATTCCTGGCGTACATCTGGAGAAAACTCTAACTCAAAAAGTTACATTCACCCCAATGTTCATAGCAGTACTATTTACAGTAGCTAAGACATGAAACCTAAATGTCCATCAACAGATGAATGGATATAGAAGATGTGGTATAAAGATACCCAATAGAATATAACTCAGCCATAAAAAATAACAAAATAACGCCACTTACAGCAACATGAATGGACCTAGAGATTATCATACTAAGTGAAGTAAATCAGACAAAGAAAGACAAATATCATTACAGCATCATTTATAGGTGGAATCAAAAATATCATACAATGTTCATCGCCACATTGTTTACAATAGCCAGGACATGGAAGCAACCTAGATGTCCATCATCAGACGAATGGATAAGAAAGCCGTGGTACATATACACAATGGAATATTACTCAGCCATTAAAAAGAATACATTTGAATCAGTTCTACTGAGGAGGATGAAACTGGAGCCTATTATACAGAGTGAAGTAAGCCAGAAGGAAAAACAACAATACAGTATACTAACACATATATATGGAATTTAGAAAGATGGTAATGATAACCCTGTATGCGAGACAGCAAAAGAGATGCAGATGTATAGAACAGTCTTTTGGACTCTGTGGGAGAGGGCAAGGGTGGGATGATATGGGAGAACGGCACTGAAACATGTAAATTATCATGTGAAATCAATCGCCAGCCCAGGTTTGATGCATGATACAGGGTGCTCAGAGCTGGTGCACCAGGATGACCCATAGATATGGAATCAGGAGGGAGGTAGGAGGTGGGTTCTGGAAGGGGAACACATGTATACCCATGGCGGATTCATGTCAATGTATGGCAAAACCAACATGATAATGTAAAGAAAATAAATAAATAAATAAAAATATCATACAAATGAGACTATTTACAAAACAGACTCTCAGACATAAAAAATTAATTAACTTTCCAAGGGGAAAATGGAGTTGGTGAGGGATAAATTAAGAGTTTGGGATTAGCAGAAATAAGCTACTATATATAAAGTAAATAAACAACAAGGACCTACTGTATAGCACAGGATACTATATTCAATATCTTGTAAAAAACCATTATAGAAAAGAATGTGAAAGAGAATATACATGTAGATATTTAATATATACCTGAATCACTTTGCTGTACACCAGAAACTAACACAACATTGTAAATCAACCATACTTCAATAAGTTTTCTTTAATTTTTAAAAATACATGTAGGAGAAAAACACCAAACTAGTTTAAATAAATAACAGAATCTTGATTGAAAAGGTAAATGATCTTCAAATAAAAGTATGTTAACTACAATCAAAATCTCAACGGACTCTTTCTTAGGTTATAAGCAAATTGAGAGCTGAATTTGTGTTATATACAATTGTATGAAACTAGAAATGTACATAACAGATGATAGTTGCATAATAAATACTTTCTGTTGAGTGGTTAAAGTAATAAATTGATCCTAGCTGGGTCTGAGGGAAAGGATGGCAAAATGAAATAAAAATCCACAGGGAAAAAAAAATTTTTAAGTAAGAAAATTATTAACAAGAAGATAAGTACTATAAAAGACACTAGGATACTTGCACAAGAATGATAGAATAGTCCTAGTTCATAATTTAATATATAATCTTCACTATGTGTATATGCGTGTTAAGCACTTCAGTCATGTCTGACTCTGTGCAACTCTGTGCTGTGGATGGTAGCCCGCCAGTTCCTCTGTCCTTGGGATTCTCCTGACAAGAATACTGGAGTGGTTGCCATGCTCTCCTCCAGGGGATATTCCCAACCCAGGGATCAAACCTGCATGTCCTGTGACTTCTGCGTTGGTAGGCAGATTCTTTACATTGCACCACCTGGGAAGCCCATTGTAAATCAACTATACATCAATTTAAATAAATAGATTAATTAAAACCTATGGGAGAACGGCACTGAAACATGTAAATTATCATATGTGAAATCAATCGCCAGCTCAGGTTTGATGCATGATATAGGGTGCTCAGGGCTGGTGCACCAGATGACCCAGAGGGATGGAATCGGGAGGGAGGTGGGAACGGGGTCCTGGAAGGGGAACACATGTATACCCATGTCAGATTCATGTCAATGTGTGGCAAAACCAACACACTAATGTAAAGAAAATAAATAAAATAACAAAAAAACACATAAACTATATCAAGGATATTTATCATAGCATTATTTATAATAAAATAAATGATAAGCAATCTAAATGTTTAGACTATAGGAAATTATGAAATCATGCTATCTCCATATATTGAAATATAATTACAATAAATAAATTTTTCAAAAAATAATTATTAGCACTGAAAACTCTCATGAGAAATTAAGACATAAAATACACAGCATATTTCCAGTTTCATTTTTATATATTAGAAAAATAAGATAAAAACATATCAAAATATACCTCAGGTAAATTTCCATTTTCTTCTTCATACATTTCCTGTTTTCTGAATTGTCCATAAGAAAGAATATTTTTTAAAGAAAAATGAGAGAATATTTCCCCCTGTGATTCCAATAATGAGATATGAAGCGATTTCATTAAATGTCTATCAGAAAGCAAAAGCAATCCTAAGAATTTAAGCAAACTTCACAATTTTAATATCTTCACAATTTCCACTTTTAAAATAATTTACGGAGAGGAAATAAGATGGCGGAGGAATAGGACGGGGAGAACACTCCCTCCCCAATAAATACACCAAAAGAACTTTTAAAGGCCGAGAAAACCCATAAAACAGGATCTGAATGCTGGCAGAGGACATCGGGCATCTGGAGGAGCAGCCCATTGCCGACGAGAGGAGTATTTTTGAGAATTCAGTCTTTACTCTAGATTTTTAATCTTTGCTTATTAGTATTTGGTATCAACTTTGTACCTTTAAGGATCCAAGCTCCAGTACCCATTGTTACCTGGGAGTGAGATCATAGGCTTGACTGCTCTCTCCCCATTCTTGTCTCTCCTTTTTTTTCCTTTTTTTCTTCTCCTACCAAGACACCTTCAACATCCCCTTCCCATGTATATTCTCTACCCAACTCTGGGACTCTGCTTGAGTGTTACGAGCTGTGAAGAACACTGAAATAACTAACCACTGGCTGGATCTGTCTCTGTTCATCTGACTCTCTCTTTTCTCACTCTGGTCAATTCTGTCTCCTTCCACCCTCTTCTCATTTCGGAATAACTCGGTGAACATCTCTGAGGGATCTAGGCTGTGGAGAGCACACAGGGGAGCAATCACTGGCCACTTCACTCCCTCACCATCAGATTCTTCTCTTCTCCTTCTGGTCCATGCCATGTAACTCTGGGTACCTGTGAAGAAATGTCTCATCACTAAACTAGAGGTTCTGCCACCATCAGTGCAGAGATGAAAGAGTCCTGAGACTACTGGAAGACAGGAGGCTAAACCCAGACCTTGAGAATTCCAGAAAACTCCTGGATCCAAGAGTTAATTAATCGATAGGAACTCATCAAACTCCTCCATACCAAAACTGAAACCAACCAACCCCCAAGGGCCAACAAGCTCCAGAGTAAGATATACCAAGCAAATTCTCCAGCAACACAGGAACACTGCCTGGAGCTTCAAAACACAGGTTACCCAAGGTCACACCAAGTCCACCGACACCTCAAAACTCTTTACTGGACACTCCATTGCTAGTAACAGTGAGGAAACCCAGATCCACCCACCAGAACACCACACAACCTTTCCCATCCAGGAAACTTCGACAAACCACAAATCCAACCCCTCCCATAGTGAGGAACCCCCACAATAAAGGGACAACACAGCAAGATAAACAAGATGAAAAGGCAGAGAAATACCCAGCAAGTAAAGGAACAGGAAAAATATCCCCTAGAACAAACAAGAGACAAAGAGATAGGATGTCTACCTGATAAAGAATTCCAAATAATGATAGTGAAAATGATCCAAAACCTGGAAAAAAAGTTGAAGTTGCAGTTCAATAACCTGCAGGCAAGGATTGAGAAGATGCAGGTAAGCTTTAACAAGGACTTAGAAGAAATGAAAAAGAGTCAAAATACAATAAATAATGCAATAAATGAGATCAAAAACACCCTGGAGGGAACCAACAGTAGAATAACAGAGATAGAAGACAGGATAAGTGAGGTAGAAGACAGAATGGCAGAAATAAATGAAACAGAAAGGAAAAATGAAAAAAGAATTAAAAGAAATGAGGACAATCTTAGAGACCTCTGGACAATATTAAACACACCAATATTCGAATCATAGGAGTCCCAGAAGAAGAAGACAGAAAGACCATCAGAAAATTCTTGAAGAGATAATTGTTGAAAATTTCCCTAAATTGGGAAAGCAAATAGCCACTCAGGTCCAAGAAACACAGAGGGTCCCAAATAGAATGAACCCCAAGCGGAACACTCCAAGACATATTAATCAAATTAACAAATATCAAATATAAAGAGCAAATTTTAAAAGCAGCAAAGGAGAAACAAAAAATAACTCACAAGGGGAATCCCATAAGGATAACAGCTGATCTCTCAATAGAAATGCTTCAGGCCAGAAGGGAATGGCAAAACATACTTAAAGTCATGGAAGAAAACAATCTACAACCCCGATTACTGTACCCAGCAAGGATCATTCAAATTTGAAGGAGAATTCAAAAGTTTTTCAGACAAGCAGAAACTGAGAGAATTCAGCAACACCAAACAAGTCCTTCAACGAATGCTAAAGGATCTTGCCTAGATAGGAAACACGGATGGGATACATAATCTGGAACCCAAAACAATAAAATAAATGGCAATGGGATCATACTTATCAATAATTACCTTAAATGTAAACGGGCTGAATGCCCCAACCAAAAGACAAAGATTGGCCGATTGGATACAGAAACAAGATCCCTATATATGTTTTCTACAAGAGACCCACCTCAAACCTAGGGACACATATAGACTGAAAGTTAAAGGCTGGAAAAAGATATTCCATGCAAATAAAGACCAAAAGAAAGCAGGAGTGGCAATACTCATATCAGATAAAGTAGACTTTAAAATAAAGGCAGTGAAAAGAGATAAAGATGGACATTACATAATGATCAAAGGATCAATCCAAGAAGAAGAAATAACAATTATAAATATTTATGCACCCAACATAGGAGCTCCACAATATGTAAGGCAAATGCTAACAAGTATGAAAGGGGAAATCAACAACAACACAATAATAGTGGGAGACTTTAATACACCACTCACACCAATGGACAGATCAACTAGACAGAAAAGTAACAAGGAAATTCAAACTTTAAATGATTCAATAGACCAACTAGACCTAATTGATATCTATAGGTCACTCCACCCCAAAACAAGGAATTTCACCTTTTTCTCAAACGCACACGGGACCTTCTCCAGGATAGACCACATCCTGGGCCATAAATCCAACCTTGATAAATTCAAAAATATTGAAATCATCCCAAGCATCTTTTCTGACCACAATGCAGTGAGATTAGATATCAACTACAGGAGAAAACCTTTCAAAACTTCCAAAATATGGAGGCTCAACAGCACACTGCTGAATAACCAACAAATCACAGAAGAAATCAAAAATGAAATTCAGTTATGCATAGAAACCAATGAAAATGAAAACACAACAGCCCAAAACCTATGGGACACTGTGAAAGCAGTGCTAAGGGGAAAGTTCATAGCAATACAAGCTCACCTCAGGAAACAAGAAAAAAATCAAATAAATAACCTTACTTTACACCTAAAGCAACTAGAAAGGGAAGAGATGCAGAAGCCCAGGTCTAGTAGAAGGAAAGAAATCTTAAAGATCAGGGCAGAAATAAATGCAAAGGAAACAAAAGAGACCATAGCAAAAAATCAACCAAGCCAAAAGCTGGTTCTTTGAGAAGATAAATAAAATTGACAAACCATTAGCCAGACTCATCAAGAAACAAAGGGAGAAGAACCAAATCAACAGAATTAGAAATGAAAATGGAGAGATCACAACAGAAAACAGAGAAATACAAAGGATCATAAGAGACTATTATCAGCAACTATATGCAAATAAACTGGACAACCTGGATGAAATGGACAAATTCCTAGAAAAGTACAACTTTCCAAGACTAAACCAGGAAGAGATAGATAATATTAATAGACCCATCACAAGCACGGAAATTGAAACCGTAATCAGAAATCTTCCAAAAAACAAAAGCCCAGGACCAGATGGCTTCACAGCTGAATTCTACCAAAAATTTAGAGAAGAGCTAACACCTATTCTACTCAAACTCTTCCAGAAAAATTGCAGAGGAAGGTAAACTTCCAAACTCATTCTATGAGGCCACCATCACCCTAATTCCAAAACCCGACAAAGATGCCACAAAAAAAGAAAACTACAGGCCAATATCACTGATGAACTTAGATGCAAAAATCCTCAACAAAATTCTAGCAAATAGAATCCAACAACACATCAAAAAGATCATACATCATGATCAAGTAGGCTTTATCCCAGGGATGCAAGGTTTCTTCAATATTCGTAAATCAATCAATGTAATACACCACATTAACAAATTGAAAAATAAAAATCACATGATTATCTCAATAGATGCAGAGAAAGCCTTTGACAAAATTCAACATCCATTTATGATAAAAACCCTCCAAAAAGCAGGAATAGAAGGAACATACCTCAACATAATAAAAGCTATATATGACAAACCCACAGCAAACATTATCCTCAATGGTGAAAAACTGGAAGCATTCCCCCTGAAATCAGGGACAAGACAAGGGTGCCCACTCTCACCACTACTATTCAACATAGTTTTGGAAGTTTTGGCCACAGCAATCAGAGCAGATAAAGAAATCAAAGGAATACAGATTGGAAAAGAAGAAGTAAAACTCTCTCTGTTTGCTGATGACATGATCCTCTATATTGAAAACCCTAAAGACTCTACGAGAAAATTACTAGAGCTAATCAGTGAATATAGCAAAGTTTCAGGATACAAAATCAACACACAGAAATCCCTGGCATTCCTATACACTAACAGTGAGAAATCAGAAAGAGAAATTAAGGAAACAATTCCATTCACCATCGAAACAAAAAGAATAAAATACTTAGGAGTATTTCTACCTAAAGAATCAAAAGACTTGTATATAGAAAACTATAGAACACTGATGAAAGAAATCAAGGAGGACACAAACAGATGGAGAAATGTGCCGTGTTCGTGGATTGGAAGAATCAATATAGTGAAAATGAGTATACTACCCAAAGCAATCTATAGATTCAATGCAATTCCTATCAAGCTACCAGAGGTCTTTTTCAAAGAATTAGAACAAATAATTTCTCAATTTGTATGGAAATACAAAAAACCTCGTATAGCCAAAGCGATCTTGAGAAAGAAGAATGGAACTGGAGGAATCAACCTACCTGACTTTAGGCTATACTACAAATCCACAGTCATTAAGACAGTATGGTACTGGCACAAAGACAGAAATATAGATCAATGGAACAGAATAGAAAGCCCAGAGATAAATCCACGCATCTATGGACACCTTATCTTTGACAAAGGAGGGAAGAATATATAATGGAGAAAAGACAACCTCTTTAACAAGTGGTGCTGGGAAAACTGGACAGCCACTTGTAAAAGAATGAAACTAGATCACTTTCTAACACCATACACAAAGATAAACTCAAAATGGATCAAAGATCTAAGCATAAGACCAGAAACTATAAAACTCCTAGAGGATAACATTGGGAAAACCCTCTCTGACATAAACCAAAGCGGGATACTCCATGACCCACCTCCCAGAATATTGGAAATAAAAACACGAATAAACAAATGGGACCTAATTAAAATTAAAAGCTTTTGCACAACAAAGGAAACTATAAGCAAGGTGAAAAGACAGCCTTCAGAATGGGAGAAAATAATAGCCAATGAAGCAACGGACAAACAATTAATCTCAAAAATATACAAGCAACTCCTGCAGCTCCATTCGAGAAAAATAAACGACCCAATCAAAAAGTGGGCCAAAGAACTTAACAGACATTTCTCCAAAGAAGACATAAAAATGGCTAACAAACACATGAAAAGATGTTCAACATCACTCTTTAGCAGAGAAATGCAAATCAAAACCACAATGAGGTATCACTTTACACCAGTCAGAATGGCTGTAATCCAAAAATCTACACGCAATAAATGCTGGAGAGGATGTGGAGAAAAGGGAACTCTCTTACACTGTTGGTGGGAATGTAAACTAGTACAGCCACTATGGAAAACAGTGTGGAGGTTCCTTAAAAAGCTGCAAATAGTCCTGCCATATGACCCGGCAATCCCACTGCTGGGCATATACACCGAGGAAACCAGAATTGAAAGAGCCACGTGTACCCCAATGTTCATCGCTGCATTGTTTACAATATCCAGGACATGGAAGCAACCTAGATGCCCATCAACTGACGAATGGATAAGAAAGCTGTGGTACATATACACAATGGAATATTACTCAGCATTAAAAAAAAATTCATTTGAATCAGTTCTACTCAGATGGACGAAACTGGAGCCCATTATCCAGAGTGAAGTAAGCCAGAAGCAAAAACAACAATACAGTATATTAACACATATATATGGAATTTAGAAAGACAGTAACAAGAACCCAGCATGCGAGACAGCAAAAGGAATGCAGATGTATAGAATAGACTCGTGGACTCTGTGGATGAGGGTAAGGGTGGGATGATATGGGAGAATGGCATTGAAACATGTTAATTATCATATGTCTAATCAATCGCCAGCCCAGGATTGATGCTCGGGGCTGGTGCATCGAGATTTCCCGGGGGGAGGGAGGAGGGAGGGAGGAGGGTGGGGGGTTCTGGACGGGGAGCATATGTAAACCCATGGTGATATCATGGCATTGTATGGCAAAAACAATAAAAGGGAAAAAAATAATTTAGGACTTAATTTCATTATATTAATTAAGATAAATAAAACAAATTGCATTTTTTGAACAATTCAGATAATGATCTTTTCTAACTTGAGCTTATATAAGATATACTCTTGGTTCTCATTTCTTTTTAGGCCTTTAAAGCTGCTAGAAATGTTAAAATAACATGATTACTAAATATACCTCCATTTCAAAGTGCCATACATCTATTCTGAAGGTAAAATCTGGAAAAGAAACAATAAAATGTCGTATTTACTGTTGGCAAGAAGTACCAAAGGGGCTTAAGACTATTGTTCAATAAATGCAGAATTATAAAAAGGCACAATTTTAAAAGAGGGACGTGTAGGGAGAAGGACAATGTGTTATAAGACAAAGTTGAGTACACCAAAAGAACTTATATGTGTATCTTTACTTTTATTAACAGAGATGCCGAATGAATCTAAGCAAACTCAATATCACATGTGTTTAGGTTAATGGCACCTATTAAAAAGTAGGGACTTCCCAAGTGGCACTAGTGGTAAAGAACCTGCCTGCCAATGCAGGAGACATGAGATGGGAGTTCAATCCCTGGGTCGGGAAGGTCCCCTGAGGCGGGCATGGCAACCTATTCCAGTATTCTTC
Organism: Antilocapra americana; assembly: GCA_007570785.1. NCBI lineage: Eukaryota > Metazoa > Chordata > Mammalia > Artiodactyla > Antilocapridae > Antilocapra > Antilocapra americana. The sequence goes on along the minus strand of ML663562.1, from coordinate 33,177,053 downwards.
CCTGGAGAATCCCATGGACAGAGAAGCCTGGCAGGCTACAGCCCATAGGGGTGCAAAGAGTCGGACATGACTAAAGCAACTTAGCACACATTTATTAAAAAATAATTTTAAGACATTCTTTTAAAAGTTTCCAAAATATTTAGAAGAGCTTATAAAAGCAAATCTTTAGTTCCTTTTTAAAGGTAACTTGCTTCAACCTTTCCTCACCTACATGTTTCATGGCCTATTAATTTCCAGTCCCATTTTGTCTCTATTCCCTGCTAGAAAGAAGTGTGGTCAAGACAGCCATTTGCTATCACAAAACTGGCACTGAGTTGGGTCTTAAAAACAGTATCAGTTGCCCCTCAGAAGTATTTTTTACCCTTAAGGATACTCTACAAAGTAACAAATAATATAGCCTAACTGATACATAATTTAGTGGAGACTGTGGGGGTAAATGTGATTACTGTATTTAAAACTGCACCAGTGGAAAATAACTTCCAAAAACTTTCCATAAAGTATCTTATATGGGATTCTCTACTGAAACTGCTAAGACTGTGAAGTAAAATAGTCTGCTGCTAAGAATACTGCTGAATTGTAGTTAACTCCTACTAGGGATCAAAAGGGATTCCCTGGTGGCTCAGATGGTAAAGAGTCCGCCTGCAGTGTGGGAGACCCAGGTTGATCCATAAATCAGGAAGATCCCCTGGAGAAGGAAATGGCAACCCACTCCAGTATTCTTGCCTGGAGAATTCCAATGACCCAGTCAAGTACTCAGCAGCTTAAGTTACTCTGAATAAATTCTCTATTTTTAAATAGGTACACCAAAGAAAAAGTTTGTTTAAACATTACCTTCTAAAACAACCCTAACTTGGCAAAAATAGAAACACTTTAATAGAAGGAAATATTTGGCATGCTCCATTAATTTTTCTGTGATATACTTAATCCAGAAACAACCAAATAAGACAGAACATAATTTCTGCTGGAGAGCTAAGAATATGATTCTGGAAAGAAGATACCCTGTGCACAGTCTCTATTTCTTCTCCTTCCTAAGTCCCTGTTGGGAATACTCAACCTCAAAAAGAACTGAAGTCTATTTTGCAGACTGAAGAAGAACCTGGAATCATTTGATGTCTCTAGTCCTAAAATGGAAATACAGTTCTAGCCTGACATTTACTGGTCAGGAGACAGGGTGGCCTCTTCTAGACTTCCCTCACCCCTAAACTTGGAATGAAAGTCAAAAACCCATGGATATTCCTGAGTTAGAAGAGAAATTTCTGTCCATTCAATGAGAAAGGTCAGATGATACTATTCATTGCAGAGAAATTGCAATGTTGGCCTAGGTACAATCCATCCCTGACTGTATCAAAAAATAGAGATCTACCTTTGTAAGCTAAATTCAACTAACAGCATTTTGAGGGTAAACCCTACCATTTTTTCACCTATCGTTTTCTAATTACCACTTTCTAAGAGACTCCAAAAGGCTGAACAGTACAGTGTTGAAGGAGCCCACACCCCATAATATGTATAGGCAGAGAAGGATCAAAAGTCATTTTATATGACATAGCAGCTTAAAAGGAGAGACTTGGATAATTAACACGATAGTAGAAGTAAAAAGTAATGGAACATACATTGGAAAAATAATGGAGTGCACATGGGGGAAAAACATGAAAAAAATGTACTGTGATTTCCTAGGGATAGAAAATTAGAATATGTAAAAAGAGTCTCCAGAACAAACAAGCCATCACCAGAATAAAGGGTACCTTAAAATTCAGTCAAGAAAATTAAAGTTACTGAAAAAAATTTAGTGTTATAAAAATCAAGTGGCGACAACACAGTTTTTAAAAGAAAAAGAAATATTAATAGGCATCAAGTATAAATTTAGCAATTAGAAATGTGTAAATAACGGGATAAAAAAAATGAAGATCTCATAGTCAAAGACATAATAAAAGAAAACTTCCCTGATCTGAAGGTATATGTTTGGATAAAAGGAGCTTACTAGTTCTCAAGAAGGAGTAATAAAAAACAAAACAAAACACATATTTAAAGATAACCCAATGAAATTTTGACTCTAAAATCAAAGCTTTACCACTTTTTAGAGAAAAAACAAAGCAAGTTATTTATACAAAGAAAAAAAGAAGAGATTAGCATGTTTTAATTCTACATATATTAAAATGCATATAATACATTGCTATTATCTTTGCTTTAAATGGTCAATTATATTTTAAGGAGATTAGAAAACAATGAAACAACTTTGTCTTTTACATTTACCCACATATTTATCTTTCTGGAGCTTTTCATTTTTTGGTGGATCAAAATTTCCATCTGATACTATTTTTGCCTTCTGCCTAAAGAACTTCCTTTAATCTTTATGTGGCTGAGTGTGTTGACAGTGATTTCCTCTTGCATTTGTTCATCTTAACATTTTTATTTCATCTTTATTTCTGAAGGATATTTTCACTGAGAATAGAATTCTAAGTTGACAGCTTTTTCTTTTAATGTTTTAAAGATGTCATTTCATCATTTCTGGCTCACTTAGTCTGTGACAAGAATTCTACTTTCATTCTTATCATTGTACCTCTGAATAATGTGACTTTTTTCTCTGGCTGCATTTAGGATTTTTTTCACCACTGGTTTTCAGTAAGTTTAATATTGCTTGGTGTGACTTTCTTTATGTTTATTCTGCTTATGATTTGTTGAGCTTCTTGGATTTATGGATTTATAGTTTTTATCAAATTTTTAAAAATTGTAAACACTATTTCCTCAATTAATTTTTCTATCCCTCCTCCCTTTCTTGGAACATCAATTTCATGTACCTTAGCTGCCTGAAGTTGCCCCACAGTTCAATGATGCTGAGTTCATTTCTTTGTCTTTTTTCTTCGTTTTAGTTTCCATTACTATGTCAAGTACACCAGTCTTCTCTGCTTCAATCATATCGATATCAATCTCATACAGTGTACTCTTTTGTTTATTGAGGTATAGTTGATGTACAATATTATATAAGTTTTAGGTATACAACATAGTGATTAACAAACTGGCACCCCACTCCAGTTCTCTTGGAACTGGAAAATCCCATGGACGGAGGAGCCTGGTAGGCTACCGTCCATGGGGTCGCAAAGAATCGGACACGACTGAGCTACTTCACCCACTCACTCCATTTGTAGTTACTATAAAACATGGATTATACTCCCTGTGGTGTACAATGTACCCTTGTAGCTTATTTATTTTATACATAGAAGTGTGCACCTCTTAGTCCCCTAAACCTGTTCTCACTCCTCTGTGCTTCCCTCTTCCCACTGACAACCTCTAGTTTGCTCTTCATATCATGAGTTTGTTTCTTTTTTGTTATCTTCATCATTTGCTTAATGTTTTAGATTTCACATATAAGTGATCTCATACAATATTTGTCTCTTTCTGTTTGACTTATTTAACTCAGAATAATACCCTCTAAGTCCATCCATGTTGTTGAAAATGGCAAAATTTCATTCTTATTTTATGGCTGAGTAGACCCCAGTTTCATTCACTGGCATCTTCACTAAATCTTTCTTGGGCCTCCCCGGTGGTGGTAAAGAACCAGCCTACCAATGCAGAAGACATAAGAGGAGCAGATTCCATCCCTGGGTCAGAAAGATAACCAGGAAGAGGGCATGGCAATCCATTCCACTATTTTTGCTTAGACAATCTTATTGACAGAGGAGCCAGACAGGATCACAAAGAGTCAGAAACAACTGAAGCAACTTAGTACAGTATCCCATTGTGTGTATATATATATGGTATATATATATATATATATATATACACACACAATATGGTATATATATATATATACCACAATATGGTGTATATATATATATATGTATATATATATACATATATATATATATATACACCATATCTTCTTTATCCATTCATCTGCTGATGGATACTTATGTTGCTTCCATATCTTGACAATTGTAAATGATGCTGCTGTGAACATTGGGGTTCACGTATCTTTTAAATTAGTGTTTTTTTTATTCGAATGTATACTCAAGAGTAGAATTGCTAGGTCATATGGTAGTTTTGTCTAATCCACATGTAAAAATATATACATAGTATACTTTTGATTAAGAAAAAGGAAGGAAATAAATATGGAAAGGATAAACCAGGAAAAAACAGGTTACCTACAGGGAGTTGCTAGAAGAGTATAAGTTATAAAGGAGGAGTAGGCTGTCTCTGAAAATACCCATTTATGTAATTTCAACTATTGGACCACATTAATGTCCTATATAGTCAAAAGGCAAAATCAAATCAATAAGAATGGGTTTTAAATACTTAAATCTTATTACAAATAAAGACATATGAACTTAATTGTATACCAAATAGTTAAATAACTATGTGAAAGAAAATAAAACAATTTGGAACACAGTGCTGCTTCCACCCCTATGGAAATATTATTCTAAGGATAAAAGTAACTGCAAATAAATCTTGAATTTTACTTTAAACATTTGGTGGAATGGAGATATTGCTGTAACAATGCTGAGAGCGCGCGCGTGTGTGTGTGTATCCCACAAGTATAAGCACAAGCTCATTCTTCAGAACTGAGTAAACAGGCAATTATACTGATGCTGTTGGGAACCAGGATTCTTGCCATGAAAGGAAATACAAATATAATTGAAGGATGAAGAGAAAGAAACTTCCAGTGTTAGATTCACAGGTATAAGTATGCCCTCATGATTTTTTTTAAAAAGTATGCTTCCCAGCTTTATCACTGAGGCAGCCTAAAAGCAATGATATCCTATAGCAAGGAATAAGTAAACTTAGGGCCCAGACTTTGGTTTTAAATATTTTAAAGTATTAATTTCATGATTAAGACTTCCCTAGAAAAACTGATGATTTCAAGGCTGAGATAGCAAAAGTTCAAAAAGAGCATGAAACATTTTATTGTTCCAGAAAGAAGGTGCTCAAAACTGATGGAGGCATGTCAGTGGACAAAGTAGGGACAATCTGAATATCAAAATGGATAATGACAGGAACTGGTTATAATTAACTGATCTAGAAAAGAATCCATGAAAGGCTGTTGCTGAACCACGAAAGACGCCAGAATTCTTGGCCTCCAAGGAGGATTCAATCCAGGGCCAGAGATGAGGCTTGATTCCTCAGAGCTTTTGTGTAATAAAGTTTTATTAAAGTATAAAAGAGATAGAGAAAGCTTCTGACATAGACATCAGAAGGGGACAGAAAGACTGCCCCTCACTAGTGTTAGCAATGGAGTTTTGTACTTTTTAATTAGTTATTACAATGAATCAAAAGAATGCCTGGAGGTTGTAAAGATCTTATTAGACCCACTCCCATAATCTACATTTTAAGATAACAGGATTAGCCAGAAGGTTTTCAGGAAGGAGAAACTGTCCTCAAGCAGGATACATTGTTGTTACATAGTCCTTAGTACAGAGTTTAAACTGAGTTGTTTGTTGTGTAATCATCAGTTCCAGGATTAAAGATAAAAGCATTTTATGTGACTAAGACTGAGGAATGTAGAGGGAAAAAAAGAAAGTTTGTCTTTTACTCCCTGGGAATTCCAGACCCGTATCTCCTCCTGGGGAACTTCTTATCAACCTGCCTAGGAATTGACTCTCTCATCCATGAGGTCAAATAAATAAAGGAGGAAGAAGAAGAGATAGTCAACAAAAATAGAAATACAAACAATACTAATAGATAGAAATAAGAATAAGAATAGAAATATAAAACGGCAAGTTTATATAGTCATTTATGAAATTTTGCCATTATATAATTGATAAAAACTATCATCAGTGAATAACTGATGGTAACAATTATCAGTGAGTGGGATAATTGGATAAATACCACTGGAGGGCACGACACTGACAGGTAGTGTATTCAGATGGTTTCTCAGAAAATTGCCCCACAGATTACTTACAAAAAGTTAAAATTCCAATATGACCAGGCTTTATAATTGACAGTGCCTTCCCACTGCCTTCAAACTAAGTCTCAATTCTTTATCACGGTTTCCAAGGCCTTCCCTAGTCACTACTTCTTTCTCCAGTTTCTCATTGTTTCCTTGATCCCAAACCTGCATTAAATTCTTCATGATCTATTAAGCCTCAGTTTCACAAACCTAACATTCTCTCACCTGTAGGTGAGACATGCTATTCCCTTCTTGAAAAATTCATTTCCTTCTTTTTTATCTGTTTGATTGATATTCATTCTCAATGTGTGTGTGTGTGTGTGTGTGGTGTGTGTGTGTATTTGTGTGTGTTTGTACATATGTATTTGTGCTCAGTCATGTCCAACTCTTTGCTACCCCATGAACTGTAGCCCACCAGGCTCAGTCCATGGAATTTTCCAGGCAGAAATATGGGAGTGGGTGGCCATTTCCTACTCCAGGGAACCTTCTTGACCCAGGGACTGAATCCACTCTTGCGTCTACTGCACTGGTAGGCAGATTCTTTACCACTGAGCCACCTGGGAAGCCTACTCATTCTTAATGTCTCAGCTAAATATGACTACTTCTGGAAGGCACACCTCAGAAATATTATGGGTTCAAATATAGACTACCACAATAAAGTAAATATGGCATTAAAGCAAGTTACACAAATTTTCTTTGGTTCCCCAGTGCATATAAAAATTAACCTTAGGTCTAAAAAATGTACATATTTTAATTTAAAAATACTTTGTTGCTTAAAAAAATGCTAACTATCATCTGAGCCTTCAATGAGCTGCAGTCTTTTTGCTGTTCAAGGGTTTGAAATATTGTGAGAATTACCAAAATGAGACACTGAGACACAAAGTGAGCAAGTACTGTTGGAAAAATGGACATCAGTAGATTTGCTCAATGGAGGGTTATCACAAACTTTCAAGTTGTAAAAAAGGCAATATCTGCAAGGTAAAATAAAGTGAAGTACAATAAAATGAGGCATGCCTGGATAACAAACGATCATTTATTTCTTGCTTTAAGGCCTTACCATAGTTTTCCACTGTTCTATAGGTCCCCAGATTGCATGCTCAACCAAGACACATTTTATCAGACTACAATGGGCTATCTTATACAGCTTGTTGGTTTTTTTTTCCTATACCTGTTTGTTCTTTTCACTGTCTGAAGCAGACTTGTTTGTTTTTCAAAGTTTATTCATTCACTCATTTGCTCATTCATTCAAATTTACTCAACAACTGAGGCAATGTGGCTGCTGATTCTTCCAAGTTTTATCCTATACAAGGACATGCATCACTGCCCTTCTTTTGTCATGAACACATATATGAGTGCACACACATACATATACACACAATCTTCATATATACACAATCTTCAAATTCTGCCCCTTCCATAAATTCTAGCATTAATAGAAGTTAACTATACCATGTAGTTTTCTTTTTCCTTTCTAAAACTGTGGTACCCATGAATCTACCACTCAAACAACTGATTTTTTTGAGAAATATTTTAGTTATGTATTTAATTCAGGCATTCATCAAGTTTTGCTCATCTCTTTGGTGTTGCCTTTCTTAAACTGAAAATCCTGGAAAGTAAAAAAAAAGATATATATATCTTTTCAGTCCCTTAATCCTCAGCAATCAAGGAAACTTTGAGCAATGCCTGACAATGATAACATTTCAGGATGGTGCACAGTGATGAAACAATAACTGGTGACTAACAGAATGAAAGTGATAGCCTTGATAAACACTGAAGGATTGTTCCTTCTTGTATTGCAGTTTTAAGTATCCTATAACTTCTGCTCAAATCCCTTTACTTGCTAAAATATGAAAAATTTAAATAATTGGTAAAACTTGCTCAAGATTTTATGCTTTAGGGGAGAGGATGTATATTCATCAATGCAAGTAACTGAAACATCAGATAGTAAAATGAAAGAATTTTTATAAAATTATTCCATTTTAATTTCAACAAACAGGTGCAGGCACTGATAAATGTAACCTGAAGATTTAATTCAGTGAAATCCTCTCCTTCAAGCATATTTAAAATAAGCTGTTTGCATTTTCCTGCATATGATTATTCTAACCCTGAAAGCACCTTTAAATATGGATGATAAATCTAGCTGTCTTAAAATAAAATAAAGGGTTCCCCCCCAGTCTTTGGTACATAAGAAATTGACAGAATTATTTTGAGCTTAGAGGGTTAAATCTTCTGACTAAATAATTCATAGTCAGCTTTTTATGTGTTTTAAGTTTACCAAGGTTTGTACAGAATATATTTTTTAAATGCTAAAATATTGCTAGTGCTAGATTTTCTAATGTTGTAATTTTTCTATTGTGTTGTTCCTTTTCCAAGAGGGACATTTCACAAAAGGAAGCATCCCTTGATCAGGCAAAGTATCTTCATCACAGTGCTTAAAATCAACTTGGAGGATCTCAAAGCCTTGATATTCCTGAGATTTTGCCATTCTAAAAACCAGGATCCACAGCTTCTAATCAGAAACTAACCTCAGAGTATGCTAGAGAATTTATCTTCTACAGTTCAGTAAAACCATCAGCTTGAAGAAGTAAGAGCTTTGCTTAATGACCACAGAGCAGTCTTATATTAATATTCCCTGTCTGCTGAACTGGTATTTATCTCTTACCATATCTATGAGAAATGCAAGAGACCTAAAAACTCTACTGTGCTGAATATTTTCTACTTAGTTCAGATTAGTTTGCATGTGGTCTCAGTCCCAGGAAACAATATGGAACAACTGAACTTTGTTACCACGTTTCAAGAACTGTTAGTTTCTCAACCTGAGACACAGGCATCCTAAGCCAGCTCCTGAACCACTTTGCCTATTTCATATTTCAGGACCTTTCAGTTATACTCCCACTTCTAGACACCAACAGAGGACACTCTGGGGTTGCAAGTGGCAGAAATCTAATTCAAACTAGTTTAATCATAAACCAGAACTTATTATCTCTCAGAATCTAGGGAAGAATTAAATAACAGGATGCAGATGAGCCTCAGTAAAATTAATCAAGAACAGAAATGCTGCTGATGCCTTTTGCAGTTTAGATCCATTCTCTCTTTCAGTTCATCCTCTTTCTCCAAAAAGTAAAAAATGTAACCAACAAAGTTTTATGTTTTACATATCAAAGTTTCTTCAGGCATCAGAAAGAAACATGGATTCTCTTTTTCTCAATTCCAGTTTTTAAAGTTCTGAAAATAATCCTGATTGGTATGACCTGAATTAGGCCAATCTGAAATATACCACTGCTGAAGAGCTATAAGGTGATCAAACGTTCTGATTTTTACTAGGAGCTAAGGAGTTTCCAGGGACACAGAACTTTCAGTGTTAAAATCTGAACAGTCCAAGGGCAAACTGTGCTGGTTGGTCATCCTAAGTCCTGTATGGAAGTTGATGATCCCAAGGGAGTGGGAGAGAGGGTAATGAGAAGTTCCTATGCCTCTACAGACAAGGCCATAGGTGTCCACTAATTTAACAAATTAACTGATGGGCTGTGGTAGGTTACAAAAGTGGCCACAGTTCTTTGGAGCTACTGTCACCAACAGGTGGGGTCTATTTCTCTATCCCTTGAGTGTGTGTTAGCCTTGGGACGTGTTTTGGACAAAAGCTGTATTGAAAGCAGTCTTGTATATTCGTCCCAGACCTCTTGGAGGCTTTAACTCATCCTCACTCTTAAGACATGAGATTCCAATACGGTCCATCCTTAGCTAACCTGCTGGAGAGCACAAGGCCATATGAGAATGGCTGCAGGCACCCCTACTCACCTGAAGCTGTCCTTGATTTGACAGCCCTAGCTTATGTGCCCCTTGGCTACAGTAACATAAATGGGACCAGCCAAAGTCATCAGTCAAACTAATCCACACCAGAAGAACTACCCATCGGATCCCAGCCTAAGGGACAAACTGCAGATGGTAAAAATTGATGGCTGTTTCAGGCTATGAAGTTTATGGCTGTGTATTGTGTAACAAAAGCTAACAGATGCTTTGATCTATAAGATTACCATTGATTATTTATAATAGATATGTAAAAATATGTCTAACGTGTTTGGAGTGCTTAGAATCTTTTAAAAAGGAACTGAATTAATTAGCCAGCATCCACTGCTCTTTTCAAAATGTTTGTGTGTTTCTCTTGGTATACATCATGTGTTAGAGTGTCTCTCTTTATGTTTCCCCAAAATATATTATTCTCTTTCATGCTTCATGTCTTTACACATATTCTGCTCATATGTTCACATGTCATAATTCTCCTCTTCTTTTAAACTCAGTTCAGTTCTCACTTTTGGAAGTCATTCTGAACTCTGCTCTCCTCCCCTGGAAGATTCCCTGTTTGGTACTTTCTATTTCCAGGATGTATTTCTGTATTTATATCCCAATCCTGTCTTAAAATGATTTCTTTACAAATGTGTCTCTTTAAGACACAAGGCTCATTAAGCCACATCTTTGCACTCCCAGTAACTAACAAAACCTGGCACAGTGTAAGGGTACCATAAAAGTTTGAATAGGAAATCTAAAACAGAAGTATCTTTAATGTGGTTTGGGGCATAAAGTATTATGTACTATTATTTCTGTGATCAATCTCTGTATAAGAGCCATTATATCTGGCATATTCATATTAATATTTAAATTACAAATGAGAGGGATTCAAAAAGAATAATATGATTACTAAAGCAGCTGTAATACAATTTGGATCTTGAAAAGTTCATTTCAAGCTTGATTTTGCTATAGGCCCAAAGTTTATAACTCATTTCTAAATAGAAGTCAAATAGTATCAAAATAGATGTGTAAATAAGAACAGAAAGTATGAACATAATCAGTTCTCTGACAGGTGGGCTGGAGGCTGGGATGCATAAAAAAGTAAGGAAAGTCCTGCATGGGCTAACGTGGGAGCGATCATTTGGCGTCCCCTCTCCACAGGCAGATGGAGGCATTTTTCCTGCAGAGCTTCTGAGAAGGCAGTAAGGATGGAGGACTGAGATGTCCATGTGGAGCGAGCATAGTATTCGGCTTAGATTAAAAATAGAGTGAGATGAATTTCTGCAGGGAGAACTAAATTACCCAAGACAAGACACTTCAACATTCCTAGACCTGTTTCCCTATTACTGGGCATACAACAGGTACTAATATATAAACATAAATAGATACATTAAAACTTTTGTACATATTTTAACAGAAACTGTGCCCATTTCTAAAGTAAACTTATAGTCCCATTCTGCTTCCAGTCATCAGGAAATGAGCTTCTCCAGCTTAGTCCTGGCATTCCTAAGCCAGGCCAAGAAACTGAGAGGTAAGAAGCTGTCTGGCAGTTCTCCAATTAAGACTCAAGAAGAGTGCCACATTTCTGACATTCCTTCAAGCCAGATGTTTCCAGGATTTGATAGAAAAAATGGTGGATTTACACACACCCACTCACTTACTTTCTGTTTCTCCCAAAATGCCATTCAAATGACAGAAATGTATTTCTAAAAGCACAAACACACAACAGAGGAAACTAGAGTAACAAAATTCTAGAAGCTGTAAAGAAGATATATGACAAATGACTAAACAGACTGAGAAAACAAAGATGTTGTAGGAAGAATTAAAAGTCAACACTGTGATACCACAAAAGTCTCATGGAGTTCATGCTAGATATATCTAGAAGCAGAGATGAAGGAAAAGGCAAAAACTGAGGAACTACCTGAAAGTATGTTTAAACAGCAGATTCCCATATGCTTTCCCCACTCTTTATAGTCTTATGACTCTCTCTCACTTTCTCAATCTTACAAAAGACTGAAAGATTTTTCTCTGAGGAGAGCAAAATAATTGTCAAAAGTAGTCACAGCTTATGGTACAGTAGAAACTGACAACAGACTGAGAAAACACAGGCATACAGAATGCTGACATCCCTGAGCCCTAACTGGCCCTAAGAACTTCCCACTAGGAGCTTGAAGGAGTGATTTTCTAGGAGTAATGTCTATCTCAAGAGGAAAGATCAAAAGATACTGACATCAAAGTTTCTCTAACAAAGCAGCTCAATTAAATTGACCCAAACCAAAGCCCAAATGGTACCTAGAAGACCATGCAATAATTGCCTTACATTTCACAAGAAAATTTACTTCCAACTCTAGAATTATACACCCAGTCTAAATATCAGTCAAGGGTAAGGATAGATTAAAGATATTTTCAGGAAATTATTGGAAGATACCCTCCATCCAAACAAGAGAATACACAAGATATAAAAAGCAGAATCCAACAAAGGAGAGAGGAGACAGGGACCCCCAAACAGTCAAAGGTGAAGAGGCCTCCGAGGTTGATAACTGTGCAAAAGGAGTAGAAGGTGACCAGTGCAGATCTGAGCAAATAGAAAGGCTTAGGTGACAGGCTTCAAAGACATAAGACATATAAAATACCTGGCAGATCTACATAGCTCAAGACAATATGAACTTAGACTGGTATTGACTATATATACACACACACACACACACACACACACAGAAAAATAATTACAGTGGGAAAAAAGACAATTATTTACTAGAAGGAAAACAAAAAATTGAAAAAGCAATCAAGAGTCTAATATACAAGTCAGAAAACGTAATATTTGTCAATAAACAAAGTGGAGAAGACTGATCTTACTCAAATTATGCAATTAATATATTGGAAAGACCCTGATGCTGGGAAAGACTGAAGGCAGGAGGAGAAGGGGACGAAAGAGGAGGAGATGGTTGGATGGCATCACCGACTAGATGGACATAAGTTTGAGCAAGCTCCAGGAGTTGGTGATGGACAGGGAAGCCTGGCATGCTGCAGTCCATGGGGTCACAAAGAGTTGGACACAACTGAGCGACTGAACTCAACTGAATATATTGGAAAGAGGATAATGGCACACATACATATGTGTGCTTGTGTAGTGTGTAGGGAGGGAGATGAATTTTCAAATTCCATACTGGTAAGTCAACAAATACTACTTAAAACTGAAATGCTAAGTAGCAAAACAAATAAGTTAGAACAAAAGGATAAATACTTAAATAATCAAGTAAAAGAGATGAAAGTGGATGGAGGGAGAGGAAGATGGGCAGGAGACTGATGTTTTTAATAACAATAAATTTAATATAAATACTTGATACTTTTAATCATATCCTTTAAAACATATTGACTAAAATGAAAAGACAAAAGTATAACTGCTATGGCAGAAAGGGTTTGAGAAATCCAGCCTGGCTGGGGTCCACTCGAATATCATGGCAGCCTTCTCACACTTCCAAACAACCTAGGGGAAAAATGTTGATAGAAACAGCACTAAATTTGGACCCCAGCTTTAGCAGATGATACCACTTTAGCAGAAAGTGAAGAGGAACTAAAGAGCCTCTTGATGAGGGTGAAACAGAATAAAAAAGCTGGATTGAAAGTCAACATTCAAAAAACTAAAATCATGGCATCTGGACTCATTACTTCATGGCAAATAGATGGGGGAAAAGTGGAAACAATGAAGGAGTTTATTTTTCTGGGCTCCAAAATCACTGCAGCTAATGACCAAAGCCATGGAATTAAAAGACATTTGCTCTGGGGAGGAAAGCTATGACAAACCTAGAAAGTATATTAAAATTCAGAGACATTACTTTGCTGACAAAAGTCCATATAGTCCAAAGCTATGGTTTTTCCAGTAGTCATGTACGGATGTGAGAGATGGACCATAAAAAAGGCTGAGTGGCAAATAACTGATGTTTTTGATGCTTTGAAACTGTGGTGCTGGAGAAGACTCTTGAGAGTCCCTTGGAGAACAAGAAGATCAAACCAGTAAATCCTAAAGGAAATCAGTCCTGAATATTCATTGGAAAGACTGATGCTGAAGCTCTAGTACATACACTGGCCACCTGATGCAAAGAGCCAACTCATTGGAAAAAAACCCTGATGCTGGGAAAGATTGAAGGTAAAAGGTGAAGAGGGTGGCAGAGGATGAAATAGTTATATAGCATCACCAACTCAATGGACATGAATCTGAGCAAACTCCAGGAGATAGCGGAGGACAGGGAAGCCTGTTGTACTTCAGTCCATGGGGTTTCAATGAGTTGAACATAACTTAGGGACTGAACAACAACAAAATTTTGTAACTATGACTTTCTTCTTTCTAACATATGAATGCCTGCCTTACCTCCCCCACTGAGGTGTTGTGAGGAAGACATAAAATAATCTCAGTGAAAGCTCTTTATGTGTAAATGGATTTGCAAATAAACCATGCTTTATTCATCAAACATTCATTGAGCCCCCACCACATATCAGGTATGGTTAACATTATTATTATTATTCCTTTTCAAATGTTGTTATAAATATAACTTGCCTAAATATAATGTCAGTTCTTACTCATGAATATTCTTTGTAAGTGACAAAATAGACTACTTAGTTATCCTTTATAACTTCCTTCTGTGTTGAGGACCTGTGACAAACAGCCTCTAAGATGGCCCCTAGTTACCCCTACCTCATGGTACTCATGTCCTTGTGTGATCCCATTCCCCAGAATATAGACATGACCTATGATCTGCTTCTGCGCAAAGGTGATAAGATGTCACCTCTCTATTTATGTTACATAAAATTACAACTTCTTTCTGCTAGCAGATTCTCTCTTGATACTCTCCCTTTCTGGCTTTGAAGAAGTAAATTGCTATATGAACAGGTTCATGTGGCAAGAAACTGAGAGAAGCCTCCAAACTGAGCCCGAGTCAAGGAACTGAGGGCAGCCAGCAAGGATATCACACTCTCAGTGGACAAACCACAAGGAGCTGAATCCTGCCGACAAACCTTGACATTTGGAAGCAGATCCTTTCCCAATCAAGCCAGAGATGAGACCCCATCCTGGCTAACACCTTAATTACAGCCTTATGAGAGACTCTAAAGCAGAGGACCCAAGCCATGCTTAGATTCTTAAGACACAAAAACTGCAAGACAATACATTTTTGCTTTAATTCACTAAATTTGTGGTAATATTTTCAGCAATAGATTAATATAAATCTAAGCAGAGGAGACCAAACTAGCACCTCATCAACACTAGAGTGTTGTAAAATAAACATTGTTCAAGTCAATCCTAAAGAAATCAACCCTGAATATTCATGGAAGAGCTGATGCTGAAGCTGAAGTTCCAATACTTTGGCCACTGATGGAAGAGCCAGTTCCTGGGAGATTGAGGATAGGAGGAGAAGGAGGTGACAGAGGTTGAGATGGTTGAATGGCATCACCAACTCAAATGGACATGAGTTTGAGCAAACTCCAGGAGATGATAAAGGACAGGGAGGCTTGGCATGCTGCAATCCATGGGGCTGCAAAGAGTCAGACACTCTGTTAGTCAGAGACTTAGCGACTGAACAACAACAACTCTTTGCTTGTCACAGAGGTACAAACCTGATTGTGAAAGCCCAGTGCACATGTGTGCTCAGTCGCTCAGTTGTGCATGGCTCTTTGGTAACCCCATGGATTGTAGCATGCCAGTCTCCTCCGTCCATGAGAGTTCCCAGGCAAGAATACTGGCGTAGGTTGCCACCCTCTGCTCCAAGGAATCTTCCCAATCCAGGGATTGAACCCACCTCTCCTGCATCTTCTGCATTGGCACAAGGATTCTTTACCACTGAGCCACCTGAGAATGCCCAGCCTTTATCCTTTTTGCATCATTCAGTCTCATAAGTTGCTACTGCTACACCCGAGGATCAGCACAACTGCGGTTGACTTCATTCCAGGCTACTACATCTTCCAATCATCAGGAAATCATATCTCCCAAATACTAAAGAATTTAAACAAGTTACTATTTTAGCAGCATCAATCAAATGTCACTCAAAAGGTAAAGTAATATTCCCTTCAGTATTTTAGAGGAAAAAGCTGTGAGAGGTAACACACTAATAGAAGAAATCTTCTATTTAATATAACTATAAAAATCAAGATTTTGACCCTCCAAAAACTATACCCTATAATTCTAACACATGAAATACTCAATAAACTCTGGTTTCTGGGTAAATGAAAAGGAAATTTCCTTTGCTTTTAATCTAGAGTAAAAGGTGATGTGTGGGTGGCAATATGGTTACACTTATAGGGCATACATTATTGTACAGGAAGGAAAGGAGGCAGGGAACTAGAATTATAGAAGCAGAAAAAATTATGTGACAGCTAGGTAGGCAGCAGCACCCATTTGACTCTCCACCTACCAGCTCCTCAGAGGCTTTTTTTGCTTTAGAGTTATCATAACTACATTGTAAAAGAAAAGCTGTAGTTATTTGTTGTTTATATGTCCTATTGCACTGACTCAGGAATTGTGTGTATGTGTGGGGAAACTTTCAAAAGAGAATCTACATACAGCTGTGGACCACTCACCTAAAGAACAGTGAGTTGAATGGGCAATCACTGAGATGGACTGTCACTTATGTCAAAACTTCCATGAGTGATGCGAAGGTTAATGTGGGGGTCTGAATCTGTCAACACCCAGTTTCTTGCAGTTGTCACAATTGGACAAGCTGTATCCATCATAAAATAATGCTTACCAGCCAGATTCAATTGAGTGGGACACGTAAGGAAAATTTGAACTTTGACAATAGCAGCTTTGCTATCTAGATGGTTTCATAATAAAGATGGTGTTAAGGGGTTGGAACTGATAGATTGCATCAGTGTGGAAGTCTCTCTTTAAAGAACTCGAGTCACAAATAAAGCATAAAGAGCAAATAACTAAACACATGTTGTTTTCATTTAACATTATATTCAAGGCTAATACAGGCTTACCTTATGCTCAACAGGTACCATTTAGATCTTGTATTGCTTTACTGCTGTCAAAAATTACCACAGATTTGGTGGTTTAAAACAATGTAAATTTATTCTCTTGCTGTTCCTGAGATAATAAATCTAAAATCAATTTCACTGGGCTAAAGTTAAGGGGCTTGCCTCTGGAGGTTCCAAGAGAGAATCTGTTCTTTGCCTCTTATAGCTTCTAGAGGCTATAAGAATTCCTTGCTGTCTGTGCCTCATGGTTCCTTCCTTCATCTTCAAAGCCAACAAGGTAGCATCTTCATCCATCATCACATTGCCTTTTTCCTTCTGTAGTCTACTCTCCCTCTGCTTCTCTCATATAAGGACAATGTGATTACATTCAGGGCTCATCCAGACAATCCAGCATATTTTCCGCATCCTAATATCCTTAATTTAAATCACATCTGCAAATTCCTTTTACCATATAAGGTAACATTCACAGTTTCCAGGAATCGGGAGTCATTACTAAGCCTACCACAGGTCCTGTCTCTTAAGTATCTTAATATGAAGCTATGGTAAAGACTTAATATGAAGTCTATGGTAAAGTATTAATAGCTCACATATAAGCCTCCCAAAATATAATACACTTAAAAATTGATAGGAGATGGTAAATCAATATTTTTGGCTCCTAAATTCAATAATTGTTCTGGAGAGTTTCTGGTTCATTCCTCTTGATAACCACAATGTGAAAAAAAAAAAAACTGGACAGCAACAATATTTAATAGGCCAATACTATCTTAGAAATCTCATGAGTACTGCAGTGTGTGTGTGTGCGTGTTTGGTGAGGGTCAGGAGATTGGATAAAAGCCTATTAGAAGTGAGTACCTGAAGGATTTCAATGATACCTATAAGCTCTATACATGCAGTGATTCATGCTATAATAACCACTGTCAGTACTGGAAATACATCAGTAAGCATCAGGCAGTTTTAATCCAAAATACTTTGAGCAGATTTTGAAGCAGTTGCTCTGGCACCTGAGGGTGTAACTATGTTTAAAGGTGTGTGGGATGTGGAGAGGAGAAAAAACTAACTTTTATTAAATGGCTACTATTTCTCAGGCACAAAGATACAGGCTTTACAAAATTTAATATTAATTAAATTAAAGCTCACAACAACAGGTAATGTAGGTATTAAAAGAAGAGGAAAATAATACCCAGAGAGAACTAGGTAACTTTCCCAAGTTTGCCAGCTAGCAAGTGGTATAGCTAAAATTCAAGCCTATTGTCAAATTCCAAAAATCTACAATGGGATTTTTACCATATTATAAGCAATACCAAAGAAGTCAAGAGCCAGTAACAATGGTTCTTTCAGAAGAACTTCTCCTCTCACCACCACCCGCCAAAAAAGAATGAGATAAGAGAAATTTAAGAAATAGCACACACTCCACAAGCTGACAATACCTGTAGCTCACAATGGCTGCAAAACCATGTGTTAGATCCCATGTACTGATGACATCACAAAACACAACTCAGATAAAGTGTTTACCACATTTGGGTTCCTGTTTCACTGTTCTGATGCTCCCTCTTACTTGAAAATTCATGATATCACTTCTCCCTTATACGGAGATATTATAAATGAGCTCTACAATCAAGCCTGATTTCTCACTCCCTCTCAGGTATAGTCTTATACTTAACTGAATGAGATTAACGCCATGGGTTTTAGGTGGGACTAGTGCATTTTTCCCTATTATGGTATCTACTTCCTAAAGCTGATTCAACTAACGTCTAATATTCCAGCTCATGCTCTTTTAGAGATAACTAACATCAACTTGATCCAATAGGAATTTGAGTCATTGTCACATTGGGAAAACATGTCTCATGATGTTGATCTTGTACCATAAACTGTCATTTTATCAGACTACCTTGCGACTTTAGACCAGCATTCTTTGTCAATGATGGGATATTTGTAGCTTACTAACTGGAAGAATAGTCACTGCAGATGGTGACTACAGCCATGAAATTAAAAGATGCTTACTCCTTGGAAGGAAAGTTATGACCAACCTAAACAGCATATTAAAAAGCAAAGAAATTATTTTGCCAACAAAGGTCCGTCTAATCAAGGCTATGGTTTTTCCAGTAGTCATGTATGGATGTGAGAGTTGGACTATAAAGAAAGTTGAGTGCTGAAGAATTGATGCTTTGAACTGTGGTGTTCAAAACTTTTGAACAGTTCAAGACTTTTGAGAGTCCCTTGGACTGCAAGGAGATCCAATCAGTCCATCCTAAAGGAGATCAGCCCTGAGTGTTCATTGGAAGGACTGATGTTGTAGCTGAAACTTCAATACTTTGGCCACCTGAGGTGAAGAGCTGACTCATTGGAAAAGACCCTGATGCTGGGAAAGACAAGGTGGGAGGAGAAGGGGACGACAGAGGATGAGATGGTTGGATGGCATCACCGACTCAATGGACATGAGTTTGGGTAAACTCCAGGAGTTGGTGATGAACAGGGAGGCCTGGCATGCTGCAGTCCATGGGGCCACAAAGAGCTGGACACGACTGAGCAACAGAACTGAACTGGAAGAAAACTGAAGATAAAACCATCAAGACACAGATCATTCCTTGGTGCAGCAAAAGCCTTAGGGCTTTGATTTTGATTCTGTTAGAACGCATGTGCCCAGCACACAATGAGGCCAAACAACACCAAAACGTCAGAGTTTGGAGCAGATAAAGGCTAGTTGCAAGGCCATGCAAGGAGAAAGGTAACCCGTGCCTTAAAAACCCCAGTCCCTGAAAGCTTTCAGCAAAACTCTTTTTCTAGGAAAGATAAGGGAGGAGCATGGTTAGTTGCAAACTTCTTGATGTAAGATCCTTTTTCCTTGAGGTCAGGCTGTGGTCAGGTCACTATATTCCTGTAAACCTCCACAAATCAAATACTATTTTGTTCTGACAAGAAAGGGCAAGGTCCCAAGGCTTGACTTTAACCCTCCAAGGTCCAAGCTCCGGTTAACAGAAGGAGTCCCTGCGTGGGCCTGTTACCCTGCCCCAGAGCATTTGTCCAGCAGCCAGCCTGCCTCCCATCAGTGCCCAGACCCAGCTGAAGAGGCAGATCTCAGCTGATTTCACCCAGACCTAGCCCTACCATCCATCATTACTGAGAGAGACAGACACCCAGGACACAGCTGGCCCTCAAGCTTGTCATTTAAACTGGAGAGAATCATTTGTATAGGGTCAATAGCAATACAGGGCTTCCCTCGTGACTCAGATGGTAAAGAATCCACCTGCCAATGCAAGAGACACAGGAGATGCAGGTTCAGTTCCTGGGTCAGGAAGATCCCCTGGCAGAGGGCATGTCAACCCACTCTAGTATTCTTGCCTGGAAAGTCCTATGGACAGAGGAGCCTGGTGGGCTACAGTCCATGGGGTCACCAACCGTCAGACACAAGGGAGGATACACACAGTAGGAATACACTGATAGTCTAGCAAATGACAATCAGATTGACACCCAGCTCACAACATTCACCCTTCTTGGAGAATAGCACCAACCACAGAGGTGGACCTGAAGTAACAACATGCGATGTCCTTGCAACTTAACCCTGAACTCTGGCCACTTCCTGGGGGTAGCCAACCCATTTAAGCTATACCAGTTTTTAAACTTGACCAGAGAGACTGAAGTTGATGGAAACTGTTACCTTAATAGCAGTGTCCATATATTCCAGTTGCTGAGGACTCCCTGGACTGAGACTGATGAAGACTGCTGCCACCATTAGGTCAGGGTGGTGGGGATGGGAGAGAGGGTCGCTGGTGCTTCAAGGCCTGGGCCCTGCCAGCAGGCAGCCATGAGGAGGGCTCTGGAGCTCTGTAGGACACAGCCCTCAGCCTATCTCTGGCCCCCAGCTCACCCGACAACCCCGAGGCTGGAGAGGCTGTTGAATCCCAAGGAGAAGGCTGGGATCCGCCTCTCACCACACTCTCTGCGGCAAGGACCACTGCCAGGCTGACTGACTGCAGAGCGGGACCTCTAACTGCTGCTCATTAGGGTCACCTGCTAACAGTCCTGTGCCAACAGTCCTGTAACGGTCGTTTGCTATCGGTCTCGCGCTAACCCGTCTCAGGCTAATTAATGGTTGCATGCTAACAGCTGTGTGCCTGCCCCACCCCATCACAATTTGGCTTCACTAAACCACTAGACAAAACAGACCAGGTAACGAATTCAAGCCAAGCCTTGACTGAGACCTCAAGCCAATAGATCTATGTATATACGTGTTTCATTAGGGAATAAGGCATGTCATAAAAAGAAAAACAAAGAGTCAATTTTTCCTTCTTTATAACGTGTCAATACCAAAGTCACCCCCCTCACAAAGGGTCATTTTTTACTCGGTATAGTCATAAGTCAACATTTAATAAGATCTGAAAGTACAATGCAAGTAAGAATTGCTTCCCAAAGCTCCTGTTTATATTTGTTTATTTGCATGTATACCTGTAGAGCCATACAGACCCAAAGCAACCTGAGATAAATGTCACTCATATCTGTATCCCCCAAGCATGAACCACAATCAATAAAAACCTGTATATCAGAACGTAACTGATTAATCACCATCTTTCTCTTACCTCCTTCAATTATAATTCATCTTGCTTTATGTTAATGGCTATTTATGTACTCTCCCAACTCCCACTCTGAATGAAATCATCACTACCCAAATTACCCAGACTAAAAGATCTGGGAATCAACAATTACAGCCCCTTTCTTTCAAGTCTCAAACTGAGGAGTCCAACCTCTGTATTCTACTTTCCCAGACCTGGTTGGATTTGTATCTATTAATAAAGTCATAAGGGTCAAATAATGAAAAACAACCAACATTCTTACAAGGAAATAGCCTTGTAAAGTAGAATACACTGTGCTAACTTTTGCTATTTTTATCTTTCCTTGACAAGTATATATTGACTTCCTCAATATATAAGACTCTGGGGATATAGATAATACGGAAATTCAATTGTATCTCTATTCACTAAAGACTTTTTAAAGAAAAAGTTCTTTTTAAAAGACTAAGTTATAGAACAAGATAATTAAATGGTATCTGCCATACGATACTTGTGTGGTCTGTGAAATTTAGCCATAGCATGTATGTTCATGTATATTATGTCTCACTACTCCTACTCCTGATGCCAACTGTCTTGCTGTATCTCACTGTGCACACTGTTCGTTGAGCCCATGGTAGACAAGGTGCAAGCAGGGAAGTTAGACAAAAACTCAAGGAGCCGTAGGAACTACAGAAGTGTTTACTCTCTCATGGCTGGCACAGAAGCACTAGCTAGCAGCAGACCGGCTATACTCTCTCCTCTTGTGGCTGACCCAACAGACACAGCCATGATACAGCAGTAAGCCACTTTTCAGGTGGAGCTCATATATGCATACCACACAGAGTAGCCCGTGACCAAGCGAGTACCTCGGGACAGGCTTGTGCAGTGTTATAAGTGATCTCAGCTGTTACATAAACATTATTTACAAAACGTGGGGCAAGAATGAGAGGCTTTAGGGTGAGAGAGCCTGACAATGCCACCTGGGCTAATTTGCTCTTTCCCTATATTAGCTAACTAGAGATACTGCTGCTGCTGCTAAGTCACTTCAGTCGTGTCCAACTCTGTGCGACCCCATAAACAGCAGCCCACCAGGCTCCTCTGTCCCAGGGATTCTCCAAGCAAGAACACTGGAGTGGGTTGCCATTTCCTTCTCCAGTGCATGAAAGTGAAAGGTCAAAGTGAAGTTGCTCAGTCGTGTCCGACTCTTCCTGACCCCATGGACCCCTACCAGGCTCCTCCCTCCATGGGATTTTCCAGGCAAGAGTACTGGAGTGGGTTGTCATTGCCATCTCCAACTAGAGATAAGAGAATGCCAAATTCTCTAGGCTAAAGCTACTCAATACATTTACAGACTGTGTTTACTTCTCTGTTATCAATGGTTTTGCTAAGGCATAAAACTGTACACAGGTAGCTTCAATTTGATAAGTTTTGACAGGTGTATAAAGCCATCACTATGATCAACATAGTAAACACATCACCCTCAAAATTTCCTCAGGTCATTTGGTAATGTCTCCCTTTCTCCCTCCCAATTTCTTTCCCACCTCCCAGTATACAGATAATCACTGATTTGCTATCACTATAGATTAGCTTTAATTTTCTAGATTTTCATAGAAATTGAATTACATAGTACATACTCTATTTTTCATGTTTTTTTATTTTTAAAAAAAAACTATTTGAGGTCCATCCATGTTGTTATGCATATCAATAGCACGTTACTTTTCACTGCTGAGAAAAATATCACAAATTTTAAAAATCTATTTCTATTCATCTATCCAGAGACATTTGAGTTGTTTCCTGTTTGGGACTTGTGATAGGCTGAATGACAGCCTTCTGAATATATCCACAACCTAGTCACCAGAAAAGTGAAAGTCGTTCAGTTGTGTTTGACTCTTTGCGAACCAGAATTCTCCAGGCCGCAATACTGGAGTGGGTAGCCTATCCCTTCTCCAGTGGATCTCCCCCTCCAGGAATCAAACCGGAGTCTCCTGCATTGCAGGTGGATTCTTTACTAACTGAACTATCAGGGAAGCTCCAGTCACCAGAACTTGCAGGTATTTTACTTTATGTGGCAAAAGGACCTTTTCAGATCTGATTAATTTAAGGATCTTGAGATTAAGAGATTATTCTAATTATCTGGGTAGACCCTGCAATCACAAGGGTCCTAATCAGAGATAGGCAGGAGGGTAAAGAAGTCAGAGTCAGAGAAGGTGAGACAAACACAGGCCCCAATAGACTCAGCCCTTGTAGTATCTATAGGGCTTCCCTGGTACTTCAGCTGGTAAAGAATCTGCCTGCAATGTAGGAGACCCCAGTTCAATTCCTCGGTTGGGAAGATCCCATGGAGAAGGGATAGGCTATCCACTTCAGTATTCTTGGGTTTCCCTGGTGGCTCAGTCAGTAAAAAAAGTGCCTGCAATTGCAGGAGACCTGGGTTCGATCCCTGAGTTGGAAAGGTCCCCTGGAGGAGCGCATGGTGACCCACTCCAGTATTCTTGCCTGGAGAATCCCCATGGACAGAGGAGCCTGGCAGGCTGCAGTCCATGGGGTCACAAAGAGTCAGACAGGACTGAGTGACTAAGCACATAGCATCAATTCAAGTCCAAAATCTCATCAGCTCAAAAGTCCTAAATCTCATCATTGAAATTATCTATGCGTGTGTCTCTGGATATAAGCCATCTGGAGCAAAATACTTCTCTCTCTGCGGATCTGTGAAACTAGAAAGCAACTTATCTTCTCTGAAAGTATGAAATAGTAGTCCAGGCATAGAATAATTTATAGAGATATTTCTATTCAGAAAGGGTGAAAGGAAAAGGAAAAATGGGTGTCATTAGTCCCAGGCAATTTTGAAATCTAACCAGGCAAACTCCATTAGGTCTCAAGGCCTACGTATAATCCTCTGTGGCTGGAGGCTCCACCTTCTGGGTACATGGCCTTGTTCTGGGTTCATGGCCTTGTTCTGACCTTCAGGTCATCTTTCCTTCTTCATGAAGAGTAGCATGTGTTTCCAACTGTCTGTTTATTGTCTGTAGAGTTTTGAAAGTACAACAGCATTTTTTTCAGTTCTTTCTCTGTCCCTTTCAATTCATACTGGCAGCATTTCTGCTGATATAAGAACCTTATGGATCTTCCTGATCCAGGGATCAAACTCTTATGTCTCTTGCCCTCCTACTTAAGGGTTCTTTACCAACTAGCACTACCTGGAAAGTCCTTTAAACAAGAGGCCCTTACACAAATGTATAAATATATACTAGATAATCCCATCTTTATTCCTGGTTTCTCCTGAGACAAGTGAAGGGATCCATTAGTCATATGCTTAATCTACTCAAACAGCACTCTGAAGAACATTACTTTGGTTCCTAAAAAGACTAAAATAGAATGATGATCCAGAAATCCCACTCCTGGCATATATCCAGACAAAACTCTAATCCAAAAAGATACGTGCACACAATGTTCATAGCAGCACTATTCACAATAGTCAAGACAGGGAAACAACCTAAACGTCCATCAACAAGATGTGGTGTGTGTGCTTATATATATTATTCATTCATCGGTGTGTGTGTATATATATACACACACAATGGAATACAACTCAGTCATAGCAAAGAGTGAAATAATGCCATCTGCAGGAACATGGATGGATCTAGACATGATCATACTAACTGAAGTCAGAAAAAGAAAGATAAATAGTGTATGATATTGCTTATATGTGGAGTCTAAAATATGACACAAATGACTATCTACAAATAGAGAACAGATATGTGGTTACCAAGGGTAGCAGTGGGAGGGATAAATTAGGAGAGAGCTTAAGAAGTTCCTGTTCTTAAGGAATTTATACTTTTCATCAGACTTGTTGAATTTATTGGTATAAAGTTGCTTTCTTTGTAAGTATCCTATTCATATCTCTAAGATGTATATTGATGACCTCTCTTTTGGATATGAACTTCCTAAGCTTACTCAAGTAGAAAATACATAAAATGCATATCTCTGTGTCATTGAACTTGTAGATTAAAATCTTCTCAAAATTTATTCCTAAGTATTTTTTTAAACTACCATTAGTGAAATTATTTTCTTAAGTTCATTTTCCAAATAGTTAATGCAAAAATGTATTTATGGCTACCATTTTACCTTTTGTCATATGACTTATATATTTTTTCCCTTTATTACACTTTTCTAGTTTTATGTTATATAAAGTGAATATTTTCTAATGTGGCATTTTAATTTCTTTAATATATTTTATTATATTTTAAAATATTTTCTTAGTGGTTGCTAGGGCTTATCATAAACATCTTAACATCAAAATCAGCTTTAAATCAAATTTATACTAACTTAATTCCAGTAGGACATAAAAATATTACTACTACTTCCTTACCTCATTTTTGTGGTATTACTGTAATATATATATATATATATACATATCCATAAATAGTACAAATCCATCAGTAAATTGTTAAAATTATACTTTATATAATTTTGTGTGCTTTAAAGAGACTGAGAGAAGAAAAAAAGAAAAAATATATATTTATACTTTTTGTTATATTTGTTACATTAACCTTCTTATTTCTCATTCTCTTCATTTGCTATGGTGAATTTAAGTTAATATTTTGAGTAATTACCGTAGACCAATACAGTTTTGCTTCCACTCATCTCATTTGGTATTACTGGCAGATATATTATACTTCTATGTAATATGATCCATAATACATATTGTTTTTTAGGATTCCTTTTTAAATCAGTCATGAGAAGAATGATAAAAATTTGTGTACTGTTTTATAATTATACAATTACAGTTACTGCTTCTCTGTTTTTTTGTGTGTATTTAATTTACACTCTAGGGATCATTTCCTTTCAGCCTTAAGAATTTCCTTTAGTAGTTCTTGTAAGCCAGGTCTGCTGGTGACAAATTCTTTCATTTATTGTTTATCATGGATTATTTTTATTTTGCCTTAATTTTTCAAGATAGATTTTTCTGATTGAGGTTTTGTTTTTGTTTTGAGGGCTTTTCTCTGGCATGCTTTTAACATGGTTATCCCACTGACTTCTGGCCTCTAATGTTTTTGATGAGAAATCAACCATTACTCTTATTAGAGTTCTCTTATAAATGATATATCATTTTTCTCTTGCCAGTTTCAAGATTTTCTCCTTGCCTTTGACTCTCAGCATTTTTACTATGATGTGCTTGTTTATAAATTTATTTATGTTTATCTTACTTGGAGTTGAGTTGGTTGAGTTTTCTGGATGTATAGATTATTACTTTTTAATATGTTTGGGAAGTTTCAGCCATTAAGTCTTCAAATATTTTTCTGCTCTTTTCTCTCTTTTCCTTCTGATATTCACATTACACATATGTTGGTGTGATTAATGATGTTCTACACTTCTCTGAAAGTCCATTCACTTTTCTTCATTCCCCCTTTTCTCTTTGCTCTTCAGATT
Organism: Antilocapra americana; assembly: GCA_007570785.1. Taxonomy (NCBI): domain Eukaryota; kingdom Metazoa; phylum Chordata; class Mammalia; order Artiodactyla; family Antilocapridae; genus Antilocapra; species Antilocapra americana. The sequence goes on along the minus strand of ML663562.1, from coordinate 33,150,443 downwards.
ATGTAATCTTCATTAATCCATCTTTAAGTTCACTAGTTCTTTATTTGAAAGTGCAAGTCTACTTTTCTTAGTAAATTTTTCCTTTCAGGTCTTGTACTTTTCAACTACAGAATTTCCATTTGGTAGTTTATCATGTCTATCTCTTTATTAATATTTTCTATTTGATAAGAAATTGTCATCAAACCTTCCTTTACTTCTTTAACAATATTTCCTTTAGTTCTTTGAGTGTATTTACAATAGCTACTTTGAAGTCTTTGTTACAAAAACATCTAATCTGCCCCACAATTTTTTATTTACAGTGCTTCTTTGCATGTCTTGCAATTTTTTGTTGGAAATTGGACATTTTGGGTAATATATTGTAGAATCCTAAGTACTCTCCCATCCTTCCACCTTGGGGGTTGTGATTATCATTTGCTTGTTTATTAACTATTGGCTGGATTATTTTAGTTCAGGCTATTTACCCTGCAGTGTTATACTTCTGATCTTGCTCCTTGAGGAGCAAGATGTGTATGTTTGCCCACAGTCACTGGCATGGCAGGGGTCTGGCAGGACTCTGACTGTCTCTTTCTCTGACCACACTCATTTAGCTTCCCTGGTGCCTAAATTACTCTACAGATTAGTCCAATCAAATTTCAGCTCCTTTGAAGGAGTGATTGCCAAGGTCAGTGTTTGACATATGTTTTGAGTCTTCACAGCCTCTTTTAAGCTATCTTTTTTTACCTGTTTCTCTGCTTTTCCTCCCAGGTAAAATCTCTGAGCCTAGGCTCTGGGGCTGGGGATAGAAACAGTGGCACATATGTTTCTGAGTGACATCTCCATTTTACGAGCTGAGAACCCATTAGGATGGAGAAGAGGAAAAGATAGACAGCAGCTTTAACTCTTCTTGAGCTGCCTCACCCAGCGTGCATGTTATCACCTTATAGGCCAGGGCAAGGGTGATCAGTGCCCCAGCATTCTAAGCAATGCCACAACTAAGACAGAGATTTCATCCTGTAAGTTGGAGCTGGGCAGAAAAAGGGAGCCCCACTTCTTGTTCACTGTCTCCCAAAATTTAGCTTCAGTAACAGGTAGCTGAGGAAGGATGAAAAATGCTGATGTCCTATCCCTGCAAGAAGACAGAGTCCTGACTGGGAGCTGGGCAGAGAGGGAGCCCTGTGTTAATGGTTGTACCAGTCTGGATGAAGTTTCCATCTCACTGAGTTGGAATAGAGGAGGGAGGGAATAGGTCAAAGTTTACATACCATAGAGTGTAGCTGTTCTTACCAAAATAAAAATGTTCTTGAATAAATATTTCTCCATTTACTGTTTATTCATAGGACAATTTCCAGAGATATTAAATGATTATTTTTCACCATTTTCAACAGTTTTGCTGAGGAGTGGGTCTGCTGAGCTCTTCATGAAGTCATGCTAGAAGTCCTCTGGTGAATTGATTAACAAGAGTGGTAAGATAATTCAAGAGAGTCTTTTTCAAAAAAATGGTGCTTGACAATGGATACGGAAAAAAATAAACTCAACCCTTCCTAATACTATGTATAAAATAATTTGAAATGAATCATATACTAAAATGTAAACCCATAAAACTTATAGAATAAAATATAGGAGAAACTGTTTGTGACTGTGACTTTGAAATAGGCAAAGATTTCTTAAGTAGGACACAACAAGCATAAATCATACACCAAAGAAATTGTTAAACTGGTCTTCATCAAAATTTATTAAAGCTTGTCCTTCAAAAGACACTGTTAGAAAAATGGGAAGACAAGCCACAGACTGTGAGAATAACTTTGTAAACCATAAATCTGATAAGGGACTTGCTTCCAAGCTATATAAATAACTATTTCAACTAGATATTAAGAACATAATTTTTAAATGGGCCAAAGTTGGAAAAGATTACTTCACCAAAGAAGATATGTAAATGGAAATTGAGCAAATGAAATGATCCTCAATATGACTAGTCTTCAGAGAAATGTAAATTAAATCACAATGAGATTCCACCATACACTTATTAGAATGGCTAAAATTCAAAAGACTGGATATGAAGCAACCTGGAATATTCATATATTACCGGTAGGAAGGTAATATGCTACAGCCATTTTGGGAAACAGTTTGTCAATTTCTTTAAAAGTTAAACATGTGCATAACACACAGTGCAAAAATCCCACACTTACACATTTACCACTACTACAAGAGAAATAAAAACACAAAGACTTGCATGCAAATAGCTTTATTATTATAGCCAAAACCTGAAACAACCCAAATGTCCATCAACAGGTAAATGGATAAACATATTGTGTTTAAGTTATACAGAGAAGTAATACTTAGCTATAAAAAGTAATGAATATATAACTAAAAAAGTCAGGCATCAAGGATTATAAAAATCTATTTATATGAAATTGTAGAAAAGACAAATTATAATGATAGGAAGCAGATTGGTGGCCACCTAGGAGTGGGATTAGTGGATGGGAATTGATTACAGAGTAATGAGGGATATTTGGGGAGATGATGGAAGTACTCTTTAGCATTACTGTAGTTCTCATTATATTACTACATACTTTCAAATTCATCTCACCGTCCCTTTAAAGGATGAACGGTAAATTTTATTATATATAATTTATACCTCAGTGAAGTTTTTTTTAAAAGAGCAATGGGAAGAAAATATGAGATAGTTTTATAGTGGGAAACGATCAGAGAGATTGAGACACTTAGTCCCATATATTGAACAAGTTAGCATATCGGACATCAAGAAATTTCTGAAATCATGTCAGGAGATACCAAATGAAATATTCTTCTCTCTGTCACTTCCATTGTTATAAAACCAACATTTCTTTTACACCAGATTTGTGAAAATTTGGTTTAAAAATAATCACATTATTTCAGCTTGGTGTTAATTTTCCTTGCCATTTAAAAAAAAAATTGTGCTGAGATGTCATGGCTAACAAAGCTGGGGTTTAATTCAATAGAAATTCACTTACTTCCTCTCCTCCTAAGGACAGAGTATACTTTCCATCCCCATTACCTTTATACTTGGCCATTTGACTCACTTTGGCCAACACAATATAAGCATGTGGAATGTTTGCAGAGTTTTAATGTCCTCACATAGCTTGGCTTGCTCTTAAATTCATATATCAACATATGAATACAAACAAGGTAACTGGTGTCTTTTTAAACTAGACCTCAGAATGAGATATGAGGTACAAACCTGAATTTGCCTCAAAGCCAGGAACTTAACTACTAAAGCAAACCATTTATAAGAGGGAAAATTAAAAGCCTGCCTTGGTATGAAAATGAGTTTGGTGGAGATTTGTTACTCAATATTACTGTGGTAACAGTTGACTAACAGAGCAGCTAATATTTGTGACAAATTCACAGTATTCTGAGTACTGAGCTAAAAACTTCATGTGTTCTACACACTTAATCGTCACAGTGACTCTGCAAGAGAGAATATTTTAATTGTCCTTTTTTACCCCATGATGATTGAAGCACAAAAAGAATAGCTGCATTATTCAAAGTCTCCAAGCTAGTAAGTAAGCAAGCAGGATTTAAACCAGGATGTCATACTCTAATACTCACTCTCTTATTCATTCTGCTCCATTAATTAGATGGAACATCTAATCAGGGCCCAAAATGGAGAAGGAAATGGCAACCCACTTCAGTGTTCTTGTGTGGAAAATTCCATGGACAGAGGAGCCTGGTGGGCTACAGTCTACAGGGTCACAAAGAGTTGGAAATTACTGAGCAACTGAGCAAAATGTAATAGCAGAATGACTGTTATCAGTAATTTTAAAAGAAAATATTACCTAAGATGATATTTTTCCACATTTACGACAATATTATCTGACTACAATGAATATCTTGATTATCAAGACCCAATTGGGTTTAAAAATTCTATTTTCCAGTTAATGGCTAACAACTGTCTAAATAATGGTAAAAGGCTTTCATCCAATACCCACAGAGTCCTTCTGTCTCTTCCACCTTCCTTGCTAATCTTCATATCTGTATCTACCCCAGCTCCTGGGTTGTCAGTGTCTGGGAGAACTGTACTGCCTTGAGTCTATTGCAGTTCTGTTATTCAAAATGCTAATGGAACCTTCCATATTGCTTTGCAATATATTGTGCTTATCCACATCTATTCCCTTTTTCATCCCCCATAGTAACTATTCCTATCTTTAATCATTAAAATAAGCCCAAACTCCCAATATCATCTTTCATTCTCTGAAGACTTGCTTCCAGTTTCACAGAGGAACATTTCTCATCTCAGCCTGAAATCCATCTTCACCTCTCATTACCCCAACTCTCATGTTTCAGATAACTAGTCTCATGCCCAAATTCTTGAGTCTCCTTCTACCCTCTACCTTGTTGTATGCATTCACCATCTCTGTTTTTCTTCCTACTGGGAAACCTACATACTCCTTTCTTCCACTTTCCAAACCGACATTCCCACAAACCTGTTTCCCTCCACAAACCACCAACTCAGGTCTCCCCTTGCTTTCACTATTAAACTTCTTGACAAAGCAGTCTATATCAGCTATCCTCGCTTTTCACCTCAAATTCATTTCTTAATGATCTACAATTTGGCTTCCCCTTCTTTGAACTTTACCAAAACTATTCTCTCAAAAGACACCAACAGTTTCCAAATTACCTAAGTAAATAGTATTCACTCAGTTATCATCCTAATCAAGCCCCTCTACAGTTTTAAATGACACTGTCAACTACAAACTTCAACTCCATTCCTCCAGACCTAACTGTTCCTCATTCTATGTTCCCTATTATGGTTACTGTTACCACTATCCATTTAGTCATTCAACCTAGAATTGAAGGTCAACTTAGGTCTCTTCTTTCTCCCCCACCACATCGTACTCTTACCATCTCCAATATTCCAACCCCTATTATTACTTAGTTCAGCTCTCATAATTTCTCAGCTGGATTATTCAGAAAGTCTTATTAGTTTCTGGAATCAAGTCTTGAACACATTAAATCCACCTTCCATGCCTTCAATACTCCTAAAAATAATCTTGAAGCAATACAAATTTAATGAAGTAATACAAACTCTCCCCTCCCACATCTCTCCCCCCACCAGGTGCTTAAAAACCTTCAGTGGGCATTAAGGGGTTATCCACTGCCTAGAAGATAAGGACAAAATGAATTATTAGGGAATATGAGGGAGTTTCATGGATCCTTCTACAGCAGTATTTCCTGATCACCTTCATAAACCATATCCTTTGCATCTTACATTCCACTCAGCAAAACTTCTAGTTTTCAAGCACAAATCATGCTGTTTAATTCCTTAGTGTCTTTGGTGGTACTGTCCTCTCTGTGTGAAATGTTATCCGTACTCCCCCTTAACCCTGTTTATCTGAAGAAAACCTAACATCTTTTAATATGCAAACTACCATTAGCTCCCTATGAAGCATTTTTTCCTCCTTATCTCCTATGTTCCCAACTATGTCTGAACATATTTCTAAGGTAGCATTTGCTTTACATGTCTTTCTCCTTCTACTGGACTTTAAGTAGATTAGACTCCTTAGGAAGCATATCTTAGTTACCTATGTATGCCTAGTGCTTACCTTTATATCCAACACATAGTGTATCTTTATTATACATTTCTTGAAATTTCCTCCTCCTTGGTTCCTTTAATATCACCCTTTCCTATCTTTCCCCCTACTCACATAATCTTTCAGTTCTTTCTCAAAAAATGTTTCTCAGCTTTTCAGGTCTTGTTTTACTTTTTCCTTGTTTATTTCTACCAACTCAACTATCTTAGACAATCTTGCCCCTCTGATCTACCTCATTGCCTCTGATTATCAGCTATTGATCAATAATCTCCAGAATAAGCAACTCCCAACTTCTACCCTAAGTTACAGTTCCATGGACATTCTTGTACTTTCAATAATTAAAATTCAGCTATTGAAAGACTCCTGCATACATGCTAAGTCACTTCAGTTGTGTCTGACTGTGTGACCCTATGGACTGCAGCCTGCCAGGCTCATCTGTCCATGGGATTATCCAAGCAGGAATACTGTAGTGGGTTACTGTGCCTTCTCCAGGGGATCTTCCCATCCAGGGATCAAATCCGTGTCTCTTAAGTCTACCCGCACTGACAGGCAGGTTCTTTACTGCTAGCACCACCTGGGAAGCCCTGAAAGACTCTTACATGACAGCAATTATACCAGATGTGTATTAGAACACATATCCATTAATACATGTGCTCTCATTCAATCATCATGGCAATCCTATAAAGTAGGTACAATTCCTTTTTTAGAATGAGCAGAGACATGGAATTTACATAATCTGCCCAATGTCACTTAGTTAAAAGGTACTGACACTGGGAGTTAAGCTCAGGATCAGTGAAATCCCATTTCAGAATAATATTTACTACTTATCAGATTCCACCAAATCAACATGTTCACATTTATTGTATCATTTCCAAACCCAAATCATTCCTACTTATATGATTTCTGTCTACATCCATGACATTAATATTACCAGCAACAATATAGAACACTCTCAAGTCATATTTAATTACCCTATCTAACTTTCCCATATTCATTTGGTCACTAAACCATATTCTATGTCTGCAAAGTCTCATGAAGCACCACTGCCTCTTCACTGCAGTATTCCAGTAGCCACCGCACTATTCTCCCAGACGTCTGTGCCCTCCGCTTACCTTCCATTTCTCTGAGAGTTTTTTTCTGAATGAATCTGACTGACCTCTGGAGAATATGGCTATCTGAGTACACATGGGCAGTTCTCTTCTCCACTTCCTAAGATTTCAATTAAAATGATCAGTGAATCTACAAAAACCAGTATTGGAAACCACAAAGAATGGCATATCATATCACAAAATTGAAGAATGTTTGCAAGGTATAGTGGCAACAGGACTTCACTGAAGGAAGGATTTGGCCCCAGGTAAGACTCTGTACTTGTTAAGAGGTAATTTATCTGAGAGACAACTAAGAGAACCACCAGGATTCCACAAGTTTGCTCAGTTTGGGAGATATGAGGCTGAAGGTGAAAGCAGAGTGTGCAGCAATGAGGAAATTTGATAGAGTACCAGAGCTGAGATCCCAGGTAGACATCAGACAGATGCCAACTCTCCACAACCCCACAACCATAAGGGCAGATATTAGGTTCTCTGGGTGGTCTAAGGCAGCCCCCTTCCCTCTACTTCAAGCAAAACTTAAGGACCACTTCCATCAACCAAACTGGAGAAGGTGTTCATATACTATGGTATCCCTAACATTTCTCTCCCAGTGTGCTGGACTTCTTTGATATCAACTTTCTATGTGTTTAGGGGTACAAATGCTATAAATATTGTCTAACCCATTTCACACTAACTTCTTTATAAATTCAAAATCATGTGGCCTTGAACCTCACTTTGGAGTATGGCATCTACTATCTTGGATCTTTAAAAGAAACCTCCATTTTAATATCTTATTATTTTAATACCCTGAGTAATTCTCTCTCACTCAAGATAGGCCCCTTTTTACCTCAAGACTTTTGCTATTGCTTTCTCTTCTGCCTGGAATACTCATTCCTGAGGTATCTTTTTGGCCAAATGTTCCATGTCCTTCAGGTCTTTGCTCCAATATTATCTTCTCAGTGCGACCTTCTGTGAGCATCCCAGCTTACAGGAGCTTAAATCCCTTATTCTACCGCAATTCCTTCTCTATTTTTCTCCATAGCACTTATTTTCTATCATACTATTATCAAATTTTTATTTTATTTTCTCTCTCTTCCCACTTAAATGTAAGTTCCATAAGGGACACTATTAAAAAAAATACTGGTTACTATTATAATAATAAATACTATCATGAATACTATCATTTAAATACTATTATACCTCTGTGAAATATTCCAGGAATCAGATTTAAGAACAGCACTGTTTCTGGCTTGCATATAGCATGCCAGATAAGAAAACCACTGGCTAATATGAAAGCATACTGTAATTCACAAGAAAGGACCAACATGACGGTAAGAAAAAATATTACCCTATAAAATCAAGTTAATTTTAAAAATAAGAGAAAACATTTGTACACATAAGTTATGTGTGTGTGTGTGTGTGTGTGTGTGTGTGTGTGCTCTAAGCAAAATCAAAGAAAAAATGAAATAGTCTTTTAAGCACATAGTTTATGTGAAACAAAGATAAGCAATAACAAATGAGAACAAAAACTAGAGTCTGACTAAAAGATCACTATCACATAGAAATCACAAGGAAAGAATGAAAAGCAGGTTTTTGCCAAAGAAAATCAAATAGGTGAAGTAGAAAATAGTCTTTACAACCATATATTAGTAAATTAGCAAAATGATTACATACAGGAAAAGAAAAATATAGATTACTGCAAAACTTCTAGTTCACACAATTGCATATATGGTAATAACCTCTCCTGAGTTAGAATGAACTGAGGAATAGCAGGACAGTTTGAATGAGGTTTTAGGAATGTTGAAGTCTGAATGCCTGAAAACATGTCCAGGGTAAACTTGGAAGTATAAATATGGAAATCAAGAGAAGGCTGTGGTTAATGATGTATTACTGGGGATCTTTGACATATACTTGGTAGCCCAAGCCTCGAGAGTTCAGAGACTACCAAGATATGTGGTGGTGGTGATTTAGTCACTACGTCATGTCCAACTCTTGTGACCTTATGGACTATAGACTCAGGCTCCCTGTCCATGGGATTTGTCAGGCAAGAGTACTGGAGTGGGTTGCCATTTCCTTCCCCAGGGGATCTTCCTGACCCAGGAATCAAACCCATGTCTCCTGCATTGCAGGCGAATTCTTTACTGACTGAGCCACCAGAGAAGTCACATCTACGTGTAACATATAAGTTTATAAGACAGCTCAACAACAAAGTATTTGGATAGAAGAGAAATAAGGAAGTGAAGCAGTGTGTCACAGAAAACAAGGGAAGCAAAAGTTTCCTGAGGAAGTGCTTTTCAAAATGAACAATGACAAACATCAGTCTGGTGACATAAGCTCTAGGGAGAAGGCTTATTGTCCACACTTTGTTATATTTATTCTTGCTGGTGGCTCAGTGGTAAAGAATCTGCCTGCCAATGCAAGAGACAACAAGTTGGAGAAGATCAAGAAGATCTTCCCTGGGTCAAGAAGATCCCCTGAAGATATGCATTTTACTGTAAATTTGATCATTTACAATTAAACCATAGACTTGCATGCTAGCTCGCAGAAAGAATGCCAAGACAGATTTAGCGTAATAAGAAATAAATTTTGCAAGTTTAGGGACTAATATGACAAAGTCTGTGATACAAAGAGTGCGTGATTTAAAAACCCATGTATTCTGCTCTTTTCTAAACTGCTAAAAATCAGATCAATAAAAATATACATTAAAATGACTTTGTGCTTAAGTTCCTATTCTATGATTGCTTTTATGAACAATTACAAATACTAGAAATTACTTTTGAGCATATCTTCACATCTTTATACTTCTCCAGGCAATGTTATCAATGTGTTTCTTTATCTAAACTAGCCTTGATAACAAGCCCTTTTGACCTCATGCTACTATATCAGCTACATCTGAGTGCTTCCTATTTCATAGCCTACCTGGCAGAAACTCTGCCTTATTCAGATAGTGTCTGAATAAGCAACCTCTTCAAAGAAAGTACTTAACTATAATAAATAGTTATATCAGAGTCTTGCTACAAAATGGACTTCTATTATTGTAAGCCTACAAATATAAGCAGACTTTCATCCCAAGTACAACAAAATACTTGTTATATGGGAAAAGCTTTATATATCTTTATAACTTTCTGAATTTAATTGTATTAATTCTGAAAGATATGTCATTAACTACCCTAATGAGGAAAACTGGTGAAACAGAAAAATTTTTTAAATATCTGGAAAATAAGAGATATTGGGAGTAATAAAGAAGGGAGACAATGAGGAAAAGAGCTTCAAATGAATTAATTTTTACTTAAAAAATTCATAGAGTTAGTTTCTCCTTTATGAGAGTCAGTTAAATAATACTCTCAATGTAACTTTTCTCAATATACACTAAATAGTATAGAATTTTGCAGAAGGTACCAATTCCCAGGACTCAATCAGGGAAGCAGAAACTTCTAACCTAAAGCACAAGCAGAAGATTGTCATTAAAAGTTTCACTTACAACTGTGACTCCAGGAGAGAACTTATAACTTAAATGACCCATGATTAAAGACAAAAGCTAAGGAACACTGATGTTGAACCCAAACAAACTAATGAGAGCATGAAAACAGTAAAGGTACAAATTTGCTTCAAGCTCACTTTCATCAGTTTTTAAGCTCAATTATTCTGTTCAGAAGTCATTAACAATACATTAAAAAAAAAAATCCCTCTAAGCACTTCAAAAAAGAGTGAAATTAATGGAGATCCTGTCCATGTGGCTTTTCACTTAATGAGAATAAAGTCTCTTCATCGTTGCAATTTGCAGTTAAGCACAAACAATAGACTCAGTTTTCTATCTTATCACATGGGGAAAAGCAGTAAAATAATGTTTTAAACTGTTAATTTTGTATGCACAAGATGTAAGCATCATATTGTAAAAGTATTTTATGCTATAAACATAACAAAACTGTAATTTACATTTTAATACAAAAACACAAAATCTGTCATTTTAGTCGTTTTAAATATCTAAAGTAAATGGACTGTACTATTTGTCATATCAAAAAAATTAATTCATTTTTAATATTCACAATTATATTTCATGACACAATACTTAACTGTATCTGAAATATATTATTTCTTATTTTTAAAATATATTCTGTTAAAAAATGACAATACTTAATGGCATTCAAGAAACCACATAGAATGATAGCAAGCACTCATGAGCCATATGTCGAAAAAGTATGTTCTTAGACAAGCATAATTGTTTCCATTATACCAGTTATGACAAAAATGACTTAGAAATAAAAGTAATTTGTGTGCACCATTACATAGCTGATGAGTGACAACACTAAAATTTAAACCAGAACTTTGAGAGTCTAAACTTATTTTATGAAATCATGATATCAGTGAATGAATATTAGCTCAAGGTTTCTAAATAAAGTTATTTCCATATCTATTGAGTGCAAGATCAGTCGCTCAGTCACGTCTGACTCTTTATAAGCACATGGACTATAGCCCATGGGATTATCCCAGCAAGAATCCTGGAGTAGATTGGCATTTCCTCCTCCAGGTGATCTTCCCAACCCAGGGATCAAACTGCATCTCCTGTGGTTTCTGTACTGGCAGGCAGATTCTTTACCAGTGAGCCACCTAGGAAGCCCTCCCATATCTAGTATATGACTTTGCTGAGCCAAAACCAAATAATGATACCAATATAATTAAATGAATAATTCAGTATAACAAATATTGTCTTTAATCTCTATCCACGTATTTACTATTCAAAAATGAAATGATTATATTAGCCATCTGGTTATTAACAAATCCAAACTAAAAGTTCTTTCCCCAATATCACCAATGATTTCCTATTAACTCTAAAGGCCATTTTTCAGTTTTCATTGATTTTGGTGTCTCAGCAGTGGGCCATTTCCTCTCAAATGTTCTCATGTGGTTCTTGTCATATAATACTATCCTGAACTTTTTTTCCTTTCTCTTTACTGCTTTGTCTATATACAAACACTGTAGTGGAAAATGTCAAGTTAAGTTCATGTTGACAGAAATTCCAGATACAGACACTGCTTGATGAAATTAAATATAAATATCACAGAAAGATATCAATGCAACAAAAATGTGAGAGTCAGCAACATTATCCAGGATACACACAGATGTAAACTTCTAGGTTCCAAAGTTCTCACAAAGGAATGCACAATTGTGGAGGATTCTACCAAGAATGGTGACATCAGATCACACTTACAAGAAGTAGAGCTGTCCCATCATGACTTAACTTTATACATAGAAGCAATCCAGCATGCAGTCTGAGATTAAAGATGAAGACTGAAGGTACATCTTTTAATCTTCAAGTTGTATGATTTTTAACATGATTGCAAGACTACTATACATAATAAGATCAAGTATTTTTCAGTTCAGTTCAGTTCAGTCACTCAATCATGCCTGACTCTTTGCAACCCCATGGACTGCAGCATGCCAGGCTTCCCTGTCCATCGCCAACTCCCGGAGCTTCCTCAAACTCATGTCCATCAAGTCAGTGATGCTATCCAACCATTTTATCCTCTGCTATCCCCTTCTCCTCCCACTTTCAATCTTTCCCAGCAGCAGGGTCTTTTCAAATGAGTCAGTTCTTCACATCAGGTGGCCAAAGTATTGGAGTTTCAGCTTCATCAGTCCTCCCAATGAATATTCAGGACTGATTTCCTTTAGGATGGACTGGTTGGATCTCCTTGCAGTCCAAGGGACTCTCAAGAGTCTTCTCAAACACTACAGTTCAAAAGCATCAATTCTTCGGTGCTCAGCTTTCTTCACCGTCCAACTCTCATATCTATACATGACTACTGGAAAAACCATAGCTTTGACTAGATAGACTTTTGTTGGCAAAGTAATGTCTCTGCTTTTTAATATACTGTCTAGGTTGGTCATAACTTTTCTTCCAAGGAGCAAGCTTCTTTTAATTTCATGGCTGCAGTCACCATCTGCAGTGATTTTGGAACCCAAAAAATAAAATTTGTCACTGTTTCCACTGTTTCTCCAGCTATTTGCCATGAAGTAATGGGACCAGATGCCATGATCTTAGTTTTATGGATGTTGAGTTTTAAGCCAACTTTTTCACTCTCTTCTTTCATTTTCATCAAGAGGCTCTTTAGTTCTTCTTTGCTTTCTGCCATAAGGGTGGTATCATCTGCATATCTGAGGTTATTGATATTTCTCCCGGCAATCTTGATTCCAGCTTGTGCTTCATCCAGCCCGACATTTCACATGATGTACTCTGCATATAAGTTAAATAAGCAGAGTGACAATATACAGCCTTGACATACTCCTTTCCCAATTTGGAACCAGTCTGTTGTTCTATGTCCAGTTCTAGTAAGTAGTTTTAAAAGTCCTTAATCTTCATATTCAGACTCTCTAGGAAAGCACAGTCTAACTTCAGGTAGGACTAATGTAATAATCTAATGATTCCTAGTTATTTCATTTAATATTTTCTAAAACAAACATAATAGCCTAGGAGTAAGAAAAAGTATGCAGCCTTCTTCGATAATTTGATATAGAAACTACATCTTTCCAGGCTCTCTTCATCAGCAACAGATTCAAACTCAAAGCCAATTTATGCTGACCATGCAGAAATAAGCACATTTTCAAGGATGCTGGGTATAGCTAAAAAGAACTCCCTGAGATGTGACTGAACACATTGTTCAAGTAGAGATGACCCACTACCCAAGCTCTGATGTGGGCACATAATCCAGGCCTGACCAATCAGTGTATATACAAGTCTGGGGACACTAAGATTGGGCCATGTGTCAAAATGTGACCAAAGTTAGACATTTTTCTAGAATTTGGGGAAAGACAACTTTTAATCTTGGATTGTTAAGCTAAAAAGATTTTTAAATATTTGGTTACTTATATTCTTTGCCACCTGCTGGGGAAAGCTTGCTTGAGAATGTGTATAGTATAATCTATAGGAAATGGAGGAAAATCAAACTGAGAGATGAAGAGAAGTAGATAACAGATTACATTGTTTATTTTCATCCAACCATACATAAATGCCTGAATTTTTCATTTATATGAGTTAATGCATTCTTTTTTTTTTTTTTTTGCTTAAGTCGATTTGAATTGGCTTTACAGAAATATACAGAAAATTAGAACATTATATACTGCAGAAATTTAGAAAATTTTCTCTTCATATTTTCAACAATGACCTGGTTTAATCTACATATGGGTATCACCAAGTTGGGAAAGTTAGCCTAGTTATTTGGTCCCCATTTGTCACATAAGAATGGGCCTTGAGCCTGGAACACTTCCTTATCAAGAAATGAAGTTCATGCAGGCTATTTCAGATTTATGCCCTTTTATGGGAATATCTGGGCTTCCCTGGTGGTAAAGAATCCACCTGCAATGCAGGAGACTTGGATTTGATCCCTGAGTCGAGAAGACCACCTGGAGTAGGAAATGGCAACCTATTCCAGTATTCTTACCTGGGAAATCCTATGGACAGAGGAGCCTTGGCAGGCTGCAGTCTACAGGATGGCAAAAAGCCAGACATGACCTAGCAACTAAACAACAACAACAATGGGAATATCTTGCCCAGTTTCAGGTTCATTTTGTTCTTGTAAGTGGTGCAGTAATGGTTCTCATTAACAATGGCTCTCAGCTTTCAGGATTTCAGACTCCACAGGGGAGTCAAGACAGGCGCCTGATCTCTGTTGGCTGCCAGGAGGAGACCCTGCTGGCCATGGGTAACCAACATATTGGAGCTGATCTTCTGCCGTTTCTTCTCGATGTAAAAGACATAGAGAACATTCCATCTAGTGCTTGACAGAGCTGTGTCTTCTTTGTTGACTCCAGTATTAACATGCAATGGGCATAAGCATTTGACTGCAATCCTAATGGTTGACATATCAATATCTTTGTTATCCTCTATGTAGCTGGAGTCTTCCCCTGGCTTGGGAACCAGTGCACAGTGTTCTGTTTGACACACCTCTTTGATGGAAGTAGACAAAGCTTTACCATAAGGCCTAAAGTATGATCACAAGGCCATTTCAAAATAGTGAAGTCTAATTCTCCTTGTCAGTAGAAATAAATGAGGTCCAAGTCTATACTTTTGACCTTAAAAAACCTAGTATTGCGGAAATAGTCACCTGAGATTTAAAGATCTTAATAGGAAGATAAATAAAAATATTATTTTGGGGATGAATCAATATATACAATAAGGAATTTTAAAGCAAATCAAATGAAAGCAAATATAGTTCACTATAAAGAAAGCAAAGTCGTGAAACCAAAAATAATATACCTAGGAATGTTATCTCATAACCAGGTATAATCCAACTTTTAACTATGATTTTTTTTAAAAAAATCTATGAATAAGAACTATAAAAATCAATATGTATAAATAAAAATTGTTTAAATTATAAAAGATATGCAGTCAATTCTGATTAGGTAATTACTCACCCATTTTCACTACTTTTAGAGTACACAGCTAGACTGTATTTTTCAATTTCCCTTGCAGACTGGAAGGGCAATGTGACTATGTGAGTGGGTACTAGTCAATAAAATATGAATAAAGTGATGTTTGCTGTTTCCAAGCCCATCCTCTACAACCTCTGACCTGTATCCTCCATCATGTTTGCCCCCTCACAACTTTTACAGATGAGCCAGATGACCTTGGAAGCTTGTGCTCAAGACATCCAAGCAAGGAGATACAAGGAGTCTAGGTTCCTGAACTCCCACTAGGAGGAGGGCCACCTGCTGATCAGGAGCACTTCCTACAGACTTTAAGTGAGTGAGAAATAAACATCTATTTACTTCACAATTTCCAGTCAAGCATTTGGCATCACTTTTTTATTACAGCATTTGTCTATCCACTCATCCATCCATCTAGTCATTCATTCTTTGGTCCATTGGTTCAATAAATATATATAGGTCTCCTTTTATGTGGCAGGCAATGTATGATAATCTGAGAATAAACCCTCAAGGATTCCATAATCTATTATTTTCAAAAACAAGAATCCAACAAAATTTATAATTACTTACTACAATTATAATCATATCAAGTATTATTAAGGAGCATTGGGATTCTGGACTATAGGAAGCCTTTGGAGGAGAACCTATTCCAGACCAAGGAGCGGGTTCAAGGATGGGCTAAGACTGGAAGGAAGTCACATTAGAGCCAAGTTTTGATGGATGATGAGAATTAAAAATGGTAAAATTGGTATGGGATAAGGGAGAGAGCAAGAACTTGAGGCATATAAAGACAAAAGGGAGTATAGGAAACTCATGGAGGTACTAGTTAGCGGGGAACATAATGAGAACACAGAACTATACAGGAGTCAGTTCATGACATGCCCTTATTTCCTTACTGTATTATCAAGTGGTCATTGTCATTCCACTTTTTAGTGTCCCTCCCACACGGTATTTAAACAGGACAGCTTTTCATTTACACAGCTATTTCTTTTTTTCAACACACTTTTAAAACTGAAGAGCTACAATGTATCAGGCAACATGCTAGATCCTGGGAATACAAGAAAAAATAGTTTATCTTCTCCATTTTCCACAACACTTTAGGCTATCACTTACTAAATTGTTTGGTAAAATATTTTATCATCCTATATTTCTATTATTTGATTATTCTACTATTATTCTATTACTTGGTTATTTCTATTCTATTATTTCTGTACATACACTTTCTCTGCCAAACTCCAAGCTCCTGAGAACAACAAAAAGCGCCTTATTCACTTTTTATCTACCCTATAACAGTAGCTGGTACATAGTAGAGGTACAATGAATATTTATTGATTGGATGAACTGAAGCAGTAAAGAAAAATGGAACTTTAAAACAAAAGGCTACCTTTTAAAAAAAAATAGACTACTTTTTAGGCCATTTTTAGGTTCACAGTAAAAGAGAGTTCCATTTTAGTTTTTTCAATGTACAGTGCATTTTTTAAGAATATAAAATATCATAATGTATCTTTTCTATTTTGCAGAATATTTAATGTATCAGTAAATAATAATATTGCCTTAATGTAGAACCCTTTCACAATATACCTTTATACATAAATTATAATTTTTATATCAGAGTCTTATTATGTAACTAAAGATCTGAGTAGAATTCATTTTTTCCAGCCACTAAAAAATATGTATTTGCAAAGCCACTCTGTGAACTGCTTACCATTTATTCTTCAGTGTCATAAAATATAATAATGATTATGCAATAAGTAAAATATGTCAAAATAACTTTTCATTGTCTTTAATTATAAATGTTAGTCAGATCTTGTGACAAAAGAACAATTTTACTCAACATCCTATTTCATAAGTAATATACTTTAAAATGAAAACTAGTTAGCTGTTAAATTATATGATCATATAGAATAAATATTATACATTCATTTGAATTTCAGCTTCTTTTAATGTAAGATGTACTCTTCAATTCTGGATTTCCATTTCATTTTTTCAATAGTTCCTATTTCTCTTCTGAGATTATCCATATGTTCAAAGGAATAAAATTGGCCTGAGCTGGTGTAAGGAGGCTACTATATACAGAACGTCTTGAAGTACACCTTGTAAGGTGAACAGAATTTAAACAGGAACAGAAGAATGAAAGATAATCAGCAAAGTGAATGAACTAAGATACACCAGTGATATGCTTAGATAAATGACAAAAGGACAAGGTATATTAGTGGGAAGAGGGAGAACGGAAAGAAGTATCATCATTGGATAAGGAAGGATAAGAGCAGAATCGAAAGACTTTAGCATTCTTGAAATCCAAGAAGAATTTGTCCACTGTGCAGAAGTCAAAAAAGACTCTCATCTATTTCTTTACCACAAGTTGAAGCATACAAACTCCATTTCAGGAAGGCTTATCTGGTAGTGTTATACAGGGATGGGTCAGAATCAAGACAGACTGACTACAAAGAAAGGAATAAATACTGGTTCAGTATCTTCTATTCATCCAACACACTGCTAAACACATTTTACACATTCTCACATTGTCTTCATGATAACTTCATGATAGGGTAGGAATTACTATGTTCATTTTATGGAAGAGGAAACTGAAGCTCAGAGAAAGTGAACAACTAACTCTGGCATATAACTAATAAATAGAAACCTAAGGATACAAATCCTGATCTGTACAACTCCAAAATACATGCTCTTTCCACTATACAGATGACCAGCTTAGAAACTATGTAATTCAAATATAGAGAGCCGAGGGCCTATGGTAGAGTTACTTTATTTCATTCAATAAATATTTATCATATATCTATCATGTGCCAGATATCATTTTAAACACTGGGATGACAGTAGTCAACATCATCAAAAAAACTTAAAAAACAATAAGTTCTATCCACAGTGAAGCTTATATTTTAATCAAGGGAGCCAAACAATAAATACAATACATAAGTAAAACCTATGGTACTAAAAAGGAGATCAAACCAGTCAATCCTAATGGAAATCAGTCCTGAATATTCACTGGAAGGACTGATGCTGAAGTTGAAACTCCAATACTTGGGCCACCTGATATGAAGAACTGACTCATTGGAAAAGACCCTGATGCTGGGAAAGATTGAAGGTGGGAGGAGAAGGGGCTGACAGAGGATGAGATGGTTGGATGGCATCACCAACTCAATGGACATGAGTTTGAGTAAGCTCTGTGAGATGGTGAAGGACAGAGAAGCTTGGCATGGTGCAGTCCATGGGGTAGCAAAAAGACATGACTGAGTGACTGAACAACAACAAAAATAAATGTGAGGTTTTCTGGTCCATAGTAGGTATTTAAAGCTGTGAAACTTTCAGCATGCTTGGCTAAGAAATTTCATACAGAGAAAGAAGAAAAGTCTCCAGGGACTACGCCCTGGGAACTTAGGATATGAAGAGGAATGAGCAAAGGAAACTGATAATGAGAAGCCAATTGATTAGAAAGAAAACCAAAAGAGAGTGGTGTCCAGGAAGTGAAGCAAAGAAAGCGCGCATGTGAAAGAGGTGGCATGGTCAACACGATAGAATGCTCCTCAGAGATCACATCAGACAAGGATTAAGAAATGTCTATTGGAATTAGCAACGTGGAAGTCACTGGACACCTCGACAAATAGGACTTGTCTGAAGAGAAAATTGAGGAGAGACATTGGAAACAAGAGACAATTCTTGCAGTTTTATTGCAAAATATAAAATGAATAGAGAAACGAGGCTGTTCCTGGAAGATGAAGTGGATAGTAAACAAAGGGAACTCTCTAATACACCAGGAGAACAAAAGGAATGGGAAAGGACTAACCACCATACCAAAACTTTTTTCCTGAAAGAATGAAACAACTGTTCTATTACTTAAAGAAAGATGGAAAATGAGAATAGGTACAGATTTGAGTGGCAAATAATTAATTTACATTTTGACAGGTTGGGTTTCAAAAGGCAGTGAGATGTTTGTAGAAAGGAGTCTTTCCGGCAGCTGTAATACAGAACTGGAGACTAGTAAGAAACTGAGGATAGAACTATAGATTTGGAAATAAAGAACAATGACCTGCTATCTGAACATATAGAGCTGTTCCCACTCCAGAGAAGAGAATGCTCAATAAAGAACATAAAGCCAAGGGACTGTGAGGAGGAGAAGTCAAGTAAGGAAAATACAATGAGTACAGTGGCTGCCTACTTGATACAAGTGGAATCAAACAGTAAAGAAGTGAATTTGGAAAGTCTCCTATAATCATGCAAATCTGAGTTTAGTATCTTTCTCATGTATTTAATGCCACTTGTATTAAATATTTCCCCTGTTATAACATTTATTACAGTTTCATCACTGCCTGTGACTATGTCTGCATTGGCTGATAAAAACTAGACGTTCAGTGACAGCAGAAGCCATATCAATCTTGTCAACTGCTGTATACATCAGGGCCTAGCAGAGAACCTGGCACATAGTAGACATAAGACAAATAATTAAGCATATCATTAAATGTATTATTCTATTAATATAATACATACAGAAATATGATATTAAAATACAATTAGCAGTGAATTTAGAGGAAGCAGAAACTTTTCAGCTTTGCTCCCATAAACCAGATCATATCACTTCCCTGCTTAAAACCTTTTTATTTAAAAAAAAATCAGATCATTTTCCATGACCTCCAAGCCCTTGTCTAATCTGGCTTTCCAATCCCATTCCATACTATTCTCTACCTTGTTCAGTATACTCTGGTTTACCCCACTGCCCTCCTTTCTGGTACTTAAACATATCAATATCTTTCCCACCTCAGGTTAGTGTTTATTTTTATTCCAAATTTTCTTTCCTTGGTATTTTATATGACAGGATTCTTCTCTTCCTTCAGATAACAGTTTATATAGCACTCCTCAGAGAGGTCTCCTTTAGTCACTATATATAAATAATCACACCTCACCCCCTAATTACTCTAGCTCATCACTGTATGTAAATCAGAACATTTTGGTTAAGCAAGTATGACTCCAGGTTTACAAATAATCATATAATTTCTTAAAATTAGTTTACAGATAAGAAAAGAATTTTGAAATATGCCTTCTCATATCTGATCTATGAATACAGAATTCAGTGCTTTGAACTGTGATATCATAGCATCTAGAAAAGATCAGATTCTTCAGGATTTATGGCTACATTCTCAAAAACATAAAATGTCACTTGTTTCAAAGGATAGGATAAAATTAGAGACCTCTTAAATTAAAGGACAGAGAGAGATACAAGTCCTTTTGATAATATCCTGATCTCTCTCTTCTCTTTTACTCTCCCTCTTCACATGTACACACACACACACACACACACACACACACACACACACGCACATACACACACTTCGTCATGTATTATGGTTAGGTATTCTATTAGAAGGAGATACCAGTAGAAGGACAATTAATTAATAAGTTACTGTATACATGAAACACATTCAATCTCTGTGAACATCTCTCTTTCTGAAGTCTTATCTGGCACTTGGCTTAACTCCCATGAAGGGTGCTTTGGTCCAATACAACCTTTGAAGATTATGCTGGTGAAACCTCATCTTAATTTATGTTGTCCAAAACCTTGCAGATTATTGTTATGAGGGAATGAAATGAGCTCTGATTAGTTAGAATAGATGAAAAGGAAGACATTGATAATATCAAATTTTAAGAGTAATTGAATATCGAGAAAAAAATTATTGAGCACTTACTATACTCTAGGATTGAAAACAAGCACTTCAAATAGACAGGTTTAGTTTCATTTTTACAGAGTTTTACATAAATAAGGAGGGGGTTAGGAAGAAGCAGACCAAATTTGAGATGTAACGAAGAGGATACAATTTTAAGAAACAAGTGAGCAGCAGTGAATGAATTTGAAGAACTAAAAATAAAAGGATGATAATATACTCTTTTGAATACCACTTTATACTTTATATGATACTTTACCATCATTTTTACTTAATTTCAAGTATAAAATAATTATTAAAAGTTAAGTTGCATAGAATGAAAGATAAAAGTCATATGATCATCTCAATAGAAGCAGAAAAAGCTTTTGACAAGATTCAACATCTTTTCATGATAAAAACACTCAACAAATTGGGTATAAAAAGAACATATCTCAACATAATAAACGCCACATATGACAAGCCCATGGCTAACATCATACTCAGTGGTAAAAGGTTGAAAACTTTTCCTCTAAGACAAGACAAGAGGGTGTCTACTCTCATCACTCCTATTTAACATAGTGCCAGAAGTACCAGCCAGAGCAATCATACAAGAAAAATAAATAAAAGGCATACAAATCAGAAAGAGAAGAGCAAAACTGTCTTTGTCTGCAGATAATATGATCTCATATATGGAAAATCCTAAAAACTCTACCTCCATCTGTGGCTCTCAGATTTCAATGAAATCCACCAAAAACCTTAGCACTAATAAACAAATTAAGTTGCAGGACACAAATCCAACATATAAAAATCATCCACATTTCTATATACTAGTGAGACATCTGAACAATAAATAAAGAAAACAACCCTATTCAGTACAGTATCAAAAACAACTCTATACTTAGGTATAAATTTAACCAAGGAAGTGGAAGATCTATACACTGAAAACTATACCACTTAAATGAAAATGAAGACACAAATATATGGAAAGACATTCTGTGTTCATGGATCAGAAGAAGTGATATTGAGAGAGGTTTCATACTATTCCCAAACCATCTATAGAGTCAACGCAATACCTATCAAAATTCCAATGATATTTTTCAAAGGAACAGAAAAAAGCAAACCTTAAATGGTAAATCTTGAACTGTGGTGTTGGAGAAGACTCTTGAGAGGCCCTTGGACTGCAAGGAGATCAAACCAGTCCATCCTAAAGGAAATCAATTCTGAATATTCATTGGAAGGACTGATGCTGAAGATGAAACTCCAATACTGTGGCCACCTGACGTAAAGAACTGACTCATTTGAAAAGATCCTGATGCTGGGAAATATTGAAGGCAAGAGGAGAAGGGAACGACAGAGGATGATATGGTTGGATGGCATCACCGACTCAATGGACATGAGTTTGTGTAGGCTCCAGGAGTTGGTGATGGACAGGGAAGCCTGGCGTGCTGCAGTCCATGGGGTCATAAAGAGTCAGACACGTCTGAGCAACTGAACTGAACTGAAATGGTAAATCATTTTGCCTTGATGACCAATCATATTTGCATTCACAGGAACAGAAAAAGAAAGCAAAAGCAAATTAAAGTCAGATCACTGAAATCTGAGACCCGTAGATCCATGTGAGGAAAAAGAAAATGGATCTGAGTAGTTGACTGAAAGAAGTCAACATTTAAAAATGCTCTAAAATTTTTGTTTTTAATTTAAAAAATAAAAAAATGTTTTAGGGCAGTTCACACAGAGTACAAGAATCATCTAAGAAGTTTATTGTAAAAATCTACCTCCAAACATTCTGATTCAAAAATAGAGGTCAGAAAGGCTTTTTAGAACTATTATGCTACAGATCAGAAATCTGGAGATCAGGATGATTTATCTAAGGAGTAGAACTGAGATTCAAACACAAGTCTCTTTCAGTTCAAAGTTCCTGTTCTCTACACTATAATGTTACTCTAAGTTACAAATTCATGTTATTTCCATGCAATTCTCCATGCCAGAACACTGGAGTGGGTAGCCTTTCCCTTCTCTAGGAGATGTTCCTAATCCAGGGATCGAACCCAGGTCTCCCACATTGCAGGCGGATTCTTTACCAGCTGAGCCACAAGGAAAGCCCATAATATTACTCTAAGTTACAAATACATCTTATTGAAGAAATTAGTATAATTCCTTAATGTGAGGACTCAGTAAATTAGTGAAGTTGATAATAATTATGACAATAAAGATCTTTAAATGTTTCAAGAAGTGACACCATGCTAAGTAAAATCAGAATTATAGGGTAAAAAGAAAATCTTTAAAGCTAGAATAGATTTATTTCAGAATAAATAAAGCATAGAACAGATGATTATAGGAAAAGATATAATCAATGTTTGTCTCATTTATTCTAGGGGCAAACTATTTCCACTTTTATTAATATACACTTCTCACTGTTTCATTATCCTGGTTCATTTTAGAACTTTTTCATTCCCTGTCAAATTCACTGTCTTAACTACCTCATTCCTTCTCCAAATTAAGACTTTGATCTCATTATTAATTATTTGGTAGAATAAACTGGCAGCTATCAACTAAATGGAACTGTTGTGAAACTGAGCAACCAAAATATTTAAACTTTAAAAAGCATAGATGGTAGAAATAAAAATCCTGGCAAGAGCAAGTTAAAATTATACCAGACAATTTTAAAATTCTAAGCCTGAGATTAAAGCAGGCCACATAGAATATTTTCTGTCTACTGTTATTGACTTTGATTGTATTGTAGAGAATCCAATTCTTCATCTGTTAGAGGCTGAATTGATCCCAATATTCAGTAGTCATATCTCAAATGGTCCCATGATAAAATATATTAGAAGCATGAGCGATTTCAATAATTGTTTTTTTTTTTTTTTTGGTTACTAGTTCAATACTCCATTAGAATTAATTGCTCTTCAAGGTGAAAAACATTTCCCGGAACACAAAGATTTCCCGGAACACAAAGATAAGTGATTATTGCCGCTGCCGTGTCTCTTTAAGCTCAGGCTCTAGAATGATTTCCTTTGGCATTAGGAAGCAAAATGGGATTCCTTTACAATGGCAGGCTGTCCAAAGCCTTTACTCCAAAACAGGATCAAGAATTCTCAAATGCACAGCATGAAACAGAATTACAAATCAGGTGCGTTATGGCAAATGAATGAGGTCAATGTGACAAGCAGCTGAGAGTTTTCAAAAATTAACTTCATCATTATCTGTAGAGCAATATTAGAAAAGCATTGAATTATCAAATTTTCAACAAAACATTACAGTTAATTCATGAGTATAAAGTATAGTTTCTCAGGGAAATCATAATAGCTGAGTTTTCTGTTATAAAGATTAAATTCAAGTTAGATATTATAGGGAGATCACAGAGAATGGAAATATCAAAACAAAGATTGGCTGATATTATATCTGTAGAGTGATCACAAAACTTCATCAAATTCAAATATATAGAAGTTTAATTAGGAAGGAAGTTTGCTGCCTTTGGATACCTTAACAGAATGCTCTTAGGATTAAGAGATATTTTACTGTCAAACACGTTTCAAAATGTGCACACGATACAATACTATGCATCACATCATAATCAGCAAGAATAATTAACAATTAGAGGGAGGAAAACTACAGGGTGTGAAATAATATGAGAGAAATATAAAAGTAAAACAATAAAAAAGAAATATACACAGAGTTAAATTGCACAAAACTTGCCAACACAACTCCATTCAAATAATAACCCTTAGGTGCTGCTAAAGTATCTAGGTTTTCCCTCAGAAGAAAAAAAATACATATTTCATCCCTGATGCTTCTTATTTATTTCTTAGACATATGGGATGGTGAGACAATAATGCCTTTTTAAATTTATATGTTAAAAAATGATTTCCTGAAACCTATATTCTGAAATTTGCTCTAAAGATCTTTATTCTATCATCAAATCTCTCTAAAGCATGGCATATTCACATTTAAAAAGTGTGTACATTGTTTACACACAGAGGGAAAGCTGATACATGACTTGGGAAAACAAATGAAGTGACTAGAAAATGTTTTTCAGATAATTTTATATTCTTTCAAAAATCTATATTTCAGGGGTTGGTAAAGAATGTGAAGATATTTATATTTTTTCAAAATTTACATTCTAGGTTATATAATGTCTTAATTCAACTTATAAAATGATTCCATTTGCATATTATAAAAGAACTTAAAACAGACTGACTTTTGAATTAAAATTCACGCAAGATAAAATGTAATTTTAACTTGAGCTTCCCTTCACATTAAATGTAAAACCTCCTATCAAATACATTCAATCATTGTAAGAATTTAATTCCTAATTCACTTATTTTAGTAAAATTTTTCAAACTACCATCTTAAGGCTAATATTTTAATAAAACCAAAATCTCCAATTCAAAAATCAAAGTTCTTACATAAGATGGTTGATTTTGTATTTTAAATTACTGAATTAGAGTGCCCTCTATTGGATAAAAAGGGCAATAAGTTAAAATGACAAAGAATAATTGAAATACCTAAAAAGTTCAAGCCAAGTCATTTATATAAAATATATTTATTAATAACATAAATGCTACACAACAGATTTTCCTGTACTTTGATTTTTCCTAAATTACTTCCGGAATTATCTGTCATATGACAACAAATAAGTTGAACGTTCCATATCATATAAACTTAAATTTTAACTGAACTCAGATGCCTGTCCTTCAGCCAGTAATGTGAATAATAAACAAAAGTGTTTTCGACATTTAACATTCCATTATAATATAGAAATAATTGCAACTTATGACTATGGCTGAACTACAGCTTGAATTTTCCTTAATGATGAACTGAAACCTCCCTACTTCCAGAAAGCTCTTAAACTGCACAGTAGGAAAATTAGGCTGGGCATCAGAAGTCTGAGATTTATTTAGATCTAAAATTCCATAATTCTGTGGTTTTAGCAAGACCTCAGTTCAGACTCATTATCTGAGGCCTGGATTACTTCAGTAAGGTCCCTAGTAGAGTTTTGATCCTCTAGACCAATAACATACATGTTAGTATAACCTTTTTAAAGAACAATGTTCAGAATCACCTAAAACAATTCTATTTCAGTTGTTCTGCCATGGTACCTGAGAGTGTCAGCATTTTTTTAAGCTTTCTACATAAGTCTAATGTACGACCATTGTTAAGAATCACTGTTTGAGTCTCTCCCCAGAACATCTGACATCGAGGTACCACTTCTAACTTCTAAAAATGTCACCTTCATGAATGGACTCCCATACTCGAGTTATTCTCCTCAGCATCAATATTAAACTTCTGACTAGCTTCCCAATCTAATTATCTGCACTGTTCTCTAACGAAATAGTTGAGTGGTAAGACTGCCCTTGTCCAGATTCAGTAAATACCAGATTGGCCCTGGTATTCACTGTGTGAACTTAGGAAGGTCATACAAGTTCTCTGTCCCTCCATTTTTCTTATCTGTAAAACAGGAGGAGTAATCTCATAGGGTCAGTGTGAGGATTAAATCAATTAATATAGTGTTATGTCAATGTTAAAAATTATTATGACTTATCCAGCTTCACTCTCCACTACTTTTCAAAACAAACTGTCATGATAAATTATCCTCATTTTAAGTGCTAGGCCTCACCTTTGGGCTTTTGGCACATTATGTTCCTGCAGACTGAAATTCTCTCCCATTCATTCATTCCAATACAAGTGCAGAGATTATTTCCCCTTCCTCCAGACTGCAATTTAATTTCTCCCCACCTCCATGAAGATGTCAATGAATATCCATAAATAATTAATCTCTTCCTTGAAAATTTTTCCTTTGGCTACAGGGTAATTATAAGAAATATAACTGGGAATTAATGACATTGGCTCTGAGTTTGAATCCTAGATCTGTCACTTACCAGCTGAGTCATTTCCCAAATCTATAACTCCATTATTAGGATTACTGTATGGATTAGGTGGCTTAAGTAATATAAGGCATTAAAACATCAAATAGCAAGCACCTAATAAATGTCAATTCTTATAACATTTATTTGTTTTTTATATTAGTCTTGTCTACAGACAGTGATTTAAGACTCCTTGGAGCAGAAATTCTGACTCCTCAAAGTTAGAAACCACATCTCATTATTGCTATTATAAGTGCTACAGCTCACAACACTGTAATGACCATTTATATTAAATGATATATAAGTACTCAGTTAAATTTTTTGTATAACTTGAGAGTATAATTCATTTTAAAAACTTAGAAAAGCATTCTTGATTCATAGAAACCGACGTTGAACAAAACAGGAATTAACACAAATACAACACGAGCTGTAGAGAAAGTTAAATAAATTGCATTGCTTTTTAAATATTCAATAACAAGTTTCTATCAGATTCAACTTCTGAAAGTCAACTTTCAATAATGCATTTTATGCATTTAAAATCCTTTAGATTTTTCTTATTTCCTAAAAAATAAATACCAAAATTCTCAGCCTGACATTCAAAATCATCCATGGCCTGAACTCTTCCTATCTTCTAATCTTATTTCCATTGTCCCCCTTTATGAACTTTATTATTCCAGGTAAATAGAACTATTTGCTCTTACTCGTGTGTACCCTCTGCTTTTCTGCTTCATGTAACCTTTAATATTTTCATATGATAATATTTTCAAAGAACACAACATAAAGTTTCATTATAGGAACAAAGAGTGATCGCTTTATGGACATATAAGCTTGAATTTTGAACTT
Source organism: Antilocapra americana (assembly GCA_007570785.1). Taxonomy (NCBI): domain Eukaryota; kingdom Metazoa; phylum Chordata; class Mammalia; order Artiodactyla; family Antilocapridae; genus Antilocapra; species Antilocapra americana. Next base: position 33,123,021 of record ML663562.1, on the reverse strand, counting down.
AAGTTCGACTTAGGAGAATTAATTTCTCCCTTAGTACTGTCACAGTCTTTGACTTACAAAAAAACAGTCTTTGACTTACAAAAAAAATTGGCCACCACTCACCACAAATTATGTCACTCTCTCAATGCCAAAAGCCCTTGCCATCACTACTCAAAAGATGTAAGTTTAAATTACGGTCTCCAAGCAGAACATGCAGACCCTAGGGTGTACAAGATACCAACTGAATAAAAGAAAAAAAATTAGATCATCCATTTTACACTTTATCAACCTCACTCAAATTTCTCTTGTAGTATATGCCCCATAATTTATAGCATATATCCTTAAAATTTATAAACAAATACATTTGGGATGTTTGCTCAAAATTTGTTTACTACTGGTACATAACAAGAAAACTTTAGAAACCACTGGTCTAGAATATCAGGTCTTTCAGAAAAATGTGTGGGTTGAGAAACAGAAGACCGGATGTAACCACTTTAGAGATATCTTTAGGAATGGACCTAAACACTATGTATTGTTTATGCAGGATAAATATGTCTTAATTTCTAATCAATTTTCAAGGAAATAGGGAAATATAACTGGTTTGTAATTGGAGTTAGCATAGGCCTGTTGCAGATTTTTTTTAAAAACAAGTTTTGCCCTAACATTAAAGTTAGTATATTAAGTATTTCATTACTATAAAAACATCATTTGGGAAAGCCTACAAGTATTTACTTCATTATACATATAGTTAATCATAATTACTCATAAAGAGCTTTTATTGGAGCCAATAACGTGATGTTTTAAGAAACACGGTAAAAGAAAAACAAAATAAAACAGGCCTAGAAGGTACGACTAGCTTTGGACCTAGACTAGCAAATACTACCCTAGGAAAGTGTCAATTTAAGTAACAGTAAGTAACTAAATGAAGTAAATGTTCTCATAACAGTCAGTATACTTAGCAAACTTTTTTTGACCTTCGTAAATAAATGACATACTTAATACAATCCACTCTATTACTGGTTTTTGAAGAAAGTATAATGTTTCTAAAACAAATTAAGTACCAAAAGCGATAAAAGGTCCCGTGACATAATAATGCATTTCCTTTAATACCAATGCACCCTATAAATCCTTCTATAGGACTAAAGACAGATATAAAAATCTTGACTTTAAACTGATTCTCTATAGTTTTTCTTGCTATTGTATCAGCATAAAAATTCAACTAAGCAAGAATTTCTTACTCATGATTCAGATTCTGAGCTTACAGTTTGCATGCAAACTATTGGGATTTGTGCAAGATTATGAAAATATGGAGGTCAAACTATCCACAGTGACTCTCTCCTACTATGATTTATACAGTGGGTGGGAAGTATACACTCATGGCTCGGCTATGTCTTTCTTCTTCAAGTGTTAGACTCAGATGACAAAGAAAACAGGGAAAATAAACAAAAGGAAGGTTTTCTTCTTTTTTGGAAACCACTGTCATTATGCCCAATAAAACTAAAAGAAAATAATCAAAGGAACTATGAATTTATATGTTACAAGGGTCTAACAGTGGAGAGATCATCACAAAGCATAAGTGATTTATCAAAGCATTTCTTCCCTACACATGCAGTGAGAATGAAACACCAATAAATATCAGGGAAGAGCAATAGGGAGCCTGACATTTGACCCTGGTTAAATCTAAAGGTAAGATAACACATAAATCCCATGGTTTTCAGGTACACAATGAACTGGCAAAGACAGACATATTGTCTTCTTTCCCCCCTTACTTACTACACTCTGGCTTCCATTTTTCCCAAGTTCTTCCTCTGAAATCTTGCTCAAGTTATCTAAGTAGTGGTCTGATATTGTGTGGCACAAATCTTCAAAAGAATAATCCTTTTCTTGACAGAGCTTTATTTCATCCAAGAGTTTCGATAATTCACCAGTCACAGTTTCACCTATAAGAAGAGAGTAAATTTTTCAGAAGGTTCAAAAAAGAATACTGCCAAAACTTCATGCTAAATAATAAAAAGATAACCAGTATAGTGCTAGAACTCAAAACAGGACAAACAAAATTATCAGAAAGTTTATTTTGCTGAAAGTAAGGTACTAACACCTCCAAGGTAAGAGAAACCCCAGTAAGACAGTAGGTGCTGAGAGAGGGTGTCAGAGGGCAGACAGACGGAAACTACAATCACAGAAAAACTAACGAATCTAATCACATGGACCACATTTTGTCTAACTCAATGAAACTCAGCCATGCCATGTACGGCCACCCAAAACAGGCAGGTCATGGTGAAAAGTTCTGACAAAATGTGGTCCACTGGAGGAGGGAATGGCAAACCACTTCAGTATTCTTGCCTTGAGAAACCCATGAACAGTATGAAAGGCAAAAAGATAGGACACTGGTCAGTAAGTGCCCAGTATGCTACTTACCCCAGGTCGGTAAGTGCCCAGTATGCTACTGGAGATCAGTGGAGAAATAACTCCAGAAAGAATGAAGGGATGGAGACAAAGCTAAAACAACACCCAGTTGTGGATGGGACTGGTGACAGAAGCAAGGTCCAATGCTGTAAAGAACAATATTGCATAGGAACCTGGAATGTTAGGTCCATGAATTAAGGCAAATTGGAAGTGGTCAAACAGGAGATGGTAACAGTGAATGTCAACATTTTAGGAACTGGTGAACTAAAATGGACTGGAATGCGTGAATTTAACTCAGATGACCATTATATCTACTACTGTGGGCAAGAATCCCCTAGAAGAAATAAACTAGGCATCACAGTCAACAAAAGAGTCCAAGACACAGTACTTGAATGAAATCTCAAAAATGACAGAATGATCTCTGTTCGTTTCCAAACCATTCAATATCAGAGCAATCCAAGTCTATGCCCTGACCAGTAATGCTGAAGAAGCTGAAGTTGAACAGTTCTATAAAGAACTACAAGACCTTTTGGAACTAACACCCAAAAAAGATGTCCTTTTCCATTATGGGAACTGGAACACAAAAGTAGGAAGTCAAGAAACACCTGGAGTAACAGGCAAATTTGGCCTTGGAGTACAGAATGAAGCAGGGCAAAGGCTAATAGAGTTTTGAAAAGACAACGCACTGGTCATAGCAAACACCCTCTTCCAACAATACAAGAAAAGACTCTACACATGAACATCACCAGATGGCCAACACTGAAATCAGGTTGACCATATTCTTTGCAGCCAAAGATGGAGAAGCCATATACAGTCAGCAAAAACAAGACCGGGAACTGACTGTGGCTCAGATCATGAACTCCTTATTGCCAAATTAATACTTAAATTGGAGAAAGTGGTGAAAACCACTAGACCATTCAGGTATGACCTAAACCAAATCCCTTACAATTATACAGTGGAAGTGACAAATAGATTTAAGGGACTAGAACTGATAGACAGAGTGCCTGATGAACTATGGACACTGTACAGGACACAAAGATCAAGACCATCCCCAAGAAAAAGAAATGCAAAAAAGCAAAATGACTGTCTGAGGAGGCCTTACAAATAGCTGTGAAAAGAAGAGAAGCGAAAAGTAAAGGAGAAAAGGAAAGATATACCCATTTGAATGCAGAGTTCCAAAGAATAGCAAGCAAAGATAAGAAAGCCTTCCACAGGGATCAGTGCAAAGAAATAGAGGAAAACTATAGAATGGGAAAGACCAGAGATCTCTTCAAGAAAAGTAGAGATACCAAGGGAATATTTCATGCAAAGATTCGCTCAATAAAGGACAGAAATGGTATGGACCTAACAGAAGCAGAAGATATTAAGAAGAGGTGGCAAGAATACACAGAAGAACTATACAAAAAAGCTTTTCACACCCAGATAGTCACGATGGTGTGATCACTCACCTAGAGCCAGACATTGTGGAATGTGAAGTCAAGAGGGCCTTTCAAAGCATCACTAGGAACAAAGCTAGTGGAGGTGATGGAATTCCAGTTGAGCTATTTCAAACCGTAAAAGAGGGTGCTGTGAAAGTACTGCACTTAATATGCCAACAAACTTTGAGAACTCAGCAGTGGCTTCAGGACTGGAAAAGGTCAGTTTTCATTCCTATCCCAAAGAAAAGCAATGCCAAAGAATGCTCAAACTACCACACAATTGCACTCATCTCACACGCTAGTAAAGTAATGCTCATAATTCTCCAAGCCAGGCTTCATAAATACATGAACTGTGAACTTCCAGATGTTCAAGCTGGTTTTTGAAAAGGCAGAGGAACCAGAGATCAAATTGCCAACATCTGCTGGATCATCGAAAAAGCAAGAGAGTTTCAGAAAAACCTCTATTTCTGCTTTATTGACTATGCCAAAGCCTTTGACTGTGTGGATCACAATAAACTGTAGAAAATTCTTAAAGAGATGGAAATACCAGACCACCTGACTTGCCTCTTGAGAAACTTGTATGCAGGTCAGGAAGCAACAGTTAGAACTGGACATGGAACAACAGACTGGTTCCAAATAGGAAAGGGAGTACGTCAAGGCTATATCTTGTCACCTGCTTATTTAACTTATATGCAGAGTACATCATGAAAAACACTGGATTGGAAGAAGCACAAGCTGGTCTCAAGACTGCTGGGGGAAATATCAATAACCTCAGATATGCAGGCAACACCATCCTTTTTGCAGAAAGCGAAGAACTAAAGAACCTCTTGATGAAAGTGAAAGAGGAGAATGAAGAAATTGGCTTAAAACTCAACATTCAGAAAACTAAGATCATGGCATCTGGTCCCATCACTTCATGGCAAAGAGATGGGGAACAGTGGAAACAGTGACAGACTTTATTTTGGCAGGCTCCAAAATCACTGCAGATGGTGACTGCAGCCATGAAATTAAAAGACACTTGCTCCTTCGTAGAAAAGTTATGACCAACCTAGATAGCATATTAAAAAGCAGAGACATTACTTTGCCAACGAAGGTCCATCAGGTCAAGGCTATGGTTTTTCCAGTAGTCATGCATGGATGTGCAATTGAACTATAAAGAAATCTGAGCACTGAAGAATTGATTCTTTTGAATTGTGGTGTTGGAGAATACTCTTGAGAGTCCCTTGGACTGCAAGGCGATCCAACCAGTCCATCCTAAAGGAGATCAGTCCTGAGTCTTTATTGGAAGGACTGATGTTGAAGCCGAAACTCCAATACTTTGGCCACCTGATGCAAAGGGTTGACTCATTTCAAAAGACCCTAATGCTGAGAAAGACTGAAGGCAGGAGGAGAAGGTGATGACAGCGGATGAGAAGGTTGGATAGCATCACCGACTCAATGGACATGAGTTCAGGTAAACTCCGGGAGTTGGTGATGGACAGGGAGGCCTGGAGTGCTGCAGTCATTGGGTCGCAAAGAGTCAGACACGACTGACTGATTGAACTGAACTGAACTGAAACCATAATTAGTACAATAATATTAAAATACAAATATTAATTCCAATTTTGTCTATTTTTATTCTTTATCAAAATGAAAATAAGTACTGAAAGTTTATATAAATGTAATACATAAAATCATTTAGAATTACAATTCCTAAAACTTCACTTATAGTAGCATTTAATTTCAATAGTCTTGTAGAACAGTGGTCCTGAACATTTTTGGCACCAATAACTGGTTTTGTGGAAGATAATTTTCCCACAGTCAGCACTGGGGGGGTGGTTTTGGGATGATTCAAGCACATTATACTTACTATGCACTTTATTACTATTCTATCAGTTCCACCTCATATCATCAGGCATTAGATCCTGGAGGTTGAGGACCTCAACCCAAGTATTTCTAGGCATTATACTTTACTGGCAGAATTCATTTAACATTAAAAAAATTGAAATAGTGCTAGGATTCTACTTTCTAGGTTCAACAAAAACAAACAGTATAACATATTTAAACAAATTATTTTATAACTAATAAAGGGATAACAGAAGGAACATATATACATAATATGCATCAAATATGGACATGAATATTTCATAGGTTACACACAAATTATAATTTTTTTCTAATTATTCTCAGAAAGCAATCATCCCAATAATTTATTCTAAGAAAAAAACAGCAGTTATATTCAAGATATATGTTTTTAGTCTACCTTAAAAACATATTTTAGGGGGAAAAAGTCAACTGTAAAACATCCACTCCATGTAAGCTTCATGGCAGCCAGGATTGCTATTTCCCTTGATCATCACGGTATTTCAGGACTAAGAATAGTGTCTGATAAACAGTAGGAGCTCAATAAATATAGACTGAATAATGGATAAAATATGGAGTAGAAGATATAACTTAGTAGATCTTAAATTTTCACAAGTTTGAGCCCTTTTGTACATACAGCATAAATCTGTACATAATAGTCTAATATCATCTCAAGGTTTTACAATTAGGTACTCACTTTTCGTCTTCTGGGAAGGAGATTCAACAGGAGATGAAATATGTGTTTCTTGTGTCATATCTTCCTGTATGTGCTCTTCAAGGACTGTTGGTCTTCCCACACCTTCTAAATATTCTGTGTATATAAGTTTTTGAAATTACATATTTGAACTCATATATGTTAAAAACTCTAACTTGGTTTTCCTTTTGATGGTCACTTTTTCAGTTATTTCTTCATATCCTAAGTTTTTTAAAAAAAAACTTCAAAAAACCAAATTGAAAGATCTTCATGATGAGCTATTAAAGCTTTTTAATTACAGCAGAAAGAATATTTCAAAAGAGACTCATGAATCTTTTCATGAAAAGTAAACTTCTATCACATTCTTTCCTTAAAAATAAATGTACCAGTTGAAGATACAATAACATTCGTAGTTTCCTTAAATAAATTCTATCTTGAGGTTTAAAACTCTCTGACTTTGAATAGACCATGTCCATAAACAGGATATAAAATTTAGATAAATGTAACAACGAGTCAGGTAACATAAATAAATGAAGTGGGATAAGCTTAATTTGCAATGATGTTATAATCTTGTGAGATAAACATAATTGCATATTGAACTTTAGTTCAACAAAAAATAATGTTTTTTGTATTATTCTTGAAGCAGTGTTCCACACTCAGCACCTCACTCATTTTTCCAACTTTGATGAGGACATAGTAATAATAAAACTTAAATATTGCTTTCTATACACTCAGCACTGTTTTAAGTATTTGATATAAATTAACTCATTTAATCTTCACAAAACTATGACACAGCCACTATTATTACCTCAGCTCATGAAAACTAAAGGGGAAGGATTATTAACTTGGCCATGTTTATTCAGCTAGTAAGAAGCAAACCCAGATAGATATAAGAATCATCTCACTTTTCTCTCAATCATAAAGAAAACAGCATCTGAATGCAGGGATATATATTAACTAACATTTAATCTCAATGATACAGAAAAAAAACCAGAAAGCCTGCAGAGCCTGGTTAACCAGAGAGCAGATGCACCATCTAAAATTCAGCCGTGAAGTAAAATGAAAGCTAGCATTTTTTGAGAAACCAAAATTCTGGAGTGTTATCTGAAATCCTCAATTTTTAAATGCTGAAAGTTAATTCAATTTTACAGAAACACAGCATGAGCCAAAAGTATGTGATCTATCGCCCAAAGGCATTCATCACAGTTTGTAGCCTCTAAGGGATCAAATCAGTAGATTCCTCCCCAAGGGTATCTTTTACTTGTGCTTCTTCATTCAGACGGCACCCCTTTTTTTCTTAAAATTCAGTTAAGATACTTTGTGCTTTCATGCCAACCACCTGTGTCTTCATACTCTCCAAACAGTTTCTACCTAAGAGCAATTCTACTAGGCAAATTCTGCTAGGAAAAGAAAGCATATGGCATTCTATCCTTACAAGTTTTGACTCAGGCAGTAACTTTACCTACTATAAATTGTATTTACTGCAATGACAAACTTTTTCATAAGATATTAAATGTGCCAGTGATTGAACACCAGGAATGCAGAGAATATATAGATAATGTGTTCACATTCTAAAATTTGACAATAACTATAAAAATCCAAAGAAGTCGCAAATAGTCTATCACAAATTGACATACCTAATGAACGAATTGTGACTATTTAAGAGAACACCTGTATAATAATACTTTCATCTAAATTGAACGAATGCAATGTGTTAAAAGTGTCTGTAATTATGTCATGTCCCCTTTTCAGTGGACAACATTTATTTGCTTCTCCCAAAAGATATATTAAGCACAAGTCTCAGTTTCTTTTTTTTTAACTTCATATTTCAAAATCAAATATGAAATACAAAGTGCCTAGAGGGCAAAGATTGATTTAAATTTTGCATACCATTCTTTTATTTTTCAGCATTCAATCAATTTGATTTTAATCTGAATTAATATGAAGAATCATACTTGTATTCTTCTCTGATTTATCTCTATAGCATGTGACTAGCAATTAACTTCTTTATTAATAAGAAAATTGTAGGGGCTTGAAGTTTCCTGAGAGATTTTGGAAAATAAAGAGAAAAAAAGAACATAATGACCTCCTGCACTGAGTCTGTTCTGTTTCCCTCTTTGGTCTTTGTTGTCTCCTGCCCAACTTGGTTTTAATTCATCTGTCCTCCTGAAGGACAAAGCTGCTCTTCTCGACTGATATCCTATGAAACCCACCCCACTGCCCTTTACCACACCCACAGCCAACCTATGACTGTAGGGGATAATCAGCACTGAGCACTGTACGAGCTAAATGCAAAGGAAAAAACAAATTCCGTATTTTTCAGGGAACATACTGAGCATCAGGCCTAACCACCAAGGAAAAAGGGAAAATCAAATGAGGAAATAGGTATCCTGCAAATGAAAAAATAGTACCCAGATGGTTGTCAAACCTTAAGTAGATCTATTTTAATAATCAAAACTAACTACAGATATACTCAAATGATCATTATTAACCCACAGGCTGGCAAGACTGAATATCTTATATTACTGGATTTGGTAGCAAATAATCTGTATCCTTTCAACGAAGGACACTTTTGTTGTTAACTCAGCATTTATATACCAGTTCTACCACTTAGAATAGGATATATGTTTGAGCAAGTACTTAGCTTCCTGGAGCTTCAACTACCCTCATGTGCAAAAAGAAGAAGAATACTTGATTGATCTAACTCACAGTCATAGAAATCAGATAAAATAATAGGAAATCCAAGCCAGAAAATTCTTAAAGCATTATTCAAATGTAAGATAATACCTCAGCATCACCACTTTATAGCCCTAACACCTTCAAGTTCATAACTGCATATTTATTACAAGGGTTTAATTAAAAATACTTTTTAATATCAAGTGAGTGAAAAAAATATTTTAGCAGTTGAAAAACAGAAATAAAACATTAAAAGGTATTCATTATTCTTTAGTTTAAAAGTCTACCAGAGAAATGCAAATAGTAACTTCATTCAAAAGTAAATGTTAACTCAAAACTCAAGAGAAAACTATTACAGTTTTAATCTAATCTTAACTGTAAGGCAAACTCATCCATCATTCAATACTATTTACCTTGTAAGAGAGTTGCAATCTGGAGAGATTTCTGAGATGGATGCTCTTTCAAAATGTCTAAGACAGTTCTACCTAAGCTATCTTTTATGTTGGCATCAATTCCTGAAAGAAAAAAAAAACCCACCAGATGTACACACAGTGGAGTATCATCAGAAGATACTGTCAATATGTAACAGCTCTAATATCAAAAGTATACAGACAAAGCACTTAAGGAAGTTTTTTTTAATTAGGCCCTACACAGACACACACACACACATGATTTTAGTAAAAAAGAAGATGAAAGTCTACTATTGCCAAAGATTTGGAACATTTTTGATAATGAATTAACTCGTAGAGGGCACTGAATGAAACATTAACTTTACAGATTACAGCTATTTTAGGTTATAACTACTTAACTAAATTATATACTATCAAGTTGAAAAATATTAGAATGTAAATTCCTAAAGTATAAATGTCATGTGATTTATATCTTTTGTCAGTCAGTCAGTTCAGTCACTCAGTTGTGTCCGACTCCTTGCGGCCCCATGAACTGCAACACACCAGGCCTCCCTGTCCATCACCAATTCCTGGAGTCCACCCAAACCCATGGCCATCGGGTCGATGATGCCATCCAGCCATCTCATCCTCTGTCGTCCCCTTCTCCTGCTGCCCTCAATCTTTCCCAGCACCAGGGTCTTTTCCAGTGAGTCAGCTCTTTGCATCAGGTGGCCAAAGAACTGGAGTTTAAGCTTCAACATCAGTCCTTCCAATGGACACCCAGGACTGATTTCCTTTAGGATGGACTGGTTGGATCTCCTTGCAGTCCAAGGGACTCTCAAGAGTCTTCTCCAACACCACAGTGAAAAGCATCAATTCTTCGGCACTCAGCTTTCTTTATAGTCCAACTCTCACATACATACATGACTACTGGAAAAACCATAGCCTTGACTAGACGGACCTTTGTTGGCAAAGTAATGTCTCTGCTTTTTAATACGCTATCTAGGTTGGTCATAACTTTCCTTCCAAGGAGTAAGCTTCTTTTAATTTCATGGCTGGAATCACCATCTACAGTGATTTTGGGGCCCAGAAAAATAAAGTCTGACACTGTTTCCACTGTTTCCCCATCTATTTGCCATGAAGTGACGGGACCAGACACCATGATCTTAGTTTTCTGAATGTTGAGTTTTAAGTCAACTTTTTCACTCTCCTCTTTCACTTTCATCAGGAGGCACTTTAGTTCTTCTTCACTTTCGGCCATAAGGAGGATTTCATCTGCATATCTGAGGTTATTGATATTTCTCCTGGCAATCTTGATTCCAGCTTGTGCTTCATCCAGCCCAGCATTTCTCATGATGTACTCTGCATATAAGTTAAATAAGCAGGGTGACAATATACAGCCTCGACATACTCCTTTTCCTATTTGGAACCAGTCTGTTGTTCCATGTCCAGTTCTAACTGTTGCTCCCTGCATACAGATTTCTCAAGAGGCAGGTCAGATGGCCTGGTATGCCCTTCTCTTTGAGAATTTTCCACAGTTTATTGTGATCCACACAGTCAAAGCCTTTGGCATAGTCAATAAAGCAGAAATGGATGTTTTTCTGGAATTCTCTTGCTTTTTTGATGATCCAACGGATGTTGGCAATCTGATCGCTGGCCCCTCTGCCTTTTCTAAAACCAGCTTGAACATCTGGAAGTTCACGGTTCACGTATTGCTGAAGCCTGGCTTGGAAAATTATAAGCATTACTTTACTACCATGTGAGATGACTGCAAATGTGCTGTAGTTTGAGCATTCTTTGGCATTGCCTTTCTTTGGAATTGGAATGAAAACTGACCTTTTCCAGTCATGTGGCCACTGCTGAGTTTTCCAGATTTGCTGGCATATTGAGTGCAGCACTTTCACAGCATCATCTTTCAGGATTTGAAATAGCTCAACTGGAATTCCATCACCTACACTAGCTTTGTTCGCAGTGATGCTTCTTAAGGGCCACTTGTCTTCACATTCCAGGATGTGTGGCTCTAGGTGAGTGATCACACCATCATGATTATCTGGGTCGTGATGATCTTTTTTGTACAATTCTTCTGTGTATTCTTGCCACATCTTCTTAATATCTTCTGCTTCTGTTAGGTCCCTACCATTTCTGTCCTTTATTGAGCCCATATTTCCATAAAATGTCCCTTTGGTATCTCTAATTTTATAATATGATAAAAATAACAATAATGTACCATGTAAGCAATATAACAGTGGTGTTAGAATACTTTAGTATTCACAGAAGTTGAAAAAGTAGGACTATTTTGAATTATTGTCCAAATACTAAGTCAAATATTCCACATTTATTTATACCAGATTATATTCAATATCAGCAATACTCATCAAATACCTGATGAGCAAACTTCCTAATGTGTGTAACCGAAATACCTTTGGAATCTTTTTAGTTCTGAAAATATTTATGGTAAAGAGGTTTTATTATAAAGAGTTTAATGTAGCAAATAGCAAAAAAGTCTATTAACTTCCCAAATATCTAACTGCAAACAAAAGCCAGTTTTCAGGATCTGGCCTCAAAAGTTAATTCATTATAATAAAATTATTAAATATTTGCTTAAATTTGTATGGAAATGTGTTACCAGCACACATTTAATTGATTATATCATTATATCACTGCATTACATATCAAAGTTACATATACATGAAATTTCAACTTTGCATAAGAACAATCACAATGCAACAATCTGCTAATACTTTTTGTTTAACATTTTTACTGAGGAAAATAAACACGTTAAATACAATTTATAATAAAGACTCATATATATTGTTCACAAGCATGAATATGAATCCCTTTTGATCTTAAAAAAATCTGACCTCAGTTTCAATTTTATTTCGATCATAATACACACATGGAGACAAATAAGCCTACTTTGTTGTTCCTTCAGAGCTTTCCCTCTAAAAGGTTCCCTTTAAATCACTGAAGCTTACAAACAATAGCTACTCAGCTGATGAATTAACTGGGCTTCCCTCATAGCTCAGTTGGTAAAGAATCCGCCTGCAATGCAGGAGACCTTGGTTCAATTCCTGGGTCAGGAAAATCCCCTGGAAAAGGGAAAGGCTACCCACTCCAGTATTCCTCAGCTTCCCTTGTGGCTCAGGTGGTAAAGAATCTGCCTGCAATGAGGGAGACCTGGGTCCCATCCCTGGGTTAGGAAGATCCCCTGGAGAAGAGAAAGGCTACCCACACCAGTATTCTGGCCTGGAGAATTCCATAAACTGTATAGTCCATGGGGTCCCAGAGAGTTGGACACGACTGAGTAACTTTCACTTTAATCCACTTTAATGATAAATTAACTAGAAGGAAAATTCATCTTAAGGATAGGGAACTCTAATTTCTGTTTACCACTGTTCACAGTATAAAAACTTAGGGAAAGTTGTATATTATTTAATAAACCAAGCAATTGTCACAGCGTCATAGGAATCAATTCCTCCCTCCTATAGAAGGCAGAGATTTTTCTCTTTTTTGGTAGTTTCTCTAATATATTTTAATATGATTTAAAAGCATAAAATTATCACTTCTAAAAGCTTTTGATTAAAGAATCTATTGAAAAGGAAGATGAACATTTATATTAGCTTTTTCCCTAAACACTGAGGCTCAATTCTACATGGTTCTACATACATACAAATTTAGAGTGAAGTAAAAAGAGTTATGTGGGGTGGGGTGGATTGTGTCATTTTCCTTTGTCTACTTCTGGAGTACAAATAGTTTTTGGCAAGATAAGCTCCATGGAAAATCATGATAGTTACCTGTTTCTAACAGAACTCGTACAACATCCACTTTTCCAAACAAAGCTGCTTCATGGAGTGCACTCCCTTTTTCTGTCTAGAAAAAAAGAAGAAGGAAAAAGATTAGGAAAGTTAAGGTTAAAAAAATTATATCCTTTGATGCATTCATACATATTGTTTAGCACTCTCTGACAGAAGAGGAGTGTGGAATAAAGAAGAGATTCTAGAAACAAAATCCAAAGGCTTGAGTTTGTGAACTATCTGTGCTTCTGTGTAACCATTTGACCTTGTTATGTTTATAAGTCACTCATCTTCTTTCACCCTCAGTCGTTCTCAGATATAACGTAAGAGTAGTAATGCCTGTGTCACGAGGCTTTTGTGTCTATCCAGTCAGCTCATACAATTCAACATGCATTAATTAAATACCAACTCTACACCAAGAATAGTTAAGGGGTGTTCTGAGGTGTGGAAATATGATCCTGACTTGTACACTTACATTCTATCAGAGGAGACTGATGTGTCAATAAATATTAGTGGCAAATAAAATCACAATTTAATGTGGCTTAAAAACCTGGAAAATATTCTTCTTGATTTCCTTTCCATATCCTCTCTTGTCCATCCCAACTCTCCCCAGACCTTCTGTACATTATTCAAGCTCCAAGCATACCAAACATTTCATCAGTATCATTCTCTTGTTTCCTTCCCCAAGAATCTCAAAAGCCAGTCCCTCTTCCTGGCAGGAGAGAACTCCTAGCCCTCTTTACTTCACCATCACCTATACCACCAGCGCTCAACCTTCAGCCTGAATCAGAATCACCTAGAGAGCTTACTGACCAGATTTCTGGGCACCACCGAGAGTTCTGACTCAATCACCTGGGGTGTGTGTGTGCATGTTATGCTGCTTCAGTGGTGCCCAACTCTGTGTGACCCTATGGACTATAACCTTCCAGACTCTTGTGTCTATGGGATTCTGCAGGTAAGAATACTGGGGTGGGATATATGCCCTCCTCTAGGGGATCTTCCTGACCCAGAGATAAACCCACAGCTTACATCTCCTGCTTTGGCAGGCAGGTTCTTTAACACTAGTGCCACATGGGAAGCCCCAATAATAAGGGTCTAGGGAGTACAATTGAGAACCACAGACCTACACTACATGTCAAATCTTAGTTTAAATATAATTTCACTCAGGAAGTATTGCTCACCCCTAAAATGTAGCACTTTCCCTGTGTGATCCACATCAATCTAATCTTCCTCATCACAGCACTTACAGTATTAATTACAATGTTAAATGATTATTCCCTTTAATAAACTGTAAGCTTAGTGGAAATGTAGACCATATCTATTTTTTCATCATGGTATCACCAATGCCTAGTAAAAAGTATCATACCTCAGAATACTCTTCAACTATTCTTGGTGTAGAGTTAGTATGGAAATTAAGAATCATTTTGAGGGTAGAAGGAGGGAGGAACATAACACAGAAGACAAGAATTTGTGAGCACTGCAGGGAAAGATTGGTTTCTGCTCTGAGGATGATCAAGGAAGATTTTAAGAGAAAGTTTTTCACCTACGCAAATGGTAAAGTTTTTAAAAATTTTTTTCTTATTGCCCGTATAGTGATCCTTCCTTTATCAGTCATGTACACAAGTACATTATTGTAGAAAGAGGCCTGGACTTTTATCAGTAAGTCTTAATTCACATTCTGGGTTTATGAGCTATGTGTCCTTAGGGAAATTTCTTAGTCTTTGAATCTGATTCCTCACCTCTGTATCGGAACTTAATAGCTCTCAGTCCCACAAGATAGCTGTGAGATTTAGATTCTAAATGTGTCAACATATTAAACACAAAGTACATACTCAAAAATTAAAGTCAATTTCATTTCTGTCTTATTCACTCAATTTTAGACTGAATTCCTGGTGTATGTCAAACTGTGTGCTAGATACTGGAATAAAGGAAACAATTATTAAGAAGACCACACACAACTGCCATCTAGTAATAATTTTTCATGTGGAAAGCCCTCAAGTTAGAATGAGGTTAGCGTAAGGCTTATATCCCTTCATATTTCCCAACAGTGTGGCAGGATACTTTGAATTTAGTAGTTACAAAAATACATGTGGGACATTTGCCTGATTTAAAAATGTTAATATTTCTTCCTGTAAATTTAACATGTAATTAAGATGTAAGTTCTAACATCTGTATCACAAAGCAAAGCAAGGACACCACTGTTTTGGAAGCACAGGTACAAGAAGACTCACTTGACAGCTCACATCCATTCCTGCTTCCAGCAGCACCTGAACAACTGCCTTGTGACCGTTTCGTGCAGCAAGGTGCAGTGGTGTGTGTTTCCGGGTGTTGCAGCTCATTAAGTTAGGGTGTGCACTGATGATCATTTTGACCACTCTAAGCCGTCCATAGAGGGCTGCCAGGTCCAGAGGTGTTTCCAGCTTGCTGTTTCTGATGGTAGGATCGGTGAGCTCTTCCAGGAGAACAGCAACTACCTCTGAGTGTCCATACTGAGCTGCACAATGTAGGGCAGTTTCATTTTCATTGTTCTGTTAAGACAAAGACATACAGTGCTAGTTTTCAGAAATTCAATTTGTTATGAAAATCTAAATATACTGATTTAAAACCTGAGATGCTTTGAAAACATACATTTAAGATGTATGTGTTTTAATAAGTATGCCTAATAGAACTTTCTGTTTGGTAATAGTATCTATCATTTGTCACATTTTATTCCTATCACTTCAGTTGAAAGAATCAAACTTTTCCCCAAACTATATATTCTAACTTTCAAGAGTGGTAAACGATTAGCTGTGTTAGTTGGTAGCCCTGCTGGGCCCAGATGGTTAGTGTTATCTGCACTGTGCCTCAAGCCTCTGTGACATCTGCTAATGAGAGAGATTAATAACAATACACCTTTAACAGACTGGCTTTCCCAAACATAGTTGAGAGAGTAAATTCTCTGATAATGAAAGATTTACAGAAATGTTTCCCAAATCAAGTTTCATTTTATTTTCCATTTAAGTATAAATCCTTGCTTCTTTTGCAAAGAGAACAAAGATGTACTGGCCCTAACATTAACCCATATCTTTTTGAAATACAATCATGAATTGAGAGGCAGGTCTATATGCATATCTGGACAAGTTACAAGGAGTATTACACGTGTAGCTTATAAGTGTTTCAGCTGAGGAAATTCCCTGGCAGTCTAGTTGTTAGGACTTTGCATTTTCACTGCTAAGGGCCTGGGTTTGATTACTGGTCAGGGAACTAAGATCCCATAAGTCGCATGGTGTGACTCAAAATAAAAATGTAAGTGTTTCAGCTGAAAATCAATGAGATTTTCCCAGGAATGTAGCAGAATAATAAATGTTAAAATCAAGAAAATTGAACCCCATTGCAAGAGAAAGGGACGTTTCAATTATTTGGGCAGATAGTATAGGTATATGAAGTATGACTACACCATGAGGTGGAAAAGTCAATTAGGAGAAATGGGAACATGAAATTTTAGTAACAAAAATGCAATGTCCTAAATGAGGGTTCTAGAGAGCAAGGGAGGATGTCATCATCACAGTCACCATCATAGCTAACACTATATGCAAAGCACACACAGTTGCATTTCATATATGTTTACTTATTTAATCCTCATTGCTGGCCTACATGTGTGCTCAATCGTGTCAGACTCTTTGTGACCCATGGATTATGGTCCACCAGGCTCCTCTGTCCATAGGATTTTTCAGGCAAGAATACCAGAGTGGGTGCCATTTCCTCCTCAAGGGGATCTTCCCAACCAAGGGATTGAACCTGTGTCTCCTGCAAGTATCCTGCATTGCAGTTGGATCCTTACCACTGAGCCACTGGGGAAGCCCCTAATCCTCACTAGGAGATAAATATTATTATCATTGTTCCCATTTTACAGATGAGGAAACTGAGGTAATGTGTAGTTGAATAAGTAGCAGTTACACAGCCTTATATAACCATTTAGTATTGGAGCCAGGATTTTAACCTAAATAGCCTAGACCCAAAGTTGGTACCTTTAATAACATCTTCCAGAGCAACTGTTATGACTACCATGTGCTCAGAGTCTAAAAACTTTACATATATTGTCTCCCTTAACCCTTACAAATGATCCTACAAGACTAATATTAACATCTCTACTTCATGGGTGAGGAAACTAAAATACGAAAAGATTAAATTACATGTCCATGGAGAATCAGGATCTTTTGGAACCTGTATCATAAGAATCCAAAACCTATTTATGCTTTCTCCATTGTACCACACTGCCTGCCATGTTTTTCTACACTGTCAAGGAAGAAAAACAGAAAATTAATGGTCTGAAAGCAGAATTTCTATGGATTTTGCCCAAAAGAACACCAATTGAGTTGAAATAGGAAGTAACTACTTAGACAGCTGTTCTAAGCGTTCAAACGCAAACAAATGTTATCGTTCCAGAAAGTAACTCAGTCTTGCTCTGGATGATAAAACAATGCAGGTAAGTAAGCTGAGAGTAGAGAGTAGATTTGAAAACTTAAAAAGAGGAGTGACGGGGGTCGGGGGGCGGGGAGTGGGGGAAGCACGGAAAAAAGCTTTTTACTATTTTACTTTCCAAAAAGTATCAGGAGAGGGCCTTTGAAGGCCAAACTCGGATGAAAAACATACTCTAAGACAGTCAACAAAAAGTTATGATCTGACAGATGGGGAATCCAGAGGCAGATGTTTTTTCTAGCATTCTGAGGATGTCATTCCTGTTCTTAGTTTAAATGTGTTACCACAGTCTTCTTCCTCACAGAGACTTAGAACATAGAGGCTTACACTCCATGATTTTATTATCTGGTCAAGTTTTATAAACCTGATTTATTTATTTATTTATTTATTTTTATTATTAGTTTTGCCAAACAATGACATGATATCACCATGGGTTTACATATGCTCCCCCTCCAGAACCCCCCTCCCTCTTCCCTCCCCCCAGGAAATCTCGTTGCACCAGCCCCGAGCATCAATCCTGGGCTGGCAATTGATTACACATATGATAATTAACATGTTTCAATGCTATTCTCCCATATCATCCCACCCTCGCCCTCATCCACAGAGTCCACAAGTCTATTCTATACATCTGCATTCCTTTTGCTGTCTCGCATGCTGGGTTCTCGTTACCGTCTTTCTAAATTCCATATATATGTGTTAATATACTGTATTGTTGTTTTTCCTTCTGGCTTACTTCACTCTGGATAATGGGCTCCAGTTTCATCCATCTGAGTAGAACTGATTCAAATGAATTTTTTTTTAATGCTGAGAAATATTCCATTGTGTATATGTACCACAGCTTTCTTATCCATTCGTCAGTTGATGGGCATCTAGGTTGCTTCCATGTCCTGGATATTGTAAATAAAGCAGTGATGAACATTGGGGTACACATGGCTCTTTCAATTCTGGTTTCCTCGGTGTATATGCCCAGCAGTGGGATTGCTGGGTCATATGGCAGGTTTATTTGCAGTTTTTTAAGGAATCTCCACACTGTTTTCCATAGTGGCTGTACTAGTTTGCAATCCCACCAACAGTGTAAGAGAGTTCCCTTTTCTCCACATCCTCTCCAGCATTTATTACTTGTAGATTTTTGGATTGCAGCCATTCTGAGCGGTGTAAAGTGATATCTCATTGTGGTTTTGATTTGCATTTCTCTGATAATGAGTGATGTTGAGCATCTTTTCATGTGTTTGTTAGCCATTTTTATGTCTTCTTTGGAGAAATGTCTGTTAAGTTCTTTGGCCCACTTTTTGATTGGGTCGTTTATTTTTCTAGAATGGAGCTGCAGGAGTTGCTTGTATATTTTTGAGATTAATTGTTTGTCCGTTGCTTCATTGGCTATTATTTTCTCCCATTCTGAAGGCTGTCTTTTCACCTTGCTTATAGTTTCCTTTTCTGTGCAGAAGCGTTTAATTTTAATTAGGTCCCATTTGTTTATTCGTGCTTTTATTTCCAATATTCTGGGAGGTGGGTCATGTAGGATCCCGCTTTGGTTTATGTCAGAGAGTGTTTTCCCAATGTTATCCTCTAGGAGTTTGATAGTTTCTGGTCTTATGCTTAGATCTTTGATCCATTTTGAGTTTATTTTTGTGTATGGTGTTAGAAAGTGTTCTAGTTTCATTCTTTTACAAGTGGCTGTCCAGTTTTCCCAATCATCCCAAGCATCTTTTCTGATCACAATGCAGTGAGATTAGATATCAATTACAGGAGAAAACCATTTAAAACCTCCAACATATGGAGGCTCAACAACACACTGCTGAATAACCAACAAATCACAGAAGAAATCAAAAATGAAATTCAGTTATGCGTAGAAACCAATGAAAATGAAAACACAACAGCCCAAAACCTATAAACCTGATTTAAAAATCAATCTTATTACTTTAAACCATGAAAATACAATATAGAAATATGCCTCCTGACTAAACCAAATTTCCCATTGGTTGAAAAGAGATTAAATCTCATTTTTAAAAATACAGCACCTCTTTAAGGAATAGAAAAGTGAATTATGAAACAATTTCTCAAAGACCTTAGCAAAGGCCTTAGCCTAGGAAATTATAAGTGCAAAACTGAAATTTTCTACTAACTCCAATTATCACTATTCAGATCTCAAAAATGTATATTTCAATCATTCAAGACTTAGGAGAAAATGTTCATAGAGTTTACCCATAGTATCTAAGATACACTTGGCTTGTCACATCAGTGAAGACCACAATTGTGGTATCTTCAGAAAAACCATGGTTGTATACTCATATACATTGTCACTAGTGGTCTAAAAAAATCCATTTTGAAATAAATAGGCTGCAATAACATACTAATTAATAATTGTTAGTATATCTACACTTTGTTGTTATTGTTCAGTCACTAAGTCATGTCTGACTCTGCAACCCCATGGATTGCAAAGGGCAAGCCAGGCTTCCCTGTCCTTCACTATTTCCCAGAGTCTGCTCAAACTCATGTCCATTGAGTCAGTGATGCCATCCAACCATCTCATCATCTGTTGCTCCCTTGTCCTTTTGCCTTCAATCTTTCCCAGCATCAGGGCCTTTTCTAGTGAATCAGCTCTTCGCATCAGGTGGCCAAAGTACTGGAGTTTCAGCTTCAGCATCAGTCCTTCCAATGATTTCCTTTAGAATTGACTGATTTGATCTCTTTGCAGTCCAATGGACTCTTAAGTCTTCTCCAGCATTACAGTTTGAAAGTATCAATTCTTCAGATGTCTACATTAAACATTCGTAAACTGTTTTGAATTTCTTCTTTTTTATCAGATAAGTGTTCTCTAAAAAATTAGGACAATTCCAGACAATGGGTGGCAGTATGAAACTGGCTTTAAAAAAGCTATTTATCAAAGGCCTTACTTCAAAGTAACACTAATGGAAACTATCTAATACTAGCTGGATTTGAAGTTTTGGTGAATGCAAAGTTTGAAGTTTTGGTGACTATACTTATTAGAAAAGGTTCCTCTGGTTTTTGCCCTAATGCAAAAATAAAGAGAAAAAGAACAGAAGGTGGAAGAAAAGAAAAGAGGGAGGAAAGACAGGAGGGAAATGAATATACAAAGAAATATAAATTGAAAATATACATAACAGAAAAAGAAACAATAAATGAAGTGACAAAAGACAGGAACGATGTGGCAATTATAAAAACCATAATTAGGGCGGAGTCCAGTTTGCTTTCAAAATTATTTCACTCTAAATTGACCACTAATTCTAGGGCAGCAAGAAATGGTGACCCAGGTTGAAGTGCTAACACGTACTTATTAGCAACAGTAAATCATTCCATCTCTCTGAACCTATCTTACTATAAAATTAGAATATTACCTTCCCTATAACCTTAGAAGACAAATAATAAATCAAAGGTGATAACACATAGGAAAATGCCTTATCAACTTAAAATATTAAAACGTAAGTTAGAATTATTTTTAAAGAAAGCAGTATAATAAACGAAAGGTAGCATTCAGAAATCAGAATGAAGCCCTGACGATTATGCATAATTTTAACATCATAACATAATATATTGCTGGTTATAAGCTTGGGCTTTGGATCAGAAAAACCTGAGTTCAAGTACTAATTGCATTTCTTAGCAGCTGTGATATCAAGGGGACAATACTTAGTCTTTCTAAGGTGGTTTTTTCATATATAAAGCAGGAACAGTAAGTAATAACTACCTCATTAGGCAATGGTTGAGCTTAGAAAGATAATGTAGATGAAGTACTCTGCACAATACCTGGCATATAATAAGCACTCCATAAGTGATAGGATTTATGATGTAATACCAGTGCAATATTGTGGAGGGCTCTGAAATTATAGAGAGCCCTCTGAATCCAAGTCTCAGTTTAAGTCACTTAGTAATGTGTGAACTTATATGCATTACTTAGCTTTGCTGAGCCTGATTTCCGGCCTATAAAATGGAAGTAATAACAATCACTTCAGAGAATTGTGAGAATTAATTAAATAACATATTGTAGGTAAAACTGCCCAGTTATCATAAATCTCAGTTAATGTTCATTATTATTTTCATTCCTTCCCTCTATTGCTTAAATACATAAAGGTATACAATTAATTAGTATACTTCTGTCCGATTTGGGGGGGGTGGAAAATAAAGCTAAAATCAAAATTTACCTATGAAAATAAAATTCCTACATCAGAAACTTTTAGAAGAAATAATATTAAATGAGAGATCTATGTTAGTACTAAAGGAGTATGTGCATAATAACAAAAAAAATATGGAAAACATGGTATTAAAAATCTCAAAAAATTTCAACTCATTTATAATAGAAACCACAATATAAAGTAACAGAATTGAAAAAAGAATTTTGAAGTCTAAGCTCCTCAAAAAAATTTTTTTATATTTAAATTGATTTATTCAACATCACAGAAAAAAACAGTTTCTCTATGCTATTTAAAATCTTCAACATTCAAATGTAAACGTTGGTTAGGGTTAGGGTTTTTTCCTTATTTTCTTGTCATTTAAAAAGTATTGTTTGTAGAAACTAATATTCCATTGTTTAACCTTGGTTTGTTTTTCCATCTTATTACTTTAGGTTTGCTTTGGGCATTCAGTTTTAAGAATAACCACCAGATGGCTCATCCCACCAATGATCTTTTAACTTGGTTTTCTGGGGAAGAGGCATCATTCTCATAAATTTCCTTTCTAGCATGATAAATAAAGACAGCCATATCCATCATTTTGTAAAGACTTGAATTCACTATTCTCATAAAAATATTCTCCATTTTGTAACATGCAAACATAGATGTTTTATTGTGATATGTATTAACAAGGCATTTTTCCAATTAATGAAACATAGTTCTTTACACAGCTGCATTTTGATGTAAGAAAAATATTATATTTTCTTCCCTCTGCTGTATACGGCTAGCAAGTATTCATTTTTAATCTGAATTTCAGTCAAGTGTCTGCAAAGTCTTTATGTATATGAACAATATGGTAATTGTACTATATTAGATGTGCTTGCCCTAGAGTAACCTTCTTGCATCCATACTGGACAGCTGCCAACCTGCAGCTTAATGCCCTGTCTGTAATTCAATTGTTGGGCTGCACGCTGGTTTTCAAATATAGTTTTACAAAATGGGAACAGTAGGGGGCATGCAGAGCTCATTTGTTATCATACTGTACTAGAGGACTGTATTTTACTTTCTGGAATCTGTGGCTTTATTTATTTAGAACACTGAGAATGGCATTATTTTTAAATATATGCATTAAGTGTAACATGGATACTATGTAGTTGCAAATATTTTGACTTTATCTGTCAGTTTCATCCTGCTGCTGTGTTTTACTGAACTTACTCTAGGCATGTGTGTGTGTGTGTGTGTGTGTGTGCACGCGCGTGCACATACAGGAAATTTTTAATTTAATATGTGACTAGCAACTGCATATATTGTATTTGCATTTTAATTCACAAAATAGCACTTAATATAAAAGTGCTATGTAAATGGTAAAGTATTATGCAAATGATAGCTATCATCATTGTTCTAGCATCTAAAATTTTATTAAGAAAAACTACTTTCATATTATGAATGTGAATTCTGTTCTATCTTTAAATATTCAATAACTATAAAATGGATGCTCATGTAAGGCAGGCGAAAATACTAGAACTACTTCATTTATGTAGGATTTTCTTATTAACAAATATCTTTACAAACGTCCAACTTAGTGCCAATGTACCTATAAACAAATGCCAAAGAACTTTTCAAATATCTCTTTTAGCAAATTCAGCAGTAGAATGGTCTCTGGCAAGGTAAAGACAGAACTAATCAATTTTTCAATGTGGCTTTGACTTCACAAAACTCTCAAACATCACAGCAAGAGCGAATACTTGACAAATGCACCTGCTCATTGACTCTGGAATGAGATGGTCCGTGATGAATAAGAATCTTCACAATTTCCACATCTCCTTTCCAGGCAGCCAGGTGAATAGGAAAATAACCTTTGTTGTCCGCTACATTTGTTGATGCCTCATATTGAAGCAGTTTGAGAACTATGTCCCTAAGAAAGAAAAAAAAAAAACACAACAGAAGAAAATATGCTGAACAATATGGCTACTATTAAACAGATTATCATAAAAGTATATTAGATACTGACTAGAAATTTAGAGTAATCATTCAAGGTACTGAGACATACAATTGGGTTTAAGAGTTTGCCTACTCAACATTTGGCTATTTCACTTACCTGGAACAAACTACCACCACACACACACACACACACACACACACACACACACACACACGGCATTCATTGACTGACCCATACAAGTAATAGAGATCTTTTGGGCAAAAGTTATCTAATTTTATTAACCGAATGAATTTAGC
Organism: Antilocapra americana; assembly: GCA_007570785.1. Classification (NCBI taxonomy): domain Eukaryota; kingdom Metazoa; phylum Chordata; class Mammalia; order Artiodactyla; family Antilocapridae; genus Antilocapra; species Antilocapra americana. The sequence continues at coordinate 33,099,003 of ML663562.1, read as the reverse complement.
AAAATAACTTAAAAGTATACCTCTTCATATCTTTTTTAAAAACAGAGTATTTCCAGATAATTTACATCTGAGATTTAGTCTGAAGGAAGAGTTGAGGTGCAAGCAAACACCCTGTTTACAAACAGAAAGTTATCATCCTGCCAAAAGACATTTAGGGAATTATACATCATTCCTATAGAGAACTGGAATAAAAGATTGAAGATTCATATAAAAGAGAAAGCAGCACAGTAGAAAAGAGACCCTGAAAGGTTGAAAAAAATTAATAACTTTCAGCCATGGCACAGAACATACTTTGAATGTGTGTTGTTTATACTTGTATACTTTTTCACTTTCCTCCTCCAAGCCTAAGAAATTATTTTAAGAGGGAAATCCATTTATGAGACAAGTTCTATCACTGACACAATTATTCTAATAAAAAAATTTCAGAGAAAATAAACCTCATTTTAACATTTCTTTTCTAAAAGTAGCATTATTTTATAAGCTCTGAATTTAAAGGATTTGAATGTAAAGTACTAGTTATGCAAGTGAAAGTATTAGTCGTTCAGTCGTGTCTGACTCTTCGCGACCCCATAGACTATAGCCCACCAGGCTCCTCTGCCCATAGAATTCTCCAGGCAAGAATGCTGGAGTGGATTGCCATTCCTTTCTCCAGGCGATCTTGCCAACCCAGGGACAGGGATCGAACCGAGAGACCAAACCCAGGTTTCCTGCATTGGAGGCAATTCTTTACCGTATGAGCCACCAAGGAAGCCCAGCTATGCAAACCACCAATAATATGACCACTAGAGTATCAATTAGTCTTCTTTTTCTTTTTCTTTCCTGTAGAAAATAACAATACTAGTACCTATTGCTCAACACTGGGAAGAACATTAAATAAGAACATAAAAGAGAAGCCATTCAATGAATAATAAAACACTATACAAACAGTTCTTGCCTCAAGTAAAAATAAAATTCATTAAAAGTAAAACTGCTTCCTTCAAATTACCTTTGGAAAAAAAGTCTGAAAATCAGAAGGAAACCTGAAATTTGCCCAGTTTCTATGCTTCTCACCTCTCCACCAGTTGTTATATAAGCTCTTCCATTCTGAGATAAGTAACTTACAAAGTGGTGAAAAGGATTCATTACTTGAGAATAACAAAAGCAGCTAAGAATCAGAAGATCTGGTTTGAAGTCTTAACTCTCTAATACTGAGTAATTTGATGTGTGTGTGTGTACCTGTGTGTCCTCAATCACTTCAGTCATGTCCGACTCTTTTTCTTTTAATTAATTAATTTATTTTAATTGGAGGCTAATTTCTTTACAATATTGTAGTGGTTTTTGTCATACATTCACATGAATCAGCCATGGGTGTACATGTTCCCCATCCTGAACTCCCTCCCATCTCCCTCCCTATTCCATCCCTCAGGGTCATCCCAGTGCTCCAGCCCTGAGCACCCTGTTTCATGCATCAAACCTGGACTGGTGATCTATTTCACATATGGTACCTGTATGTAGGTCAGGAAGCAACAGGTAGAACTGGACATGGAACAACAGATTGGTTCCAAATAGGAAAAGGAGTACGTCAAGGCTGTATATTGTCACCCTGCTTATTTAACTTACATGCAGAGTACATCATGAGAAACGCTGGGCTGGACGAAGCACAAGCTGGAATCAAGACTGCCGGGAGAAATATCAATAACCTCAGATATGCAGATGACACCACCTTTATGGCAGAAAGTGAAGAGGAATTAAAAAACCTCTTGATGAAAGTGAAAGAGGAAAGTGATAAAATTGGCTTAAAGCGCAACATTCAGAAAACTAAGATCATGGAATCTGGTCCTATCATTTCATGGGAAATAGATGGGGAAACAGTGGAAACAGTGTTAGACTTTATTTTTCTGGGCTCCAAAATCACTGTAGATGACGATTGCAGCCATGAAATTAAAAGACGCTTACTCCTTGGAAGGAAAGTTATGACCAATCTAGATAGCATACTGAAAAGCAGAGACATTACTTTGCCAACAAAGGTCCGTCTAGTCAAGGCTATGGCTTTTCCACTAGTCATGTATGGATGTGAGAGTTGGACGGTGAAGAAAGCTGAGTGCCGAAGAATTGATGCTTTTGAACTGTGGTGTTGGAGAAGACTCTTGAGAGTTCCTTGGACTGCAAGAAGATCCAACCATCCTAAGGGAGATCAGTCCTAGGTGTTCATTGGAAGGACTGATGTTGAAGCTAAAACTCCAATACTTTGGCCATCTCGTGCAAAGAGTTGACTCATTTCAAAAGACCCTAATGCTGAGAAAGACTGAAGGCAGGAGGAGAAGGTGATGACAGCAGATGAGATGGCTGCATGGCATCATCAACTCGATGGCCATGGGTTTGGGTAGACTCTGGGAGTTGGTGATGGAGAGGGAGGCCTGGTGTGCTGCGATTCATGGGATCGCAAAGAGTCGGACACGACTGAGCGACTGCACTGAACTGAACTGAATATACATGTTTCAATGCTATTCTCTCAAATAATCCCACCCTTGCCTTCTCCCACAGAGTCCAAAAGTCTGTTCTTTATCTGTGTGTTTTTTGCTGTTTTGTATATAGGGTCATTGTTTCCATCTCTCTAAATTCCATACATATGCATTAGTATACTGTATTGGTGTTTTTCTTTCTGACTTACTTCACTCTGTATAATAGTCTCCAGTTTCATCCATCTCATTAGAACTGATTCATTCTTTTTAATAGCTGAGTAATAACCAATGTGTATATGTACCACAGCTTTCTTATCCATTTGTCTGCTGATGGACATCTAGGTTGCTTCCATGTCCTAGCTACTGTAAACACTGCTGAGATGAACATTGGGGTACAAGTGTCTCTTTCAATTCTGGTTTCCTCGGTGTGTATGCCCAACAGCGGGATTGCTAGATCATATGGCAGTTCTATTTCCAGTTTTTAAGGAATCTCCACACTATTTTCTATACGGGCTGTACTAGTTTGCATTCCCACCAACAGTGTAAGAGGGTTCCCTTTTCTCCACATCCTCTCCAACATTTATTGTTTGTAGACTTTTGGATAGCAGCCATTCTGACCAGCTTGAGATGGTACCTCATTGTGTTTTGATTTGCATTTCTCTGATAATGAGTGATGTTGAGCATCTTTTCATGTGTTTGTTAGCCATCTGTACATCTTCTTTGGAGAAATGTCTGTTTAGTTCTTTGGCCCATTTTTTTTTGATTCAGTCATTTATTTTTCTGGAATTGAGCTGCATGAGCTGCTTGTATATTTTTGAGATTAATTCTTTGTCAGTTGGTTTGTTTGCTATTATTTTCTCTCATTCTGAAGGCTGTCTTTTCACCTTGCTTATAGTTTCCTTTATTGTGCAAAAGCTTTTAAGTTTAATTAGGTCCCATTTGTTTATTGTTGCTTTTATTTCCATTACTCTGGAAGGTGGGTCATAGAGAATCCTCCTGTGATATATGTCAGAGAGTTGTTTTGCCTATGTTTTCCTCTAGGAGTTTTATAGTTTCTGGTCTTACATTTAGATCTTTAATCCATTTTGAGTTTATTTTGTGTATGGTGTTACAAAGTGTTCTAGTTTCATTCTTTTACAAGTGGTTGACCAGTTTTCCCAGAACCACTTGTTAGAGATTGTCTTTTCTCCATTGCATATTCTTGCCTCCTTTGTCAAAAATAAGGTGTCCATAGGTGTGTGGGTTTATCTCTGGGCTTTCTATTTTGTTCCATTGATCTATATTTCTGTCTTTGTACCATACTGTCTTGATGACTGAGGCTTTGTAGTATAGTCTGACATCAGGCAGGTTGATTCCTCCAGTTCCATTCTTCTTTCTCAAGATTGCTTTAGCTATTTGAGGTTTTTTGTATTTCCATACAAATTGTGAAATTATTTTTTCTAGGTCTCTGAAAACTACCGCTGGTTGCTTGATAGGGATTGCAATGAATCTATAGATTGCTTTGGGTAATACACTCATTTTTATTATATTGATTCTTCCAATCCACGAACACAGTATATTTCTCCATCTATTTGGGTCATCTTTGATTTCTTTCATCAGTGTTTGATAGTTGTAACCCTACAGATGGTAGCCTGTCGTGCTCCTCTGTCCATGGGATTCTCCAGGCAAAGATACTGGAGTGGGTTGCCATGCCTTCCCCCAGGGGATCTTCCCCATCCAGGGATCAAAGCTGCATCTTGTGCAGCTCCTGCATTGCAGGCAGATTCTTTACCAATCTTGGACAATTCAAATAACCTCTGTCTCTCTTTCAGACCCTGTTAAAATGGAATTTAGAGGTTACATAGAGCTGCTTTTCTAAAAGAGTTGTGGTATGAATCAAATGGGAAACAAATGTTACTGTAAAACTATATACAATCAAAAACTACTCTTAAAGTTGTTTGCTGCAATGTTAAACAATTTTTGCCTTCTTTCTTTAACTGAAATATATCAGTATTTAAATAAAAGGTAAAATAACAAAGGAAGCATTGTTAAATATCTGGGAATGATCAGTAGAATTTATCCTACAAAAAAAAAAAACCTTCTCCAAATCCATACAATAAAAAGGATAATTATATGAAGGATTTTAATTTCCTTCTTCAATGTCTAAGCAAATCAAAAAGAATTCTTAAACTTCTAAAACATTTCCTTTCTAAGAGGAAAGAGGAAAATTTGATGGACTCATCAATACTATTTTACTCTCAAATCATTTGGAATTTTATTTGTTATTGGGCTCAATTTTTGTTGACATTTTCAAAAAATGTGTGTGATATGCATTTATTATCAGGAAAAGTTATGATATAGTGAAAACACTGACTATCTTACTAATTATTTGTATTGTGTAGTTACTACTACCTAATATCTAAATCAGAAAAGAATAATGTGCATGTTTATAAAATTGTCTTTGGTGAACACCAAGTGTCTAAATCAATGCTATTATTTATATTTGTTTTTTAGCTTATTTCATTAAATAAATATTCTATAAAATATATTTTTTAATTTAAATTGATTTAAAAATCTTGTCTTTTATTCAGCAATACCAGATAATGAACTAGGTGAACTCAGATTTCTAATATAAAAACATGTTTTTGAAATATAAAGTTATATCTTTGATTAAATGAGTGTCTATTGGTCTCACTGAAACTTAAGTAAAAAATTAATAAATAGAGTATCACTAATCTTTCTTATGATATATCTATGTATATCACAAATAATATGTATTATACAGGCTTTTTCATACAGGCTTATCAAGAACAAATTAAATTTCAGGTACTTTCTTTAATGTCTAAACAAGACCAGTAGTTGTTTTTGGTGTGGGGAGTAGTTGGTTAGGGGGAGGGATATAATTGAAATATAACATGATTTTAGTTTCAAGTGTACAACATAATGATCTGATATGCATATTAACTGTAAGCTGATCACCATGATGAACCTAGTTAACTCCTCTTTTTTACTTTTATTTAAGTTGCATCTTATATCTTCCACAAGTATCATGAATATGCTGACTGTGCTTGGTTATCTGGCATAAAATATTAAGTTATATTGATGAAAACTGTCTATAAGCTAGCAAGCAGAAAATACCTATATCTTAAACATAAAGTGGTAATCTTTTTTACATCATTTGACAAAAAATTCTCCAAAACACTAAAATAAATGTAATTGATGAGATCACAGAAAAAATAATTCCATTTCCCAGGAACAAAACAAAATACCCAATTAAGTTTAATAATAATTCAGTTTAAATCACTGCAACATTTGGCAGCTTGAGGTTAAAAATGTAAGTTCAGGTAAAAATAGGAATTCTAAAAGTATTGATTTTTGCTATCATGTTTGTTTCATTTTTTGATAGACACAAATAATACTTCAGATTAGTATGAAATGTCTTTTAAGAAGTTCAGTATACATTCTAAGCAAAATTAAATTAATTGAGAAGATTCAACATTCAAATTTCTTTACCTCAATAGCAAGTTTCCCTATAGTTAACCAAAGATATTTATCTCATTCCATCCTCCTGTGTTTGTTGGTAAGTCAAAGAATTTTGAAATAAATGCAAATCATCTTCATATGGATGTAATAAACTAATGGCATGCAAATTATCCATTAATAAACTAATGAAATTCTCAAAGTCATTAAGGTCCTTTTGATTTCAGACTTTCTTGAAGATTTTATTTCTCCTTTTTGGAAATAAAGTTGCAAATATGCTCAACGTGGTCAGAAGACTATAGGACAATACACTGCATTTTCTAACGAGCTCTCCTTTATATGCTGAATTCACTCTCATAGAATTATTTTCAGATAGAATGAATAAAGTCAAATTTTAACTAGTTTATATTCTAATCCAAGAAAGAAGTGATCAACCAAAGATATTTGTAGGTGATTCAAAGAGCAACTTCATGGACTAGATTATATAAATTTTTAGAGGAAGTGCCCTTCTTTCGTTAGAAAGTCTATTCTGAGCAAATCAAAGGTATAGCAGATAGTTTACTATCTAGAGTCTAGATCCAATTTGAGATATAATCTTGATTATAGATAATGGAGGATTATCTATCATTGAATCCCTGTCTAGGATTCAAGCATTAATATTTAAAGAATCAAAAGCAAGAACAGAAAATAACCCCACACATATCAAATAACAAACATATTTCAAAGATACAATAACAATTTAGTATTGACATTTTCCAAAACAGCATCCAAGAATCACAATGTACCCAACGTAGTTTAATGAGATGAAACTTAACAAGAAGATAAAAACCAGCAATTTTCTAAGAAGAGAGAAATCAGAATGAAATATGAACATACAGGTTTAGTAAAACTTTATAGGGATTATTAAAATAATAAGATTATTATTTTAAAAGACAGAAAAGAAAGTGCAAAGAAAAGAAGGAAAGAGGAAGAGAGGGAAAGAGGAGAGAAGAAGGGAAGAAAGGAGGGAATAAGAAAAGGGAGGAGGAAGTTGAGAAAAGGAGAGAGGAAGTAGGCTATTTCAGAAGAAATTGCTATTGCTATTCAGAAGAGAATTTATTAAGGCAATCAAATTTGCAAAAGGAATATGTGAGAGAGACAATGAGTCCTCCATATTTTAAAAAGAAAAAGAAGATAAATTTCTAGCCTATCTATTGAAATAATTCATTTATAATCATTGCCATTTAAATTTGTTCTACTCACTGTGTTTTTTCTATGCATGCGAGACAGCAAAAGGAACGCAGATGTATAGAACAGACTCGTGGACTCTGTGGATGAGGGCAAGGGTGGGATGATATGGGAGAATGGCATTGAAACATGTTAATTATCATATGTGAAATCAATCGCCAGCCCAGGATTGATGCTCGGGGCTGGTGCACCGAGATTTCCCAGGGGGAGGGAATCGGGAGGGAGGAGGGAGGGGGGTTCTGGAGGGGGAGCATATGTAAACCCATGGCAATTTCATGTCATTGTATGGCAAAACCAATAAAAAAAAACTATACTCCAATAAAAAAATTTTTAAATAAATTAATTGATTAAAAAACAAATAAATAAATAAATAAAAGTAATAATTTTCTCATCTGTAATTAAAAATGACTCAGGAAATCACCAAGAGTACAATTTCTATTGTGTTCTGATTGGGCTAAGTGGAGATGAATTGTTCATTGTGAAAAATGTAATGTATTTCAGGTATATAAAATGCTGTTCCATTTGTGGGTGATAAAAAAGTGATAAACAAGGCTCTCAACAAAACATACAAAATAGTGAGGATACAGCTTTAATTTGCAGTGTGAAGGCCACACATTATACATAGAAGGAAAGGGGAAAACGTACCCAAAGCAAATGAGTGAACAATAAGACCCTGTAACATTTCTTAAAGTTCTATAATTCCATGAACTTCCCTGGTGGCTCAGTCTGTAAAGAGGAGACCCAGGTTCAATTCCTGGGCCAGGAAGATTCCATGGAGAAGGGAATAGCAACCCATTCTAGTATTCTTGCCTGGAGAATCCCATTGACAGAGGAGCCTGGTGGGTTACAGACCATGGAGTTGGACGTGATTGAGCAACTAACACTTTCAGCCTAGAAACCATGTTTATGAAAACAATCTAAAGTTGATGGATACAACAGCAGCAGGAACAAGGATAGAAATGAAGTGTTTCTATGCTGACTGCTAAGGCTTGCTTGGGAGAAATACAGCACAATATTTCATTACCTATTTGAAGTGAGAATACCAAAGACGAAGAAAAGAAAAACCATTGTCCTCTGGCTCTGAGGACAAGTTTTTATTCTACAAATATCTTTTCTTATGGCAATATTTAAATGAGCATTCCATGAAAATACACTATTTGATGATAATGGGAGGCAGCCAGAAATACATAATGTGACAGAGAAAAACCAACAGGAAATTAGGACACTGATGTGCATACAGTCACAGAGGGCTATAATGTAAATTACAGGCAAAAGCATACACTCAGACTCTAGATACAGCCCCACCTTAATGATTAAGTGGCCACTAAATCACTTACCCAGCATGGTCTTGTTTCTCCATCTATAAAATAAAAGAAGTAAGGAAGGTAGGATAGAATAAATGATCTCTAACTTTAAAGTTAGAGATCTCTAACTTTAAAAGTCCTTGATAATTTAAATAATTTAAAATCAAGAATTTTTTCTAGATGAAAATCCAAATTTCAGAACTGTAACATCATAGTACCTAATTAAGCCACAAATAACAAAATATTATATCATAAAATGTTATAATTGTAAGGAATATGGTGTATTCAGTACATTTGAACTGAGGCATAAAGAGGTTAATTAAATGGCTCAAGGTCACATAACTGGCAGGGAGGGAGAGATGGGATTAGAATTTTCCTACATTTTTCCAATACCTGTATGATGACACTAAGTAAAATCTTTCTCTTCTGGGAAAGTAAGAGGGAGGGAACACCATCTGAGTGGTTTTGTTAAAAAAAAAAAAAAAAGCAAAAAAAATAAAAGAAAAATGATACCTTTAGATGATAGCAAAGCAGAGATATATAATCCTCAGAGAACACCTGCAATTAAAGATCTTAAAAGAAATATAGTCAAATCCCCATCTCTTGATAAGTTTAATAACTGCTATTCAATTCACCTAAATTAGCCTCACTAAAAATTGTGCAAGAGGCCTCAGAGAAATATATCTCAATGGTTAGAACTTCATAGGATGTCATATATAAACCAAAAACGTTTACTTAAAACTTCACTGAAAATCAAGGAAAGGACATTTAGGTATAGTATTGTTTTGAGAAATAATGCCAAGCTGAGGTAGAACAAGAAAAGTTGTATAGCTCAAATAGTCAAGCCCAAAATCTTCCGTCCATTATACTTGATAGCTTGTCTTCCCAGCTGGGACTAAGAAATATGGTTCCACCAGAGCCACTGAACCCGCAACTAAGATGGCCAAAGAAGTCAGCTTGGGCTGACTTAATTGACTTCCCTCCTAATGACTCAGGTATGAAGAAGAATAAATAGCAATTCCTCTAAAAGACTCAGATGATAAGGATTTGGACACATTTTCCGATCTAGAGAAGGGTAGCAATATAGCTGAAAAAGACAGCAAAATAAAAAGTTCAAAGTTCAACAGTATAAGGTGACATTATATAGAATAAGGACTGGATGAAAAACAATGTAACTTGGGAATTCTAATACTAAGGATCTAAGAGATGAAACATTAAGTTTATGATATTTTACATAATTCAAAGATTCTTCAAACAGAATGATAATGTTCAATTTATGCAATAAGTTTTAAGGTAAACATGTCAGAATGATAAATAATGACAAAAATGGTAAGGTCCTTGTATGAGAGTTTTAAGGCCATGAAGTGTAATCAAGTATAACCAAGTCCTTTGTGTCTCAATTCACAGAATAAAAGAAATGTTAAATGCAAAACTAAAAGACAACTAGCAGTAATTTTGGAGGCTTTCCAGGTGGCTCAGTGGTAAAAGAATCCGCTTGCTATGCAGGAGACGCAGGTTTGACCCCTGGGTCAGGAAGAACCCCTGTAGAAGGGAATGGCAACTCACTCCAGTATTCTTGCCTGAGAAATCCTATCGATAGAGGAGCCTGGTGGGCTATGGTCCATAGGGTTGTAAACAGGCATACACAACTTAGTGACTTAGCACACTGTAGTAATTTTAAGGCAGTAACTTAAACAACTGAAGTGAATGTTTAAAACAACTGAAGTGAAATGAAATGATCCAGATCTGAAAAGACTAACTTGAATCATTAAAGCAAAGGAAAAACAGATAGAAGGGGAGATACATGAACAAGATCACCTTTCTTCTGCTGAAGGATGACAGAACATTTGACTCACTCAGAGGACTCCTCACACTTTGTCACTAAATCATTAGGTTTCCTGGCTAAAACACTGTCAATAAAATAGTGTTGATGGCTATACATTTTTTCACTCTCCATATCATAGACTACCACATTATTTGAAATATAATTCCACAGTTAAAGAGGTTTAAAACTCGAGAGACCATCCATGAACAACAAAGAGAAAGCATTTTAGCTTAATTTGAGGATTTCAAGAGGTCTGTGGAAGTGGCCATGGCTTATAAGAGCAAGATTCTACTAAAAGAGTTCATTCTTAGTGGATAACCCTATAATTTGTGAAGACACCCCAGAAAGTGGAGAGGCATCATTAAGTGGTTTATCACATCCAGTCCCTAATCTTTTTGGCACCAGGAACTGGTTTCGTAGAAGACAATTTTTCCATGGACCCAGGGAGTGGGAAGAAGGGTGGTTTGGGGATGATTCTTTTTTTTTTTTTTTTTTTTTTAATAAATTGGGCATGATTCTTACAGGGAGCATGCAACCTAGATCCCTTACATGCACAGTTCACAGTAGGGTTCACGCTCCTATGAGAATCTAATGAATGTCACTGACCTAACAGGAAGCAGAGTTTAGGCCTTAATGCGAATGATGGGGACAGTTTGTAAATACAGACAAGCTTTGCTCACTCTCCTGCCTCTCGCCTCCTGCTGCACAGCCTGCTTCCTAACAGGCCACAGACCAGTACCCATCTGTGGCCCAGGGGTTGGGAACCCCTGGTTTATCCTATTCCCATGCCAAATGCACACATGACTAACATGGCCCTGGCACTTCTTCCATTTTCCCTGTGCGATCTTTGACTTGATCTGCACTCTGCACATACTCATCCTCAGCAACATTCCTACCACTTTCAACATGTCAAGTGTTGAATATTTTGTGCTTCTCCAAATTCATCTAAGCCCAGGGGGCTCACGGCAACATGAGACAGGAACCATCAGACATAATTGACTTCATCACATGTAACTAAATACACACAGATTCCAGTCCAAATAAGTGGCACTTACTTATGTCCATTTAAGGCTGCATGGTGTAAAGCCGTGTAACCCGAACTGTCTGTGCAGTTCACATTGGGGCCTCGCCAGATGCTGCAAATAAAGCATAAGCACACAGTTAATAGGGGAGAAGAATTGTGCTTTTCAAAACAGAAGGAAGCCTGATAGTCTCACAGTCGGCAGCATGTTTCATATGAGGATTTTACTCGTGGAGAAAACAACTGCCACCTTTCCTGCACTCCCCTCAGAACAATATCTTTATTCATTTATTTGATGCAAACAAATTATTAGTGAATACAGCTACCATTAGAAATTATTAGCAAATGCAGACCCCCTGGCATACCTTAAATTTGGACCCCGAAATTCCCTGTCACTTTCAGTCATTACTTAAATATTGGATGCAATTAACATTCAACTATTATATTCTTTACCAAGAAGAAAGATTTAAATCACCTGCCTCCTCCTTTTCAACACACTCATTCTGAGATGGCAGTGGTTTACATAAGTTATATTTTTGCATATGGAAAGAATATAAATACTTCTTGCTGTTCCATCGCTACCAAGAGAATATAAAACATATTTCACCCTTGAAAATATAATTAGATCTGATTATCACAAGCCATAAAAAGATTCTAATAGTTTTGAAGTTATTTTACTATACAATATATTTTGAAGACAACATGTAACTATAAGAAAGAATCCATTTTATCCTTGATCACTACAATTATAGAAACCATAGTTTTAAAAAATAGGCATTGAAAGACAGTTTTCCAAAAGTAAATCTCCCCAAAAAACTATCTGATATTATCAAAGCCATCAAAACTAACATCTAATGACAAACTAATTCATGTATTCACAAAATATTTATTGTGTACCAATTGTATGTCACATATGAAGCTAAGTACTGAGAATACAAAGTCATAATTCAATGTCCTTCTTTACAAGAGCAGAGTCTAATGGGGAAGAGAGACACATAAACTAACAAGTACAGACTAGTAAGATAATCAAGGTACCAGAGAGCACACAAGCATCTCTGAGAAGAGAATAAATAGCTATTCGAAATGAGAGATTACCACTGACTTAAACTAAGTTGAGACAATGAAAATGAGTAGAATGTTCTTATTCGACAGTTACAAAAGTCAAACCAATAAGATGCAGGGATCAACTGAAGGAAGGAGAAAGTACAATAGTTAGCACAGAATCACTCAAATTAAATGTCTAAATGACCGAAAGGACAATGACATTAACTAAGATTTGAAAAGAACGGCAAAAGTGCTGGAGGAAGACAATGCAGATGGAAAGCAAACAATGACTTCAGGCTCAGAGACATTGAATTTCAAGTATCTGACATACTTATATAAAAGTAAGGGTCTCCAGAAAACTATGAAAATATCTAGTTAGAAGCACGGTTCTTAAGTTAGACAACCTGATTTCAAAAACCTAGCCCCATTACTTGCTGGGGGTAGCCCTGGATAAAGTATTTAACCTCTCTGAAGTATTTAATTCCTTGTCTGTAAAAAAGAGATGATGATAATAGTACTACTATCTTAAAATGTTGTGAGGATCAAATGAATCAGTACTTAAAAAGTACTTTGTGGGGTAGTTGAACATAGCAATAGCATCTATTATATTTGTTATGTTAGTTCAACAAATTGTCAAATAGAAGATTAAACCAAGGGAGTGCTGGATTTCAGACTCTCGAAGAGAGAGGCCATCAGCTGGGCATGGTGGCATGCACCTGTAATCTCAGCTACTCAGGAGGCTGAGGCCGGAGGACTGCTTGAACCCAGGAGTTCTGGGCTGCAGTGCACTATGCCTATTGGGTGTCCAAACTAAGTTCAGCATCAATATGGTGACCTCCTAGGAGAGAGGTCATCAGGCTCAAATACCTCAGTGGAAAATCTGTATATGAAGACAAGGTGAAACCTTCTCTTGAATGTTGATATTAGCCAAAATATCAATCCCTAGATGAAAAAAAAAAAATCAAACCTAAGTTGGGTAGATAGTTCCAAGTTCAAGGCAACTCAAAATCTGAAAACCTCCCAGCCCTCACTGAAATGGTCAGAGAACCTATGTGAAAGTATATTGTGAGGGAAAAGAAAGAAAGAAAGAAAAATATGGGACCGACAATAGAACCATGGATAATGAACAATACTTTAGGGTCCAGCACAGGGAAAAAGTTACATGAAGAACATTCAGAGTTGTCCAAGAGTAAATTAAACCAAGAGAAAGCATAAGCATTATACAATTTAAAACAGGAAACTGTCCCCCCAAAAAGAAGTGAGATAAGAATTAAACTATTTGGTAATAAAGAAGGTCTTGAGGAAATTAATGACCAAATATAACTAGCCAATTGTAAGATTTTAACTTTATTTTTATTTAAACTTCATTTCAATCCAGTGGTTTATTTTCTTTAGTGGCAGCTTACCTCCTGAGAATAAAGAAAAGTGACAACTAAAGCAGGAAAGTTATAAAAATATGCATCTGTTTTACAATTTTATTAAGATTGTTAGACTTTTGACAATCTTTATTTTTCTAAATCACTCCTTTAAGCATTTTTAGTCTTCTATTATGTTCTTAAAATTTTTATACCTTTGCTCTCTTGCTAATTTACCCATCTTAAATTATAAATCAAATAATTGATTATTTTTAATGAATAAATAAACCACAGGTAAAAACAAGTGTTAAAACAAATGCAATGTACTCATTTAAAATAATGCAAAATCCAAAAAAAAAATAATTCAAAAGGCAAAAGAACAAAAAAGCACAACAAAGAAACAAGGAAGATTTGATACAAATACAAACAAAACTGTTAGATGATAGATTTAACCATATCAATGACAAAAATAACCACATCAACAATTACAGTAACTATTAATTGTCTAATCATCCTAGTTTAAAAAAATATCATCAGACTGGATTAAAGAAAGTAAGACCCAACTGTATGCTAACTACAAAAAATTAGCTTTAAACATAGAGATACGTAGGGCTTCCCTGAGAGCTCAGTTGGTAAAGATCTGCCTATAAGGCAGGAGACCCCAGTTTGATTACTGGGAACCAGAGATCAAATTGCCAACATATGCTGGATCACTGAAAAAGCAAGAGAGTTCCAGAAAAACGTCTGCTTTTGCTTTAGTGACTATGCCAAAGCTTTGACTGTGTGGATCACAACAAACTGTGGAAAATTCTTAAAGAAATGGGAATACCAGACTATCTGACCTGCTTCCCGAGAAATCTGTATTCAAGTCAAGAAGCAACAGTTAGAACCAGACATGGAACAACAGACTGGTTCCAAATCGGGAAAGAAGTACATCAAGGCTGTATGTTGTCACCCTGCTTATTTAACTTATATGCAGAGTACATTATGCAAAATGCCAGGCTGGATGAAGCACAAGCTGGAATCAAGATTGCTGGGAGAACTATCAGTAACCTCAGATATGCAGATATGATATGGTGGAAAGCAAAGACGAACTAAAGAGCCTCTTGATGAAAGTGAAAGAAGAGAGTGAAAAAGTTGGGTTAAAACTCAACATTCAGAAAACTAAGATCATGGTATCCAGTCCCATCACTTCATGGCAAATAGATGGGAAAACAATGGAAACAGTGACAGACTTTATTTTTCTGGGCTCCAAAATCACTGCAGATGGTGACTGCAGTCATGAAATTAAAAGATGCTTGCTCCTTGGAAGAAAAGTTATGACCAACCTACAAAGCATATTAAAAAACAGAGAAATTATTTTGCCAACAAAGTTCATCTAGTCAAAGCTATGGTTTTTCCAGTAGTCATGTATGGATGTGAGAGCTGGACTATAAAGAAAGCTGAGCACTGAAGAATTGATGGTTTTGAACTGTGGTGTTAGAAAAGACTCTTGAGAGTCCCTTGGACTGCAAGGAGTTCCAACCAGTCAATCCTAAAGGAAATCAGTCCTGAATATTCATTGGAAGGACTGATGTTGAAACTGAAACTCCAATACTTTGGCACCTGATGCGAAGAACTGACTTCTTGGAAAAGACTCTGATGCTGGGAAAGGGGAAAGAGGAGAAGGGGACGACAGATGATGAGATGGTTGGATGGCATCACCAACTCAGTGACATGAGTTTGAGTAAACTCTTGGAGTTGGTTATGGACAGGGAAGCCTGGAGTGCTGCTGTCCATGGGGTCACAAAAGTCAGACCTGACTCAGTGACTGAGCAACAACAACAGAATTTCAAAATACATGAAGCAAAAAGCTGATACTATTGCAAAGAGAAATAGACCTATCCACTTATACTTGGAGATTTTAATACCTCTCTCTCAATAATTGATAGAATAAGTAAACAGAAAGTCAGTAAGGGGATATAAAACTTGAATAACACTACCAACCAACTTGGGGCTTCCCTAGTGGCTCAACTGGTAAAGAATCCACTTGTCAATGCAAGAGACCCAGGTTCTATTCCTAGATCAGGAAGATCTCTTGGAGAAGGAAATGGCAATGTGCTCCAGTATTCTAGCCTGAAAAATTCCATGGACAGAGGTGCCTGGTGGGTTTCAGTCCATGGATTGCAAAGAGTTGGACATGACTGAGCATACACACACACACACACACACACACACACACACCCCAGCCCCAACTTGACCTGACATTTATAGAACCAATGCAATAATAGCAGAATACATTTTCTTTTCAAGTGAACACAGGACATTTATCAATATATACTACATTGTGGATCATAAAACAAATCTCAATAAGTTCAAAAGATTCAAATAACACAAAATATGTTCTCTGATTCTAATGAAATTCAATTAAAAATCATTCACAGAAGGGTATGTTTAATATCCACAGATATTTGAAACTGAATAACACATAAGTCCAAGATAATATCATAAAGATCTTGGAAAATATTTACAACTGAAAGAGAAAGAAAACATGAATATCAAAACTTTTAGGGTGCAACTAAATATCTAAAGGAAAATTTATAGTATTAAAATGACATTAATAGATCAGAGAGAGGTTCTAAATTGATGATCTCAGCTTCCACTTTAAAATACAGGAAGAGTATATTACCCCAAAGTAAGCGGAAGAAAGGAAAACAATGAAATAAAAAATAGGTTAACAATAGAGAAAATCAAGAAATCAAAAAGTGATTTTTTTTAAAAAAAAATGCTATAAATTTAAAAAGCCTGTAGGTAAACTGATAAGGATAAAAAGAGAAGATATAAATTATCAAATTAGGAGCAGAGAAGTAGTATCATTATATATTCTAAAGACATAAACAGCAGAATTTTTTTCATAACATTATATCAACAAATTAGAAAACTTAGATGAAATGAGCAAGCTTCTTGAAAATTACCAAAACTAATCTTTTTAAAAAATTTATAATTTGATAGCCCTACATCTATTAAAGAAACTGAATGTGAACTTATAATTACAAACATTCCTCACAAAACAAAAAAACCTTCCATTAAACTCAGGTTTAAATGGCTTCAGTGAGAAATTATGCCAGGTATTTTAAAAAGAAATAATATCAATTCTACAAAAATCATCCCAAAATATTGAAGAGGCACAAATAATGCCTAACATTCTATGAAATCAGCATTCTATGAGATCAAAAGCATATGACAAAAAAGAACTACAGATCAATATATCACTCATGAATATAGATGCAAAAATTCTCAGCAACATTCTAGCAAGTTGAATCCAACAATACATAAAAAGAATATTACACCATGATGAAATGGAGTTTATTTCAGGAATGCATATTTAACATTCATAAATACCATATTAACAAACTAAAAAAGAAAAATCTTGATTATCTCAACAGATATGGAAGTAATATTTGCCAAACTCCAACATCAACTCCTAACAAAAACTGTTAGTAAACTGGAATAGAAAGAAATTTAATCAACTTATAAAAGACATCTTTTTGCCTTTTCATACTATTCATGTGGTTCTCAAGGCAAGTATACTGAAGTGGTTTGCCATCCTCTTCTCCAGTGCACCATGTTTTGTTAGAAATCTCCAGCACGACCCATCCATCTTGGGTGGCCCTACACGGCATGGCTCATAGTTTCACTGTTAGACAAGGTTGTGGTCCATTCAATCAGTTTGATTAGTTTTCTGTGATTGTGGTTTTCATTTCATCTGCCCTCTGATGGATAAGGATAAGAGGCTTATGGAAGCTTCCTGCTGGGAGAGACTGACTGGGGGAAACTGGGTCTTATTCTGATAAGTAGGGCCATGCTCAGTAAATCTTTAATTTTTGTCACTCTGTTTCTTTAACTTATATACAGAGTACATCATGTGAAATGCCAGGCTGGATGAAGCACAAGCTGGAATCAAGATTGCCGGGAGAAATATCAATAACCTCAGATGTGCAGATGACATCACCCTTATAGGAGAAAGCAAAGAACTAAAGAGCCTCTTGATGAAAGTAAAAGAGGAGAGTGAAACAGCTGGCTTAAAACTCAACATTCAAAAAACAAAGATCATGGCATCCAGTCCTATCATTTCATGGCAAACAGACGGGGAAATAATGGAAACAGTGAGGGACTTTATTTAGGAGGGCTTCAAAATCACTGCAGGTGGTGACTGCAGCCACGAAATTAAAAGATGCTTGCTCCTTGGAAGAAAAGTTATGGCCAACCTACACAGCATATTAAAAAGCAGAGACATAACTTTGCTGACAAAGGTCCATCTAATGAAAGCTATGGTTTTCCAGTAGTCATGTATGAATGTGGGAGTTGGACTATAAAGAAAGCTGAGTGTCGAAGAACTGATGGTTTTGAACTGGGTGTTGGACAAGACTCTTGAGAGTCCCTTGGACTGCAAGAAGATCAAACCAGTCAATCCTAATGGAAATCAGTCCTGAATATTCATTGGAAGGACTGATGTTGAAGCTAAAACCCCAATACTTTGGCCACCTGATGTGAAGAACTGACTCCTTGGAAAAGACCCTGATGCTGGGAAAGACTGAAGGCAGGAGGAGAAGGGAATGACAGAGGTTGAGATGGTTGGATGGCATCACCAACATAGTGGACATGAGTTTGAGCAAGTTCCAGGAGTTGGTGATGGACAGGGAAGCCTGGCACACTGTAGTCCATGGGTTCACAAAGAGTTGGACATGACTGAGTGACTGAACTGAACTGAACTGATAAAAGATATCTACAAAAAAGTTATAGCTAACATTATCATAATGATAAAAGACTGAATGCATTCCCCTTAATATCAAGAACAGGACTTCCCTGGTGGCCCAGAAGTTAAGAATATACCTGCCAATGAAGGGGACATGGGTTTGAGGCCTGCTCCAGGAGGAGTCCACATGTCCCCATGTTTGCGATGGGCATAAACTACGAGAAGTATGTCAACTCTGTCAAGATTGTCAGCAATGCCTCCTGCACCATCAACTGCTTGATACCCCTGGCCAAGGTAACTATGACAACTTGGGCATTCTTAGGACTCACAACTACAGTCAAGGCTAACACTGCCACTTAGAAAGCTACAACTTGAAGAAAGAATCACATAAAAGCACATCACATAAAAGTGTAAGATGCAACAAGTGCTAATGTAGAAGCTGCAGCAAGTTATCCAGAAGATATAATTATATAACTAAATAACATGGCTACAGTGATAGTGAAAGGATCCCAGTCATGTCCAACTCTTTGTGACCCCGCAGACGATACAGTCCACGGAATTCTCCAGGCCAGAATACTGGAGTGAGTAGGTAGCCTTTTCCTTCTCCAGGGCATCTTCCCAGTCCAGGAATCAAACCCAGGTCTCCCAAGATGCAGGCAAATTCTTTACCCACTGAGCCACAAGGGAAGCACGGTAAACAACAGATTTTTCAATGTAGACAAAACAGTCATACATTAGAATACAATGCCATCTAAAACTTTCATAGCTAGAGAGAAGTCAGAGTCTGGCTTCAAAGCTTCAAAGGACAGACGGACTCTCTTGTTACAAGCTAATGCAGCTGGTGACTCAAAATTGAAGGCAATTGTAAATCAACTATACTTCAACTTAAAAAATAAGTCAATTAATTAAAAATAAATTTATCATTTTAAAAATCCTAGGGCCCTTAAGAATTATGCTAAACCTACGCTATGCTCTATAAATGGAACAAGAAAGCCTGGATGACAGCACATCTGTTTACAACAAGGTTTACTGAATATTTTAAGCCCACTTGTTACTCAGGAAAAATGTTCCTTTCCAAATATTACTGCTCAATGATACATCTGGTCACCCAAGACCTCTGATGGAGATACACAATGAGATTAATGTTGTTTTCACATCTGCCAACACAACATCCATTTTGTAGCCCACAGATCAAGGAGTGATTTTAATTTTTAAGTCTTACTCTTTAAGATATATTTTGTAAGGCTATAGCTGCCATAGATAATGATTCCTCTGATGGACCTGGACAAAGTCAAATGAAAACCTTCTGAAAACAATTTACCCTTCTGGATGCCATTAAGGACATTTGTGATACATGGGATGAAGTAAAAATATCAACACTAACAGGAGTTTGGAAGCAGTTGACTTCAACCCTGATGGACGTCTTTGAGGGCCTCATACTTTATACTCATACTTCAGTGGAAGAAGTAACTGTAAATGTGGTGGAAATAGCAAGAGAACTAAAAGTGGAGCCCAAAGAGATGACCAAATTTCTTCAATCTCATGACAGACTTTGAACAAATAAGGAGTTGGTTCTTGTCAAGTGGTTTCTTGAGAAAGAATCTATTCTGATGGGGGCACTCTAAAGAATGTTAAAAGTCTTCAAAGAATTTAGAATACCACAAAAACTTAGTTAATGAAGCAGAACAGGGTTTGAGAGGATTGACTTCTATATTGAAAGAGGTTCTGATGTGTGTAAAAGGCTTTGAAACAACACCCTCTGCTACAAAGAAATCATTCAAAGAAGTAAGAATTTAATAGATGGGACAAACTTCATTGCTGTGTTATTTTATGAAATTGCCACAGCCACCAAAACCTTCAGCAACCACCACCCAGATCACTAAGTGGCTCTAAACATCAAGGTAAGACATTCCACCAGCCAAAAGATTACAACTTGCTAAAAGCTCAGGTGATGGCTATCATTTACTAAAAATAAAGTATGTTTTGGGTCTCCAAATGGAGGAAATAGGCTGCAAGAGTCAGACATTTTTATCTCTCTCTTAAGCGGCAGGAGGAAACAAACTACCAACATTTTTCCCTTCTCTGTACAAATTTAAAAGAGGTTTCTCTTAAAATACTGTGTTGCCATAAGGACACCTGGTTTCACCTGAAATTAACTATTCTCAAACCTTGAGTTAACCAATGCATTCTTCTTTTGGAAATGTTTGCCTTAAGCTATGTTAATGTACTAGGCATCTACCCCAAACTCTGTCTTCAAGTCCTTCCGCCAAATGGCCCAGAACTTACTTGACAAACCAGTATGTTATACTCAGACATTGTTCCCCTAATCTATGTAAATGAAACTATTTGTATGGTAAACTGCCCTTCTACAAGATTCAAGTCAATCGTTTTATGGGATGATTCTTCTGGTGCCAAGATTATCGCAAAATGCATCTTCTGTATGAGGGGCCTGGTGCCATTCTGAGTTTTGAGACATGCCTTTCCTTCATTAGCAAACTGCTAGTGACTATATAACATTCAGCTGAAGACTAGCAGGGGGGTACTCTTTCTACCCACTTCTGATGCCTATGTCAGAAGCTTTCTCTATCTCCTTTATACTTTAATAAAACTTTATTACACAAAAGCTCTGAGTGATCAAGCCTCGTCTCTGGCCCCAGATTGAATTCTTCTCTTCCAGAGGCCAAGATTCCTGGCATCTTTTTTGTGATTTTGCAACACACAAATGTGATAAATATTTACATTAACATAGAAAAATACTTGCAAAAATAATTTAAATCCCCTTTGAATTGTTTGAATAGTCAAAACTATCAAGAATTTTTCATGGAAAAATTTTTTAAAAATAATAAAATATGAGGGAGAAAAGATAGGTTTGCTCCAGATTGTGAAGATACTTATCACATGCCAAATAGCTTAGTCTATTCTAAGCAACTTGGACCTAAAGGTTATCAGAAAGATACTAAGCATGTTTCTGGGTTGGGGCAGCGTTATAGGAAAGCTCTTGTGACAAGAAGGTGAAGAGAGTGAACAAATTGGTTTTAGGGAGTCAAGTTAGCAGTCTGTTTTAACAATCTGGGGAAGAAACAAAAAATCGGAACTAGTGGAGATACAGAGGTAGAGAAGAGGTAGGAAATTCAAGCAGATATCAATATGCCTAAAATAAAATTTAATGGATGTGGTACCCATATGAATAGGATAAGAGCCAAAGAATGACTGAGGTTTCTACATGCATGAGTGAATGCATGGATGATGAGAAATCTTGTGTCCCTTGGGGAAAGTCAAGTTTCAGTTAAAGCTGACTAGCACACTATGTTGCCCAGGAATACATTTGGCAAAGAATGGAAAAGAAATGAAAAAATACTGTAAATTAACTCAAATTATTTTTAAATTTCCTGCATGTTATTAGACCTTATAAATATTTAGTAGGGGAAATACTGATATTTATAACTAAAATAAGATCAAAGGTCTGTAGATTTCATTTACCTATACCCTCTCTGTTCCTCACTATTTTAAAAAAGGAATTAATTATAATAGGAGCATGGGGAAAACATATCCAGTGCATATCTTCTTTCCTAAACAGAATAAATGTGGATATATCTTTTTTAAACAAGGATGTTTAGAATAGAAATTTAGCATACATATAAATATATTTGACTCCCTTAGGCATATATCCACATATCCATAGAACATCTAAACACACTTGAAAGATTATAAAAAAGCCAGAACCAGACCTTCCAACTAAAATCTTAATTTAAAATTCTGCTACCTATTTTAATATTATTACATATTTATTCCCCCAAAAAAGGAAATTTATAGGTCCTTGGTCTTAGTCTAATATAAATTATCTCTGATACAGACTTATCTATGTTTTTAATTCTATATGTGAGAATTTGTGCCCACAATGAATGGTCTAAGACAATAAGAGAGCCCTAATTACCAAAGATTTAATTTCTGTTGTTATACTATTTGTACTAACACATCAAACTGGATTATGTTTCAGAACAAATATAAACAAAATAGGTTTTCCACAGAAGTTTCAAATAACCTGGATGTTCATTAGTGAGAATATTGTGTTTCCTAAGCTCTCACATATTTAAAATTATACCTAAATAAACTAAATAAAGTCTGAGTTTCTCGGGCCAATATTCTCATGTATAGCAAATAAGACTTAAACACAGCTACTTTACAAACTGATCATCATTATACCCTCTACCAACCTATGGGACAAATTCTCAAGGAGCACATAAAACTTATAGCTTTTCTTGATTCTTAGCTGACTCTCGCCACTTGAGATCACCCCAAGGCTCCAGATATGAAAACGTACAGAATGTGCGCTGAACACCTCGAGCATGGTCAGAGTATGTAGGAATGGTCTTCTTATATAGCAGATAATTTTCAGGCAATGAAAACAAAGTCCTCATTTTCAATTTGTATCTTAATAGTTTGCTTCCACCTTTAGATGAACTGGACATGTACACATGCTGTAAGTTCCCATCTCCATAGTGATGATGTAACTTTATCATCATGGGCTAACAGAGTCTCATATGGGTATAATGAATCTGGAATAATGTAAGCCATACATGTAAATTTAAATGTTCTAGTAGTCACATTAAAAAAAATTTTTTAAAGAGATGAAAACAATTTTTGTATTTTTTATTTAACTGAGAATATCCAAACAGCATTTCAACATGTAATTGATGGAAAAATTACTGACTTATTTCTACACTTTTTGCACTGCTTTCAAAATTAGTGTCTATTTTACATTATAGCACATTGCAATTAGAACTAGCCATATTTCAAGTGCTTGATAGCCTCATGTGGACAATGGCTACTCTATCACACAACACAGGGGATGTGCTCAATCTCTTCAGTTGTGAATTTTGAACAGACTGGTTCAAAACTAGGAAAGGAGTACAACAAGGCTGTATATTGTCACCCTGCTTATTTAACTTATATGCAGAGTACATCAGGTGAAATGTCAGGCTGGATGAAGCACAAACTAGAATCAAGATTGCCGGAAGAAATATCAGTAACCTCATATACGCAAATGACACCACCCATATGACAAAGAGTAAAGTGGAACTAAAAAGCCTCTTGATGAAAGTGAAAGAGGAGAGTGAAAATGCTGGCTTAAAACTCAACATTCAAAACACTAAGATCATGGCATCTGGTGCCATTACTTCAAGGCACATAGATGGGGAAACGATTCTTTAGGCCAGAATACTGGAGTGGGTAGCCTTTTCCTTCTCCAAGAGATCTTCACAACCCAGGAATCAACCCAGATCTTCACACCTAGGTCTCCTGCATTGCAAGCAGATTCTTTACCAGCTGAGCCACAAGGGAACCCCAAGAATATTGGAGTGGGTAGCCCATCCCTGGACAGAGGAGCCTGGCAGGCTACAGTCCATGGGGTCACAAAGAGTCAGACACAACTGAAGCAACTTAGCACTTACACATCAAAAGACATGTACAAGCGTATGCTATTCACAATAGCAAAAAGACTAACCACCAATTGTAGACAAAGAATAAGCTGGAGTATATTCACAAAGCAGAATACTAAACAGCAATGAAAAGGAATACATTATTATTATTCTCCACAAATGAATGAGTTTTACAAACATTAAATTGAGTTCTTAAAAGTCATATATAAAAGACTTTATACAAAAGACATATATAAAAGTTCCATCTGAACAAGTTCAAAAATGAGGTAAGCTAATATGTTGTGTTAGAAGTCAAGACAATAATTACCTTTAGAGGGAATAGTAACTAGAATACAGCACAACTGGGGTTTCTGGAGTCCTAATAAAATTCTATTTTCTTGATTGGGATTCTGACCACAGAGATGTAATGATTGAAAATTCATCATTATTTTACAACTATGTAGTTACATTTCAATGGATTTTATTTAAACAAAATAAGCAGAAATGAGTCTCAATAGTTTGAATATAACTATTTTAATAATAGAAAGTAAAAACACATAGAATTAGAATTAGATATTGTTAAAGAGCATCCTGCTCATTCACCAGAATATAAAATTTCTATAGAACACAGTGGTAATAGAAACTTAAAAAAAAATTCCAAGATTTACACCTCATGACATAAAAATTTTCAATTATCTCAGTTATATAAATTAATATTTCCTTTACTTGAGATATTATTCTGATTCAAGATCATTTGGCCAAAGAACTTTCTTTAGGAATTTTGTCTGACGTGTCTGTCTTGGTACCTTTCTTGAGTTCCTGCATCCAAGTCCAATGTGTGTGAAGGTAGGGGGAGGAGGGCTTCCTACACAATACCAAACAATTTTTGTACACCAGCAAGGTGTCTGAGAATTCAACTTAACTCAACTCAATTTTGATACTATCTACCCAGAGATAGCATCATATTCCGCAAGTGAAGACCTCTGTCCCACAAGACTTCCAGAAAAAGGAGAGGTTGTTACTTGTGCTTCTGACCATCCAGCTACAAACTGGAGATCACAAGGCCAGGTGGTTACCTATACTTCTGACCAACTGGCTATAAGTCAGAGGTACATTCCTACAACTCCCTCCTTGGCTTCAATTAATTTGCTAGAGCAGTTCACAGAACTCAGAACTCATTTCACTTACTAGATAACAGGTTTATTATAATATATATATATATACATATATATATATATATATATATGTATATATATATATATATATTATATATATAGCTCAGAAACAGCCAGCTAAAGAGATACAGAGGGGAAAGGAAATAGAACTTCCATTTTCTCTCCAGGTACAGCACTCCCCCCAGTCTCCCTATATTCACCAACCTGCAAGCACACTAAATTCAGTCCCTTGTGGGATTTTATGACAGTTTCATTACATAAACATGATTGATTAAATCACTGGCCATTATAGATTGTTTCCTCTAGCCCCTCTCCCCTTCTCTGAGGTCACAGAGATAGGACTGAAAGTTAAACTCTCTAACTACTTGGTTGGGTCTCCGTGGAACCATCTCCTATCCTCAGGTGCAGTCCAAGAGTCACCTCACTAACATTACAAAAGGTACCTTTATTGCTCTTATGTATTAGGAAATTCCTAGGATTTTAGGAGCTCTGCAACAGAAACTGGACAAAAAACAAATATGTATATAAAAATTTCTCATTACAAGTCACAATATCACAGGACCATTAAAAGTAGTTACACTTCTGTAAATTGAACGCATATAATACTGTCAGAATATTTTTCCTGTGGAACTCTGAACACATGGCTCCACTATCTTTTAGCATCTACTGCTACAGACAAGAAGAACAATGTCAATTTGATTCTTTTTTCTTTTAGACTGAAACGACAGTACCTGCTTTTGCAACCTAAAATCTTACAAAATGACTCTGTCCATTGAATTCAGAAATTCCACTGGGATATATCTGAGTGTAGGTTTTTTCTCACAATAGTTTTTGTTAACAATGAAATACTAAGAACCCTCAATTGGAACAGACAAGAGACAAGAGGGGAAGCTCTCATACTCTATGATGATCAGTTCAGTTCAGTTCAGTTGCTCAGCTGTGTCCAACTCTTTGTGACCCCATGGACTGCATCATGCCACATCTCACTGTCCATCACCAATTCCCAGAGTTTATTCAAACTCATGCCATTGAGTTGGTGATGCCATCCAACCATATCAGTATAGTTCAGTTCAGTCACTCAGTTGTGTCCTACTCTTTGCGACCCTGTGAATCGCAGCCAGGCCTCCCTGTCCATCCCAGCTCCCAGAGTCTATCCAAACCCATGGCCATCAAGCTGGTGATGCCATCCAGCCATCTCATCCTCTGTTGTCCCCTTCTCCTCCTGCCCCCAATCCTTCCCAGCATTAGAGTCTTTTCCAATGAGTCAACTCTCCACATCAGGTGGCCAAAGTATTGGAGTTTCACTTCAACATCAGTCCTTCCAATGAACACCCAGGACTGATCTCCTTTAGGATGGATTGATTGGATCTTCTTGCAGTCGAAGGGACTCTCAAGAGTATTCTCCAACATCACAGTTCAAAAGCATCAATTCTTTGGCGTTCAGCTTTCTTTATAGTCCAACTCTCACATCCATACATGACCACTGGAGAAACCATAGCCTTGACTAGACGGACCTTGTTGGTAAAGTAATGTCTCTGCTTTTTAATATGCTGTCTAGGTTGGTCTTAACTTTCCTTCCAAGGAGTAGGTGTCTTTTAATTTCATGGCTGCAATAAAGATCTGCAGTGATTTTTGAGCCCAAAACAATAAAGTCTGAAACTGTTTCCACTGTTTCCCCATTTATTTCCCATGAAATGATGGGACCAGATGCCATGATCTTAGTTTTCTGAATGTTGAGCTTTAAGCCAACTCTTTCACTCTCCTCTCTCACTTTCATAAAGAGGCTTTTTAGTTCCTCTTCACTTTCTGCCATAAGGGTGGTGTCATCTGCATATCTGAGGTTATTGATATTTCTCCCGGCAATCTTGATTCCAGTTTGTGCTTCCTCTAGCCCAGCATTTCTCATGATATACTCTGCATATAAGTCAAATAAGCAGGGTGACAATATATAGCCTTGATGTACTCCTTTCTCAATTTGGAACCAGTCTGTTGTTCCATGTCCAGTTCTAACTGTTGCTTCCTGAGCTGCATACAGGTTTCTCAAGAGACAGGTCAGATAGCCTGGTATTCCCATCTCTTTAAGAAGTTTCCACAGTTAATTGTGATTCACACAGTCAAGGCTTTGGCATAGTCAATAAAGCAGAAATAGATGTTTTTCTGGAACTCTCTTGCTTTCTTGATGATCCATCAGATGTTGGCAATTTGATCTCTGGTTCCTCTGCCTTTTCTAAAACCAGCTTGAACATCTGGAAGTTCACGGTTCATATATTGCTGAAGCCTGACTTGGAGAATTCAACCATATCATCCTCTGTCATCCCCTTCTTCTCCTGCCTTCAATCTTTTCCAGCATCGTTTCAAATGAGTCAGTTCTTCAGGTGGCCAAAGTATTGGAGTTGCAGCCTCAGCATCAGTCATTTCAATGAATATTGAGGACTGATTTCCTTTAGAATGGACTGATTGGATCTCCTTGCAGTCCAAGGGATTCTCAAGAGTTTTCTCCAACACCATAGTTCAAAACCATCAATTCTTCGGTGCTCAGCTTTCTTTATAGTCCAAACTCACATCTATACATGGCTACTAGAAAAACCATAGCTTTGACTAGATGGACCTTTGATGATAACACAGCCCAAAAGGAAAACACATTTCCTCTTCTTGCCTGACAAGAGCTTGGCCAATGAAAAGCCACTATATTTCCAAATTTCAGTTCTTTCAATGGACTCTGTTTACTTTACACCTCTCAATTTCCTTTTCACCTCTTCAAAAGAGTTCTCTTCTCTCTGCTGTATGGGACTTAAATGTATATCTCACCATGGTTTTGCTGTGCTCAGTGGCTCAGTCATGTCAAACTCTTTACGACCCCATGGACTGAAGTCCGCCAGGTTCCTTTGTCCTTGGGGATTCTCCAGGCAAGAAGGCTAGAGTGGGTTGCCATGTCCACCTCCAGGGGATCTTCCCAAACCAGGGCTCAAACCCAGGTCTCCTGCACCACAGGCAGATTCTTTACTGACTGAGCTGCCAGGGAAGCCCATCCTCAAATTCCAATACTTTGCTGATCCCAAATAAACCCATTTTGCTACAGAAATAACTAGCAGTTTATTTGTTTCAGGTCAACAACACTCTCTGACTTTCCATGAAATATTTAAATTTGCCTTCATTTCAGGGAAATGTTACTTTATTTTGTTTTTATTATTGTTTCTTCTATTTATTTTCCCTTTCTAGAACATATATGACTAGAATGTTAGATTCCCAAATAAATCATATACATCTTTTTTCTCTCATTTCTCTTTGTATTTTTTCCTTACCTCATGAAATAATCATCTTAATTGTATTTTAAACCATTGGTTTATTTTTTTTTAATGTCCAGTCATCATCTCTCAGTTATTTATGTTTTACAAACTTTTTTGTCTCTAATACATCTTAAATCTCCAAATAACCTGAAAGTCCTATCCTCCTGCTGAAGTCTTTGTTTCATATGTATGACTTCAACATAAACCAAGTTCTCTATCATCTAACTCAAACTTTCAATACACAAAACATCAATAATTCTAGGTTTTCATAACTATAAGATTCTTATTTCAGTCTTCCTTTTTTACCTCTACAAAATAATGAAAGTGTTATACCCCCAAGAAGAAATGCCCCAATTATGTTAAAGGACTCAAGGGACAGAGTTAATTTTGTATGAGTAGATTAAATTTGTTTTATTGCTCTTTTTCAGTGGAGAATATGTTAATGATAAGCTTCAAATTAATAGCTTTACTTGCTTTTGACAAGTCTATATGTGGTTAAAATCCCTTTCTACTAGTTTCACATACTCTAAATCAGCCACAGATATACACACTAATCCAAGTTCCCCACAACTAAAATAAATCAAAAACACCTGATAAAAATTCAAGAATTAATATAATGTAAATTAAAGCATACATATAGCCATTTTCCTAATAACTTTAAATGGAGTATAATCTATAAAAGTATTGAATCACTATGTTTTATATTTGGAACTAATATACTGCAATTAAAATTTTTAAGCTTATGCTTATGACCCTGTTTTATACTGCGTGTATCACTATTGCAAATAAAATAAATATTGATATAAACACATTTATATGGATGAAATACACAAATCTTATGAATGCTATTTCAAGAAATAACAAGTTTGGAAGCAAAATAAGTCCTTACTTTGGCAATTTGACATGTGGTTCTTTGTGGTAACTGTTAGTTGTTTGAATGTTATTTTATTCAAAAAACTCAGTAACAATTCACTGGTGCTTTCTTGTGTTTGATTAGTCACCATAGGCTACAGTTCTTTATAAACACAACTAAACTTGATATTTTTCGCATATTAAACAAATGTTCAAGATATTCATAATAATAATATAGCATATAAAGACTGCTGGAAATATTTTAAGAACAACTTATGATTTAAGAAATTCTCCAGAGTTTCTAAGAATTACAGTTTCTCATTCCTGAATCCCAAAGATTAATATTTGGGGGGAATTTGGAAACACTACTTGGGTTAAAAAGTTGACTAAGAGAGTTTAGAAAAGAGACACAAACACGGGAAAAAAAATTTTTTAAGTATTACTGGTGTTTTGACAAAATTCTATGTCAGGTACAGTGAAGACACAAAGACAAATGAAACAGACCAAATCAATCTATAGAAGTACGGAGGACAATTCATAAAAAATAAGATGAGCACTTGAACTGTGTTATGAAGACAAAAAAAAAAAAAAACTATTTTCCAAGTAGAGTAGCATGCATGCTTATTCACTCAGTCACGTCCATCTCTTTATGATCCAGAGGCTGTAACCTGCCAGGGTTCTCTGTCCATGGATTCTTCAGGTAAGAATACTGAGTGGGTAGCCATTTCCTTCTCCAGGGGAATCTTCCTGGCCCATGGATCCAACCCAGGTCTACTACACTGCAGGCAGATTCTTCACCATCTGAGCTACCAGAAAAGACCAGGTGGAGTGAGGTATAAAGTTGGTGTCAGATAATACAAACATAAGGAAGAATTTGTGTAAAGACTAACATCATGAATCATCATGGGATGTTCAGAAAAATTTAGTAAATTTAGGGATGAAGGTGGGAAATTTTATAAAAGATGGTTGGCAGGAGCAAACAGGTATTTAATTTATGAAGAGCCTCCTAAAGAATGGGAAAGTCTGTCAAGAATCTTAAGTAGTCAACTGACATGACTGAACTTATAGTTTAGAAACAGCCCTCTGGAGGACACTAGGAGAAGAGTTTCAAAAAACGGGAGACTAGAGACTGTAGCAATCGGACCGCCACAACAGTTAGGCACATTCCCTAAACAACCCAATTCTACATGTTGTTAAAGACCCATACATATCTGACCACTGTAAAGAGAAAACCTATATAAGGAATTGTAAATGGAAGCTGAGTATTAAGTTATAAACAGTAAAAAGTAATAATAATAAAATTTTAAGGGCAAGAGAAAATGATGATATTGATTGCACCAAGAGCTGAAAACTGTAATAAACTCAACTCTGTGCTAAGGTACACTCCCCCTCAAAAAAGATAGCTATATCTTTCCTATTCTTTTCATATAATCACTTAGAAGAAAATTTCCTTTGGATAGTAAATCAAATTTTTAAGAAGGGCAATTTCTTTAAAAAAAGAGATACATAGTTACCCTGTCACTGATCCTCCTGAAGAATCTAGACACACTTTATTCATTATGTAAATTCTCATTACTCCCCTGATCCAGATTAACCTATCGTTTAAAATGTATCATGACAATGTATGGCAAAAACAATAAAAAAAAATCTATTAAAGGGAAAAAAAAATTAAAAAAATGTAACATCGATAGAATTATTTTCAGTTGTCTGTGGGTAACAAATTGTTTTCATTGCTATTTTTCTTTCAGATTATATTTATGGAGAGCTATTTATTAGAGGAACAGCTATGAATCATAATCAGGCTGAAAGCTTTCATGTCTCCCTCCCCCATTATCCCATTCTATTGATAGTGTTACATAGATTTTGTAAACAATTAAATCTGTTCACATGCAAACAATTTTGGTTTAATCATGAACAACAAATAAAGTAGTTCACACACTTCCTTTATGTTCCTCATGATCTACCCATGCTCCTTTTAAAAACATACTAGTATATCCTATTATGTATTCCCAAAGCTGCTATACATAAGTGAATGTTCTTTTCAAAATTCCTTTGACATGCTACTGGACTAGCTCCAGAAAAAGAATTAACACTTTTGGGGAATCTTACTGCATCTCTTTTAGTAGCCAAATAAGAAGTTGGTGGGGTAGTGGAGCCAAAGATGAAAATAAATGCATTATTCATTTTTAACATAGGTCTATTATTCTTCATTGTAATAGCTGTAGAAGTAATTTTACTGTTAACACTGAATTTCTGAAGTGGTGTTGTATAAATCATTTTTTCAAAGAAGAAGGTTAAAAAGATTTTCTGCTCACCATCAGTGCACAAAATTGAACAAGTGACAATCTTCACACACAATATGCTTCCAGTGAGCATGCTCTTGTGCATAAAAAAGGAAACAAAGCATTTCAGGATTGTATTTGTAAAAGGATTAGTTTTAAAAAGAAAGCACAGAGCAAGTTTCACAGCAGAAAAACACGACAGGCTCTCCAATAGTCAAAATCAGCACTGACTTTTTTTAAGGCAACATTTAAAGCAGAACATCTGTGTTATTTACATAATATCAACAAAAGAAGCACAAAGGTAGACTTAAGACAGCTAAAAACCCAGCTCCTATGCTTTTAAATATTTTTATTTTTGTCTAATAGTCATGTGAATAAAGATTCTATTATTCGACTAAGGCAAACATGTCTTAAAAATTGTCTCATGTTTTCATGATGCTAACTAGTCCAGCTTGTTCATATGTCTTGGTTAATGCACCTAAATACTATGAATGCTATTCAGTTATCAAAGATACAAAGTACAACTCAAGTGTAGGGACATGCTAGGATCTTTAATACAGAATAATAAATTATTCTCATCACTGCTTTCATCTTTCCACTCAACATCCAAATGTTGCAATCCATTCTAGTTTTCTTGTACACCACACCACCAAAAATTTGTACTGAAGCAATAAGTGTGAGAATACAGAAACTAGTAGGGTAGAAGGGGAGTGTGAAAAAAAGACAATATAAAAATGGAGAAGCTGACAAGGAGAAGGAAAAACAGGATTCATCTGCCTTGAATTTAGTTATCAATTCTTCACAAATGTCTCCAGAGAGCTCATGCAGTATTTCTAGACCAGATGGAAAGAACAGTATGGTACAGACTTCTCTATCCCTAGACCCAGCTGTCACAAGGAATGGAGAGGCAATCGTTGTTAGGAACTAACAGTTAGCGTTATATTCCATGTGGGCTGTACCATTCATTCATATATCAGCTGACCTCTAGAAACTGACTTTCTTTTTTTTCTTTTGCTGGTTTCTCATGTGAATGCCTCTCAAATTTCTGTATCAATCTTTGACCTTCTTCCAAATACCAATCATGCATTTCCAGGCCCTGCCAGTGATGTCCTTGAGACCTCTGACTGAACATCTCTGCAAATTAAACCAATTTTCCCCCACCTCACAGAAAAAAAGTTTTACCCTTGACTTTTTCCCTGTGGCTGGCATGTTGCCATTCTCTCAATCTTTTAAGCTTTAAATTTCAAAGTGATTATTAAAGTTTTCCTCTCTCCCTGCCATCATATCAAGATATTGCTAACTTAAAGTCTGACAGCAAAATATTTATCAAAAGTATATCCCCATTTCCAATTCCACTCTAATCCATCCCAAAGTTTAGATTATCAAGTACTCACTCTTAAATTCTTGCAAACACCTAACAGGTTTCCTTACCTTTAATCTCTTAATCCCCAGTTCATTCTATGTACTACTTCCAAAATTAACATTCCTACAGCACAACAGTGATCCTACCACTTCAATGCTCAAAACTCTTCAGGGGCTTCATCCTGACTACTGAAAATATCTAAAACCCTTTGACCTACTCATCAAAGGGTTTCATGATCCCACCTCAATATAACTTTCAAACTGACATCATATAATATCTTTCACATCCTCTTATATTCAAACCACTGGACTACATGTTATTAAGTGAAATATCCGTGAGCTTTCATGCTTTGTGCCTTTGCTCACACTGTTTGCTCCACTAATCCTTCCTCCTAGCACACTCTGTGATAGCTACTGAGTCAAACAATAGGATACAAAAGTGAATAACGGATTTTATATAGATTCCAAGCTTCTCTTGGAGAAAGAAAAAGCATGAGCTTTGGAGTTACATAGGACTAGAATCTGAATTTAGATTTTGCAATTACTAGCCATGTGACCTTTTCCCAACTGACATCTCCACTCTCCCACACCATCCCATGGTGTCACCAGATGATTTCAGGCAAGGAGCATTAGTGTTAATGAGCTGTTAGACAGCTTAAAACACTCATAGAGCCAGATAGGTATATGGCTATCTTAGATAAGCAAACAATTTGGCTTCCTCTTCAAATCTATATTCTCTGATTAGTTTCAAAACTTACTCCATGATGGATGGGCACTGCTCAATTGCGATAGTTTCTACTTCAAGATAATTTTTTTTTTATTTTTTAATTGTTTTTGCCATACATTGTCATGATATCACCATGGGTTTACATATGCTTCCCCTCCGGAACCCCCCCTCCCTCTTCGCTCCCCCCTCGGGAAATCTCGCTGCACCAGCCCCGAGCATCAATCCTGGGCTGGCGATAGATTAGACATATGAAAATTAACATGCTTCAGTGCCCTTCTCCCATATCATCCCACCCTTATCCTCATCCACAAAGTCCACGAGTCTATTCTATACATCTGCGTTCCTTTCGCTGTCTCGTATGTTGGGTTCTCGTTACCGTCTTTCTAAATTCCATATATATGCGTTAATATACTGTATTGTTGTTTTTCCTTCTGGCTTACTTCACTCTGGATAATGGGCTCCAGTTT
>ML663562.1:33040499-33060023 GCA_007570785.1 Antilocapra americana | reverse complement strand
CAAGGTTATAGGGGACTTAAAAATTCTAAAAAAAAAAAAAAGGGTATAAAAAAGTTTTAAAAATTTAAAAGATGTTCCTAGTACAGTTATAACTAAGGCTTTCTCTGGTGCTGGTGCGTACGGCGAGGGGTCAGTTTATTTTTCATACAATTCCTTGGGTCCGGCTTGTACTTCTCATGGTCTATAGACTCCAAAGCTGTTGCCTCTGCTAGCTTAAGCGTCTTCTGTTTGCTGGTCTTTTATGTGTCTATTCAGCGCTCTGGAGTTTGCCCTGCTCCTGCTGAGTGCGCTTCCCCCGCCCCTTCTGCTCCGCTCTCTGTTGTCCGCCCGGTGCAGTTGGGGAGTGCGGCTTCTCCCCTCCCCCAGCCCAACCGCTCGGCTTTCCCGACGTGCAGCTAAGCACGTCTTCTTAGGTGTGCAGAGCGCCGATCCGTCCAGAATCCCCAGTAGTCTTGGTTAGCACCTAGCTCTGTGCGCAATTTGGCCGAGGAAGCCTAGCCGGGGCTGGGCTATGCCCGCTGGTCTCGGGCAGGGGTTGGGTCTGTCCGCAGACCGAAGGCGCCCAGCTCCGCCCAGCCGGCCGTCTCCCTGCCGACTCCGCCTCACCCTTTGGTCTCGCCGAGGCTGGGTTATGCCCACTGCACTCGGGCAGGGGCTGGGCCGGTCCGCAGCCCACAGGCTCCCAGATCTCCTCGGCCGGCCGCCTCCCTGCCGACTCTGCATGCCCTTTGTTCTGTGCCACCCGGCCGGCCGCCTCTCTGCCGACTCTGCACGCCCTTTGTTCTGTGGCACCCGGCCGGCCGCCTCTCTGCTGACTCCGCACGCCCTTTGTTCTGTGGCACCCGGCCAGCCGCCTCTCTGCCGACTCCACACCTCTCCTTGTTCTGCGTGGGCCTGGCAGGGGGGCTCTTCCAGGGGAAAGCTACTTCTCAGTCTATCTCCGGTTAGCCCCCTGGGTTGGGTCGCTCAGGCTGCTCCGTTCCCTGAGCGCGGCCCGCCCC
Source organism: Antilocapra americana (assembly GCA_007570785.1). Lineage (NCBI taxonomy): Eukaryota > Metazoa > Chordata > Mammalia > Artiodactyla > Antilocapridae > Antilocapra > Antilocapra americana. Next base: position 33,059,022 of record ML663562.1, on the reverse strand, counting down.
TCCCTGAGCAGTCCGCTTTGGCTAGTGGGGGGTGGGGCGTCCGCCGCCGCTTTCCTGTGCCTTCCAGCCAGAAATGTAGCTTGCAGGGCTTAATTATTAATCTGCTTTTACTCCCAGCTATCTTGCTCTCCAAGATTCACCGCAAATCCGCCCGAGAGAATGCTCCCTGGTATTCGGAAACCTTTCTCCTCTTTTTTTTTTTTTCCTCTTTATTCCAGACTCCCCTTCCGGGACGGATCCCCGCCCCCAACTCTGTCTCTCCCTTTACTTTTTTCTCTCTCTTTTTTCTTTTGTCCTACCTCCTCTCGTCAGCAATGGGCCATCCCTTCAGATGCCCAATGTCCTCTGCCAGCATTTAGATCCTGTTTTATGGAGTTTGCGCGGTCTTTAAAAGTTCTTTTGGTGTATTTATTGGGGAGAGAGTGGTTTCCCGGTCCTATTCCTCCGCCATCTTAGTTCCCCTCCTCAAGATAATTTTTACTTTGGTGGGAAAGAAACAAATTTAGATTTTGCAACATTGTGAAAACTGGGCTAATGCCATGTTCCTAATCTATTCCAGTAATGTTTTAACATCCTTTATAGTTTGGCTCATGGACTCACGCTGCTTCTGCTAAGTCGCTTTAGTCGTGTCCTACTCTGTGTGACCCCATAGACGGCAGCCCACCAGGCTCCGCCATCCCTGGGATTCTCCAGGCAAGAACACTGGAGTGGGTTGCCATTTCATGGACTCACAACAGCCTTTAATTTGAGCCTGTGTATGGAAAATGACCTCCAAAAATTGGGTTATTTATATAGTGTTTAGGGCTTCCCTGGTGGCTCAGCTGATAAAGAATCCACCTGCAGTGCAGGAGACCTGGGTTCGATCCCTGGGTTGGGAAGATCCCCTGGAAAAGGGAAAGGCTACCCCCTCCAGTATTCTGGCCTGGAGAATTCCATGGACTATAGAGAAGGAAATGGCAACTCACTCCAGCATTCTTGCCTGGAGAATCCCAGGGACAGAGGACCCTGGTGGGCTGCCGTCTAGCGGGTCGCACTGAGTTGGACACGACTGAAGCGACTTAGCAGCAGCAGCATATAATTCATGGGGTCACAAAGAGTCAGACACAACTGAGCGACTTTCACTTTCACTTTCACACAGTGTTTAAAGAAATATGAAAGCTTCAGTCTTAATTCCAGAAGCAGTCAGTGCTAAGACAAAGTGGAAGAAAATAGTTGGGAAATCCTTGCTGAGAAGCCAAATGAAAGCTGGAAGTCTCAGTTTTCGGAAATTTGTTGAAATATAACTGTACCTCTGAAGGAAAGTTAGGAACAGAAGAAAAAGGGCTTGACATAAAGCAGACTCATAAACTCATCGACTTATTCAGTAGAAGCTAGAAAAAGCAGAAAATACCTTAGAAACCAAAAAAGAAGTATTATTTTGACCTTTATTTATATCTAAATTAGAAGTTCTTTTATTTAGACATGTACCTGAACTTGGACTACATAATGAACATTTATTTGTGGGAATCTGGCTGCCTAGACTCCATCTCTTCCTTCTTTTGATAATAGCACTTCATTTGATTCCAGAGAATTCCCTCTTCCCATTTGTATGCATTCTTTCTGGAACTATAAATCAGCATACCCTGGCTTCTTCCTAAACAGGGATGGGCAATAATCCAAGCAAGGCAAATGAGACTCTCCAAAATTTAAATGTGAAGTAGAATGGCTTAAGAATGAAAAGATAAAGTTCCAGAACTGGAGCTCTACCAAGACCACGAGAGGACCCTACTGCTTAGACACCCATTGCTGCCCCAGCCTAGTCTCTAGCCCCTTCTGGAAGATACTCAAAAACATACCAATCAAATTCTTTTCTGCTTCCTAAGCTGGAGTTGGTTTCTATGGCTGGCAACCCAGGAACTCCTGAGGTGGAGTTGAAGCCAGTCTTCCCTAACTTTGTGCCTGGTCTTCCTCACTGAAAAATATAAATACTTTAAATGAGGTTACCCTGTACTAGAAGATTTTTTTATGGCTCTGTTACAGAAGTATCTAGAATAATTTTATCAAACATATAGAACTTAAACAAGCAAGTTTTTGTTTTTGTTTTGTTTTTTGCTTACCTACTCTTCCTCATTTTTACCAGAATTCACGTTGTTCCTTGTCATATTTCCCCATTTCTCAATTTTCTTCTGTTAAGGTTAGCTACACTAATTTGTTTGTGCATTTGCTTTCCCAGTTACATAATTTAAGTGGGTCATATTCCACTTCTACTGAATATTTCCTTAGTATTTTCAACACCATTGCCCTTTATTCCAATACCTCTTCCCCAAAATGTAGTATTATGTTAGGAGCAATCTATCAAAAAATTAATTGTTAAAGTATGATACTAGCCGTTGTTCTACAAGGTCTCTTCTAAGAAATAATTGCCAAAAGAAGATCTAAATTTGTTATTAGACTATACAATAAATATAAGTTTAGAAATCTGAAAATAATGTAGTGATCACGTTCTCAAAGCCTATTATTTTAGGGATAAGAGATCTCCACTTCTTTACTTTTCATTTTATATTTCTTCTTTCATTAAAAGGTGGTTCAAGGAATAAAATAACAGATATGTTTGGCAATCCTTCTTAAAGAAGAAGAAAACAGAAATAATTTGACATCCTTACATCAGTGACATAGTAATCCCTCAGTAACACCTTACATTTATCTTCAGTTCATCCTTTCTTTACATCTTCTACTTAACAAGACCACTGTAAAGATCAAGTGAAAGCAATTCTTAAGCTATAAAATACTACATGAATCAAGATGTTGTTAATATTGCTATTATTTGTCCTTTCCCTTCTTTTCCACCAACCTAGCCATCAAAGCCATCATCATAAACCAATTAAATTCCCTGCCTCCATTTCCTCCCCATTCTAATTATCCCATAGACAACTTTGTATACTAATCTTTCAGTTCTTCCAAATTCTTAAGAGAAATGACACTAGCTTGATAGGAATTGCATTGAATCTATAGATTGCTTTGGGTAGTATACTCATTTTCACTATATTGATTCTTCCAATCCACGAACACGGTCTATTTCTCCATCTATTTGTGTCCTCTTTGATTTCTTTCATCAGTATTTTATAGTTTTCTATATACAAGTCTTTGGTTTCTTTAGGTAGAAATACTCCTAAGTATTTTATTCTTTTTGTTTCGATGGTGAATGGAATTGTTTCCTTAATTTCTCTTTCTGTTTTCTCATTGTTAGTATATAGGAATGCCAGGGATTTCTGTGTGTTGATTTTGTATCCTGAAACTTTACTATATTCACTGATTAGCTCTAGTAATTTTCTGGTAGAGTCTTTAGGGTTTTCTATGTAGAGGATCATGTCATTTGCAAACAGAGAGTTTTACTTCTTCTTTTCCAATCTGGATCCCTTTTATATCTTTATCTGCTCTGATTGCTGGGGCCAAGACTTCCAAAACTATGTTAAATAGTAGTGGTAATAGTGGGCACCTTTGTCTTGTTCCTGACTTCAGGGGAAATGCTTTCAGTTTTTCACCATTGAGGATAATGTTTGCTGTGGGTTTGTCACATATAGCTTTTATTATGTTGAGGTATGTTCCTTTTATTCCTGCTTTTTGGAGGGATTTTATCATAAATGGATGTTGAATTTTCTCAAAGGCTTTCTCTGCATCTATTGAGATAATCATGTGGTTTTTATTTTTCAGTTTGTTGATGTGGTGTAATACATTGATTGATTTGTGAATACTAAAGAATCCTTGCATCCCTGGGATAAAGCCTACTTGATCATGTGGTCTTTTTCAGAGAATTAGAACAAATAATTTCTCAATTTGTATGGAAATACAAAAACCTCGTATAGCCAAAGCAATCCTGAGAAAGAAGAATGGAACTGGAGGAATCAACCTACATGACTTTAGGCTATACTACAAAGCCACAGTCATTAAGACAGTATGGTACTGGCATAAAGACAGAAATATAGATCAATGGAACCAAATAGAAAGCCCAGAGATAAATCCACGCATCTATGGACACCTTATCTTTGACAAAGGAGGCATGAATATACAATGGAGAAAAGACAATCTCTTTAACAAGTGGTGCTGGGAAAACTGGATAGCCACTCGTAAAAGAAAGAAACTAGAACACTTTCTAACACCATACACAAAAATAAACTCAAAATGGATCAAAGATCTAAGCATAAGACCAGAAACTATAAAATTCCTAGAGGATAACATAGGCAAAACACTCTCCGACATAAACCAAAGCAGGATCCTCTATGACCCACCTCCCAGAATACCAGAAATAAAAGCACGAATAAACAAATGGGACCTAATTAAAATTAAAAGCTTCTGCACAACAAAGGAAACTATAAGCAAGGTGAAAAGACAGCCTTCAGAATGGGAGAAAATAATAGCCAATGAAGCAACGGACAAACAATTAATCTCAAAAATATACAAGCAACTCCTGCAGCTCCATTCTAGAAAAATAAACGACCCAATCAAAAAGTGGGCCAAAGAACTTAACAGACATTTCTCCAAAGAAGACATAAAAATGGCTAACAAACATGTGAAAAGATGCTCAACATCACTCATTATCAGAGAAATGCAAATTAAAACCACAATGAGGTATCACTTTACACCAGTCAGAATGTCTGCAATCCGGGAGGGAGGAGGGAGGGGGGTTCTGGAGGGGGAGCATATGTAAACCCATGGTGATATCATGTCATTGTATGGCAAAACTAATAAAAATAAAAAAAAAAAAAAGAATGGCTGCAATCCAAAAATCTACAAGCAATAAATGCTGGAGAGGATGTGGAGAAAAGGGAACCCTCTTACACTGTTGGTGGGAATGCAAACTAGTACAGCCACTATGGAAAACAGTGTAGAGATTCCTTAAAAAACTGCAAATAGACCTGCCATATGACCCAGCAATCCCACTGCTGGGCATATACACCAAGGAAACCAGAATTGAAAGAGACACGTGTACCCCAATGTTCATCGCCGCATTGTTTACAATAGCCAGGACATGGAAGCAACCTAGATGCCCATCAACTGACGAATGGATAAGAAAGCTGTGGTACATATACACAATGGAATATTACTCAGCATTAAAAAAAATTCATTTGAATCAGTTCTACTCAGATGGACGGAACTGGAGCCTATTATCCAGAGTGAAGTAAGCCAGAAGGAAAAACAACAATACAGTATACTAACGCATATATATGGAATTTAGAAAGATGGTAACGAGAACCCTGCATGCGAGACAGCAAAAGGAATGCAGATGTATAGAACAGACATGAGGACTCTGTGGATGAGGGCAAGGGTGGGATGATATGGGAGAATGGCATTGAAACATGTTAATTACCATATGTGAGATCAATCGCCAGACCAGGGCTGATGCTCGGGGCTGGTGCACCGAGATGTCCCAGGGGGAGGGAATCGGGATGGGGGAGGGAGGGGGGTTCTGGAGGGGGAGCATATGTAAACCCAAGGCGGATTCATGTCATTGTATGGCAAAACCAACACAATAAAGTAAAGAAAAAAAAGAGAGAGAGAGAGAAATGACACTAATATTACAACTAATCTTTCATAAAGCAGAAAACCAGGACATACTCCAAATGTTTTTTGAGACCAGGATAACATTAATACCAAAACTGCACAAAGACATTTTAATTTTGCAAAATGAGGAAAGCAAAATTAGAGGCAAATCCTAGTCATGAACATGAATGCAAGACTCTTGAACTCAGGAAATATCAGGACATCAAATCCTGTAGTATAAAAGTTATAATTAAGTAGGGTCTATTCTAGTAGTGCAATTTAATTTACCACAGTAACAGTATGATGGAGAAAAATTATATAATCGGATCAATAGATGCAGGAACAGCACTCTATAAAATTCAATACCAATTCATGTGTTTAAAAAACACACTTTGGCAAACTAGTAATAAAACAGAATTGCCTTAGATAGATTAAAAAATGTTTCTATTTAAAAAAAAAAACCTTAAAGCATTTAGAAGTTAGGAGAGTGGTAATCCTCGGGACTAGTCAGTGGAAATGAGTAAGGGAAGAGCTTCAGCAGGGCTGATTTCTTGATTTCAGTGCTTATGACACAAATGTGTTCAGTTTATGAGAAAAAAATAAAAACCTACAGCAATCATTATACTTAATTGTAAGTGAAGTAATGAAAGCTTTCTTCTTGAGACTAGAAACTAAATAAGGGTGCTGCTAACACCATTGCTCTTCAACAATTTAAAAAAAGTCCTAGCCAGTGCAACAGACAAGAAAGAGAAATAAAGGATGTAAGTTATGAAAATGAAGAAATAAAACTGCTGTTATGATGCAGAAACCTTAAAGGAATACAGATAAACTATCAGAATCAGTAAGAAAAGATAGTAAGAATATTTAACCTGAGGTCAAATTTTTAAAAATCAATTGTTTCTAGACACAGCAGCAAAGACAGGATAGAAAATGTTTTAAATGAGAATATTTATAATAAAATTCAAAATATAAAATACTTAAGAATACAACTTATAAGAGATGTACAAGATCTCTAAAGAGAACACTACTTGAAATATTTATGTACATATCTATTAAATCATCACATGTACATCCTAAAAATCAAGTTTTACAACCTAAATATATACCATTTTTGTCAGTTACATCTCAAGCAAGCTGGAAAAAATTAAAGAAGACAAACATTTAGAGAGACACATATCTTTTCTATTAATTCATTCAAGAATGTTGTGATGATTAACCTGACCATGTCATGGTACAGCAGATGTGTGGTCAAAGATTGTTCTAGATTTTTCTGTGAAGATTATTTTTAGATGATATTAGTATTTAATATACAGACTTTGGGGAAGATCCTCTGGAGAAGGAAATGGCAACCCACTCCAGTAGCCTTGCCTGGAAAATCCTGTGGGAGGAGCCTGGTAGGCTATAATCCATGGGGTCGCAAAAAGTCAGACACGACTAAGCGACTTCACTTCTTCACTTCACTTTGAGGAAAGCAGAATGCTCACCATAATGTAGGAGTGCCTCATCCAATCAACTGAAGGCCTTAACAAAAAGACTAACATCTCAGGAAGAAGAGGGAATTTTGCCAGCAGACCAACTTTGGACTCAAAATGCAACTCTTCCCTAAGTCTCCAGCATGCTGGTCTATCCTGCAATTTTGGGCTAACCAAGCCTCCACAATCACCAGTTCCTTAAAATAAATGTATCTTCCTATATACATACATTCATCTTGTCAGTTCTGTTTCTGTTGGAGAGAACACAGTTTTGTTCCAGGAACACAAATAGGACACACTACTCAACTTTGTGACTCTCCCAGCCTAAATTCACCTTTTTATATTCACATAACTCTTTAAACTCTGCCTAAATCATACTGCCTATTTCAAATGCAGTCTGAACAGAGTGAGTGTGTGTGCATGCTCAGCCATGTTCAACTCTTTGTGACCTCATGAACTGCAGCCTGCCAGGCTCCTCTGTCCATGGAATTTTCCAGACAAGAATATTGGAGTGGGTTGCCATTTCCTTCTCCTGGGGATCTTCCCAATACAGGGATTGAACTTGTGGCTTTTGTGTTGCCTGCATTGCCAGGCAGATTCTTTACCACTAGTGCCACCTGAACATAATTTAGAATAAAATAAACTGAGATATTTCACCTCCCTAATTCTATTTTGAAGTCAAAAAGCAGCCTAATTACATCACTACTCACATTGAGCTGACATGATAAAATCCCATAAGCGTCCAATAAGAAGTGTTGCCAAGGCATATCTCACCAATTCTTCATTTGTGCAACTGTTTCTTTGTGGCCTGTACACAATACCTCACATTTGTTCCTGCTAAATTTCATCCTTGAAGTTTAACTTTTCATTGAATGCTGTCAAAATCTTTTGAATCCTATTCTCTCACTCAATGTATTTACAAAACCTCTCAGCTTCGTATTAATGAAATATTAGCCTTTCTAAAACTAAAAAATACATAGCTGAGATCAAGGGAAATTTCTGACATTATCAGTCTTTTTTTAAAAGGCTTAATTCAAATAGCATTAGCATAAATACACTGCTATTGAAGTTCTCAGAGAGTATCTGATATGCAAGGAAGGCAGGATGCATGCTGCTCTAATCAGACCAGGTTTCAAGTGCTCCCTCTAAACTTAGAGATTACAGCACACAGCATGCGGGATCCTAGATCCCTCACTAGGGATCGAACCTGCTACTCCTGCAGTGAAAGCATAGCGTCTTAACCACCTAACTGCCAGGGAAGTCCCAACATACAAGCTTTATAATTGGACAAATTGCTTATTCCTCAGAGTACCAGTAAAATGGTGGGGGAGAGACATACCACAAAGTTGCTGTGAGAGTTAAAATACACACAAAGCCCTTGACACAATGCCTAATCCTAGCAGGTACTTGACATGATGTGTTTTTGTTTCTTTTTGTGGTTGTTTGTTTGTTTGGCCGCACTGGATCTTTGGGGCAGCATGTGAGCTTTCTCCAGTTTCAGAGCATAGTCTCTGGAGCACACAGGCTCAGTAGTCACAGCACTCAAGCTTCTCTAGGTGCCCCTTGGTATCTGGGATCTCAGTCCCCCTACTGTGAATTAAACCCACATTCCCTGCCTTGGAAGGCAGATGCTTAACCACTGGACTACCAGGGAAATCCGGACATGTGTCTTTGAAGCACATAGTATGTACTCATAAATAGTTAGATCCATTCCTGCTTCACATTCCCTTGGAAAGTAGGCCTGTAGCCTAAATCTCTTAGCCACTCATGGCACTGAAGGAGAAAGAGAGAAGATGGAATGGAGGAAGGGAGTGAGGGAGGGAGGGGGTGCATATGCAGATAGATGAAAGACTTGAAGTTGCCCTACTAAGTTGGAATAATGACAATGAATACTTTGGAACCTGAACATACATCCAGGGAAATAAGAGACTACTGTTAAAGGCTGCAAATTCTTTACAAATATTGAATAGTTTAGAAAAAGACTTTCATTCAGTCTCTTGCCAAACGGCAACTTACAGCAGGAGATGAATAAATGTAGTGATGTTTGGTGTTTGGGTAAACATTTGGTGAAACATTTAAGCTGCATTTCAAAATGCTAGCTTTAGCAAAATCTAAAATAAATTTTGACAAGTCCTTGACTTTTTACTTGTATGTATTAAAGGGAAAGCCAGCTTATAGATTTGAATCATTTAGATTTTTGACTCATTAAAATGTATAGTGTTTTATCAAGCCATAAAAACTGCCCCAAATCATTAAGCTTAACTCATGAAAAAAAAAAAAGTCTTATATAAATCACAACCCTCAAACACTACGTTGCTGAGCCTTGGAAGAAGAGATTAACTCAGAAAGCCCTCATGAAAGAAATTTTGAAGAAGTAATTAAAGGAGTGAAACAGCACTGAATACACAGAAAATGTAAAACCAAGTATGCAGACAGAAGTGGTATTACATAATAGCTGCCAAGGACAAATCTCAGTTATTAGATTTTGGATTTAAAGATATTTTTCTAAAATGTCTGGGAGAAAAACAGGATCTTCAGAGCACCCATAATTAATGTCAGGATGTATTTACTAAAGAAATGCTTACTGTGTGTCTCTATATGCAAGTCTCTAAATGCTGGGGCCACAAGGAGATATCACCTCATACCTGTCAGAATGGCTATTAGCAAAAAGAAAACAAATGACAGTTGCTGGCAAGGATGTGGAAACAAGGGAACCCTCTTTCACTGTTGGTGGGAATGTAAACTGCTACAGCCACTATGGAAAAGAGAATGGAGGTTCCTCAAAAAATTAGAAATAGAACTACCCTATGCTCTATCAATCCCACTTCTGAGTATTTTTCTGAAAACAAAAGCACTAGTGTGAAAAGATACATGCACCCCTTACTCACTGCAGCATAATTTAAAACAGACAAGACATGGAAGCAGCCTAATTGTCCAGAACTACATAAACAGATTAAGAAATGTGATATATAGTATATGGGCTTCCCTGGTAGCTCAGACCGTAAAGAGTCTGCCTGTAGTACAGGAGACCCAGGCTCAATCCCTAGGTCAGGAAGATCCCCTGGAGAAGGAAATGGCAACCCACTCTACTATTCTTGTCTGGAAAATCCCATGGATGGAGGAATCTGGCAGGCTACAGTCCATGGGGTCGCAAGGAGTCAGACACCACTGAGCGATGCTACTGTACGATCTGTTAATCCCACTTTTCAGTATTTTTCTGGAAACAAAAGCACTAGTTTGAAAAGATACATGCACCCCTATATTCACTGCAGCATAATTTAAAACAGCCAAGATATGGAAGCAACCTAATTGTCCAGAACTCAAAGATACAGAGAACAAGCTGGTGGTTCCCAGAGAGGAGGGAGGTGGGAAGATGAGTGAAATAGAGTGAAGAGATTAAGAGGTACAAACTTCTAGCTATAAAATAAATAAGTCACAGAGATATAATGTACAGCACAGGAAATATAGAAAATAATATTATAATAACTTTATATGGTGACAGATGGTAACTAGATTTATCATGGTGGTCATTTTGCAATGTATAAAAATACCAAATCATGATATTGTACACCTAAAACTAGTATATTTAGTCAATTAAATAAAATACTGGAAAACATGCTGGACAGGACAGACATGTCTTCTGAAAGCATACTGTCTACAGAGAAAATAGATTTTTTAAGTGAAAATATAAAATAAGTACAAACTGCAATAAAAGCTAGGAAGGCTAAAGATGTAGGAAGCAGTCTTTTTTTTAAGTAGAGGATAATTGCTTTACAGTGTTGGTTTCTGCCATACAACATTGCGCATCAGTCATAATTATATATACATTCCCTCCCTGGTTATTATATATACACCTCCCTCTCCACTCCAAGCTCACCCTTCCAGGTCATCACAGAGTACCAAGCTGGGCTCCCTGTGTTATATAGCAGCTTCCCATTAGTTAAGAAGTTCTCTTGTTATATATAGCTTTTTTAATTGTAAGTTTAGGCCATTAATAAAAAAAAGATTTTCAAATTCATAGAGAACATGAAGCTCATCACATCCAGTTTTTAAATGCTTTGATCAAGGAAAGGGGCAAAGGCAAAAGCCAGATCTGAACACAGGTTTCCTAATTGTATCCTACATCCATTCTTCATTCAACTTTCACTGAGCATCAGCTATGATTAGGCCGTATGCTAAGTGCTGCAGAGGAGGCAAAAATTAAAGCCATCACTCCCCAACTCTCAAACTGCTGACAGACAGAAGGGAGAAAAGCTTGCAAACAAATAAAAGATAAATTATATAAAAGAAGTTTGCACAAAATTCTGTGGCACCAAGAATGGAAACCCTAACTCTGCTTGGGAAGATAATGGATGGCTTCACTTTAGCCAAGTAATATGGAAGGACTAAGATTTGTCCAGAAAGACAAAAAGAAGAGCAACATTTCAGAAAGAGTAAAGTAAAAGTCTAAGCATAAAAAGTTTCAGGATTCCTCTACTTCTGAGCTTTTTCTTATTATTTTTGTCAAAGTAATACATGCATATAGTCAAGTAGTACAAAAAGATTTAAAAACACAGCTGTCCTGTAGCAAACTCTCTCATGGTCACCCCACCATCAAGGCTCTCTCATTCCCAGCTGTGATCACATTATGCTCATTCAGCTTCTTCTTCCGGCATTAACTCCATGCTTTCTAAATCATGAGTGTGTACTGATATTTTGGTATCCTACATGGTATGAGAATTTTCACTTTATATCACTTCATCTCCTCCACCCTATATGCTTGAAACATAATTTGGGGCTATTACTATAATTGTTTTTATCATGACTAAGTAAATATTGCTTACTGATTAAAGCCCTACACTACAATTATATTTCCTTGCTATAATAGCTTTCCTTTTTTTAAAAGTTGATTTGCATCCACTTTATTGTTCTTTTTCAATCTCTGAGTAAATCTTACCCCACACTCCAAGAACTCTAAAAACATTATAAATATAAATTTTCTTAAAGTCAAATCTATAAGACAATTTGTTTTTTCCTGTGGTTATGCCCACTAGAAATCGTGTGCCCCTGCTTTAATCTGCACTGAACTTCCGGTCTAGCCTAGGAATTTCTTTTGCCTCTTTACTCTATTAGAGCTAGTTTCTAGACCCTGGGCTTCCCTCAGCTGGTAAAGAATCCGCCTGCAGTGTGGGAGACCTGGGTTCGATCCCTAGGTTGGGAAGATCCCCTAGAGAAGGGAACAGCTACCCACTCCAATATTCTGGCCTGGAGAAGTCCATGGACTGTATAGTCCATGAGTTCACAAAGAGTCGGACATCTTCCTACTTCCTAGTTTACATTCTCACTTTCTACCCTAGTAGAAGGGTAGAGCCCACCTTTTACTAGCTTCCTGAGAAAGAGTGCATGAATGTAAATATTTAAAACAAATATCTCTATCAGTCACATCTGACTAACATTTTGGCCAAGCATAAAATTCAAGGTTGTAAATTACTCTCCTTCAGAATTATTCAATCATTGCTCTACTATCTTCTAGTTTCTAACATTGCTATTGAGAAATCTGATGCCACTGTATGTGACCAGATAACTCTGACCTTCATATGTGAATTTCCTCCCCTCTCCTCTGAAAATATATGAGATAGGATGGTGTTTAGTTGCATGTAAAAGAAAATCCAATATTATATAGTAGCTTAATCAAATAGGGAATCTCCCTACCCCTGCAATATCACAAGAAATCCAAAGATGGGTAGCTGCTGACATCACTGAATCCAGCAGTTCAAGCATATCAGAGCTGAGACACCATGGAAAGAAATGAGTACCGTAGCTCCAGTCATCTTGCTCACATTCCATACAGGAAAAGGTAGAGGGGGAAGGAGGAAACAAAGATATAGACTATATCAGAAAACAAAAGTTTTCTCAGAAATTCTTCAGCACACTTCCATTTAAAACTTACAAGCTAGTACTTTATCACACTTGGCCAAACCTATCTACAAAGGAATTTAGAAAAGCAAGTGTTTAATCTTTCCAGTCTCTTAAATAAAGAAAAACAAGGGTAAAAAGAGATTATAATGAGTTGAGGGAGCCAAACTAGAGTATGAAATTATATTGTGATTTGTCTTGCTGTGAGTCTTTGTTTAATCTACTGTGCTGGGCACTCTGTGAGTCCTTTCAAATTTGAAACACATATTTTCAACCTGGCACTTTTCCTTTTAATTTATTTGATAATTTCCTCTCTTTGGATTTTTCTGTTCTCTAATTTGGGAGCTCCTAAAATTCAGGTATTGGACCTTTGCTATTGACTACCTTTTTCTCCTACTTTCCATCTCATTATATTTTAATTCTATTTTCTGGGAGATTTCCTAATTTGCAGTTAATCCTTCTGAATATTTTATTTTTCAGAGTGCTTTCTTATTCTTTTATCCTTCCTTATTCACACAATTACATTATTTTACAGATGCAAAATATACTCATCTCTCTGAGGATACTGATTATATTTTCTTGAAGGTTTCTTCTTTTTACTGACAGTATCACTTTCTTATTCACTTTTTCTGTTTATTTATTTGTTTTGGTCTCTCTTCCTGCTGGAGGCTTTTCTCAGTTGACTGTTGGCAACTGGTTCTATGTTCATATCTAAGAATGACATACTAAAAAAAGGGGATTGGAAGCTGTGTGCATGCAGTAAATTTCACTGTAAGACAATACGGAGGCCAATTATTTTTTGTTTATTTGTTTCTTTTCATCAGGAACATCCATAAGTCATTATCTGCAGAGATTTGCTCTGCAGTGTGTAATTTCTTCAGGGAAAGATCTTCCAATATCCTGTCTGAGGAGGTGTGAGGATAGAAATATGGTTGTAAGCTCGTTGTTAATATTATAGAGCTAAGCATAGGAAGGGGGCTTCCCTGGATCTACCCAGTGCTGCAGGAGATGCAGGTTCAATCCCTGGGCTGGGAAGATCCCCTGGAGAAGGAAATGGCAACCCACTCCAGTATTCTTGCTTGGGAAATCCCATTGACAAGGGAGCATGGTGAGCTACAGTCCATGAGGTCAGTAAAGAGTCAGACACAACTTAGCAACTAAACTACAAGCATAGGAAGCTTGTAAGAAACTACAAGCATACAAGATACAAGCATAGAAGAGAGCCAGAAGTACCAGTAATATACAAATTTCCACTTGATTCTCCTCACATCTACCCTCCTCTGTGTCATCTCTCAGGTTTGATTTTCATAGGTTATACCTTCCATATGTTTCAGACTTGGGGTACTGGTAGTTGTCAGTGTCTAAGTATAGTCAATTTCCAACAATCCTCCTTTGCTCATTCTACCTCACTGCTTCCCCATAATCTCACCCAGCTTCTATAACACCTAGTGCCTCTGATTCTTGAGCCTTTCTCAGATTCGGTTGGATGAATCAGTTTATCACTGGTATGTCCCCTTACAGATGGTTAGATTTGACATTCTCACTGCTAAGACAATTCTTCCATCTGTTTTCCATACTCCTATTCTATAGATGATAATTAAAGATACCTCTTAGTTTTACTTAAAATGGAATGTGTATATCTATAGCTTTTGTTTCTTTGCTGTTTTCAGTGATTTCTTACAAGAAACAGAAGTATTTTTCTGCCATTTTGAAACAGCCTCTAATTATTACATAACAGTAAGTATTCAATTATTAATTTAAAACTTTAAAAATCCTAATAATACACAAAATAGGCTCTATAGAAAAACTCTACTCACTGATAACACACATCAATTTAGAATGGGTATTACATTGTTGATGATCCATTTCTAGTAATACGATGTGGTAATTAAAAGCATAAATTTTGAGGTCAAACTGCCTAGATTGGAATTACGTCTCTACTGCTTTCCTTGCCATATAATCTTGAACAAATACTGTTGATATCAATCTCTTAAGCTGAAAAATGTAGAGCAGTAGTGAGGAGTAGGAGAAGGAAATGGCAGCCCACTCCAGTATTCTTGCCTAGAGAATCCCGTGGACAGAGTAGCCTGGTGAGCTGCTGTCCATGGGGTCGCACAGAGTAGAACATGACTGAAGTGACTTGGCATGCATGCATGCATTGGAGAAGGAAATGGCAACCAACTCTAGTATTCCTGCCTGGAGAATCCCAGGGACAGAGGAGCCTGGTGGGCTGCTGCCTGTGGGGTCGCACAGAGTTGGACACGACTGAAGCGACTTAGCAGCAGCAGCAGAAGCAGTGAGGAGTAAGTACAAAAAGTACCTGGCACATAAATAATAATAAATACCAGTTACTATTATTAACTCCAACAGTTCTGATTTTCCAAAGTAGTGAAAGGGTCAAGCACTGTTCTAAGTACTTTATAGGTATTAACTTACTGAATCTTGAAAACACTATAAGGTAAGTACCATTATCAGACCAGTTTTATAAAGGATGAAACTGATGTACAAATAGATTAAAAATCTTTCCCAAGATCACAATCAAGGGTAGATGAATAGGACTCAAATCCAAGTAATCAGGTTCTAGAATCTTTGATATTAATAGCATGGCAGGCTGCAGTCCATGAGGTCGCAAAGAGTCAGACACAACAAACAACTTATATATACTATGCAGCCCAAGGACAGCATCATTCACATTTGAGTCCCCAGGCTCTCTTCAGTTCTCTAGCGGAATGCCAATTAAGCTATATTTGGGACCATCAGACAAACTTACAGAAACATTCCAAAATGACATTGTGAAATCTGAACCAAATGATTTCTCCTTTTAACAGCTTTCTATGTAAAGACAATGGTACAGAATGGTTGTATACACGATACACATTTCCATAATGAATAAAGAATATAAACATAAAAATATCATGAAGTTTTTAAGCCTGTTGCTCCCAAGTCATTCTTTTATCACAGGGAAATGTGTTTTCTAAGTCCATCTTCTTTGTGCAAGTTGAAAGGTTTGTAAAAGTGAAAACTCATCTTCTGCTGCCAAGAGTCCCATCAAGACAGAAGTTCTTAATTAACTAAGCAATTAGTCATGACAGGTGAAGCAAAAATATATAATTTTGTGATTATTTTTCCTCCACTAAAACCAGAATTTCAAAATATGTGTCCTATGGGTTCTGGCTCTGGGTAAGATGGAAAAATCATATCCCATTCAGTCTCTGCCATTGCATGCAGCTATAAAACATGGACAGACTACAGAGAGCAGACATTTGAGAGCTCCAAGGAGTAAATAATAGCAGATGGATTGGAGAAGACCAGAATTCAAAATGCCAACAGTGAGTTCCTTGTTTTTCATTTGGTATCCCCAGCCTGAACTCAAATCATACCAAAACCAAGAATAGATACCAAGATGTGAACAGAGAGAACTCCAGAGAAGTCCACTAGTTCTGACTCAACAAGTAGGGAGAGGGATTACTAATACTCAGAGAGAGTGGGAGAAATCTCAGTTCTGTTTATTGTCATTATTTTTTATTTTCTCTTCTTTAATGCCTCAGTCCAGGCAATTCTGTGGCAGTGGCAACAGCAACTGTGACACCAGGGAGGACCCTAGAGGTGCCTAAAATTTGGAGGAAGAATATTCCTTTCCTACTGGTGGAACTGAGGTCCAAAAGGGAGAGGTAAACTCCCGTGCCTTTTATTCTCTCTGTCTGTTTATCTCTTGGCTCTGAACCTAGATGAAGCCCTGGAACATGTCTTGCACAACAGGATAACCAAAGCCCCAGTTTTCTGGCCAAGAGACCAAAAGTACTGGGGATACTGTAGAGAAGGTGAGGCTTGGGCTAAGAGCTCTCTCTGAGTTGCATATGGAGGGATATAGGCCTAAACACCACAACAGAGATTTGAGAACTGAGCTAAATTATAGACCACCACCGATATCTCAGACTGGCCACTTGGCTGCAAACACATGGAGCAGATCAAAATAGCAATGCAAAGGTTTTGAAAATGGAATTGACATTGAATCCACAAAACACAGAAGAGCTGGTCAGAACTTGCAACCTGAACTCTCTAGATTGATAAATTAAAATATCAATATTTTACACAAAATGTAAATAAGACCCAGAGTCTTATAACACAATATTAAGAATGTCCAAAATTCAATATAAAGTTATTCAGCATTACAATCAATCTCTAGAACCCCAACTTAAATGGGAGAACAAAATCTACAGACTTCAATGCCAAGATGACACACGTTAGAATTACCTCACAATGATGTTGGGGAAAAAAAAAAAGTATTAGTCTCAGGGAACTCAAACAGGGGCTCTGTATCAACCTAGAGGGGTGGGATAAGGAGGGAGATGGGAAGGAGTTTCAAGGGAGAGGTAACATATGTATACCTATGGCTGATTCATGTTGAGGTTTGACAGATAACAAAATTCTACAAAGCAATTACCTTTCAATTAAAAATAAATAAGTTTTTTAAAAAAGAAAGTATTAAAAACACTCTTGAAATGAATGGACAGAGAGAAGTTTCAGCAAATCAAAAGAAAATATAAAAAAGCAACAAATGTAAATTTTAGAGCTGAAGAAATTAAATAACCAAAATTTTAAAACTCACTGAAAGGACTCTATTGCATAATAAAGAAGATAAAGCAAAGTGTCAGTAAACTTGAAGAGAGATCATAAGATAATCAAACATAAGATAATCAAACTTCTGAAAACTGTGAACGAAAATATGGATAAGAGCCAAAGAAAAATGATACATTACTTATAGTAAATCGATGATTTCAAAGACTAGGGATCTTTCATCAGAAATCATGGGAGCCAGATGGAAATGGCAAACATTTTTAAAGCACTGAGGGAGAAGAATGTTCAAACCAGAATCATAAATTCAGTGAAGATATCCTCCAGGAATAAAGATGAAATGGGCATTCTTAGATGAAGAAAAATGAAGAGAATCTATTTAAACAACATATTTCTCTAAAAGAATTGCTAAAAGGAAGTTCTTCAGGCAGAGGAAATGATACTAGAGGAAAACTTGGAACATCAGAAATAAGGGAAGAACAGAAATGGTGAATTTCTAGCTAAACATAATAGATTATTCTTCCAATTTGAGTTCTCTAAAATGTGCTTGACAGTTAAAAACAATACACACACACACACACACACACACACACACACACACACACATACACATAGTGTTGTCTGATGACATTTTCAATGTATAAAAAGTTCAAAAATAGGCCCATGTAAGTATGAACTATTGATTTTTGACAACGGTGCAAAGGCAATTCAATAAAGAGATGACAGTCTTTTCCATACAAGATGCTGAAACAAATGGCCACTATTAAGTAGGTTAAAAAAAAAAAAACACCTCAAACCATTCTTTATACATTATACAAAACAGAACTCAAACTGTTTCACAGACATGAACACAAACATTAAACTCTTTTTTTTATTATTTATTAATTTTTTTTGTTTTTGCCATACATTGTCATGATATCACCATGGGTTTACATATGCTTCCCCTCCGGAACCTCCCTCCCTCCTCCCTCCCCCCCGGGAAATCTCGCTGCACCAGTCCCGAGCATCAATCCTGGGCTGGCAATTGATTAGACACATGACAATTAACATGCTTCAGTGCCCTT
>ML663562.1:32997525-33035499 GCA_007570785.1 Antilocapra americana | reverse complement strand
TTGTTAGCATTTGCCTTACATATTGTGGAGCTCCTATGTTAGGTGCATAAATATTTATAATTGTTATTTCTTCTTCCTCGATTGATCCTTTGATCATTATGTAATGTCCATCTTTATCTCTTTTCACTGCCTTTATTTTAAAGTCTACTTTATCAGATATGAGTATTGCCACTCCTGCTTTCTTTTGGTCTTTATTTGCATGGAATATCTTTTTCCAGCCTTTAACTTTCAGTCTATATGTGTCCCTAGGTTTGAGGTGGGTCTCTTGTAGACAACATATATAGGGGTCTTGTTTCTGTATCCAATCGGCCAATCTTTGTCTTTTGGTTGGGGCATTCAGCCCGTTTACATTTAAGGTAATTATTGATAAGTATGATCCCGCTGCCATTTATTTTATTGTTTTGGGTTCCAGATTATCTATCCCATCCGTGTTTCCTATCTAGGCAAGTTCCTTTAGCATTCGTTGGAGGGCTGGTTTGGTGTTGCTGAATTCTCTCAGTTTCTGCTTGTCTGAGAAAATTTTGAATTCTCCTTCAAATTTGAATGAGATCCTTGCTGGGTACAGTAGTCGGGGTTGTAGATTGTTTTCTTCCATGACTTTAAGTATGTTTTGCCATTCCCTTCTGGCCTGAAGCGTTTCTGTTCAGAGATCAGCTGTTATCCTTATGGGATTCCCCTTGTGAGTTATTTTTTGCTTCTCCCTTGCTGCTTGTAATATTTGGTCTTTGTATTTGATTATTGTCAATTTGATTAATATGTGTCTTGGGGTGTCCCGCTTGGGGTTCATTCTATTTGGGATTCTCTGTGTTTCTTGGACCTGAGTGGCTATTTGCTTCCCCAATTTAGGGAAGTTTTCTACAATTATCTCTTCAAGAATTTTCTGATGGTCTTTCTTTTTGTTTTCTTCTTCTGGGACTCCTATGATTCGAATATTGGTGCGTTTAATATTGTCCCAGAGGTCTCTAAGATTGTCTTCATTTCTTTTAATTCTTTTTTCATTTTTCCTTTCTGTTTCATTTATTTCTGCCATTCTGTCTTCTACCTCACTTATTCTGTCTTTTATCTCTGTTATTCTACTGTTGGTTCGCTCCAGGGTGTTTTTGATCTCATTTATTGCATTATTCATTGTATTTTGACTCTTTTTCATTTCTTCTAAGTCCTTGTTAAAGCTTACCTGCATCTTCTCAATCCTTGCCTGCAGGTTATTGAGCTGCAACTCCAACTTATTTTCCAGGTTTTGGATCATTTTCACTATCATTATTCGGAATTCTTTGTCAGGTAGACTTCCTATCTCTTCATCTTTTATTTTGTCTAGGGGGTATTTATCCTGTTCCTTTACTTGCTGGGTATTTCTCTGCCTTTTCATCTTGTTTATCTTGCTGTGTTGTCCCTTTATTGTGGGGATTCCTCTCTATGGGAGGGGTTGGATGTGTGGTTTGTCGAAGTTTTCTCGATGGAAAGGCTTGTGTGGTTTTCTGTTGGGTAAGTCTAGGTTTCCTCACTGTTACTAGCAAGAGATAAGAATGGGGAGAAAGCAGTCAAGCCAATGATCTCACTCCCAGGTAGCAGTGGGTACTGGAGCTTGGATCTTAAAAGGTACAAAGTTGATACCAAGTACTAATGAGCAAAGATTAAAAATCTAGAGTAAAGACTGGGTTCTCAAAAATACTTTAAAAAAATGGAAAATAAAAATAAAGGAAAAAAAAGAAATAAGAAAAAAAGAAATAAGAAAAAAAATAGCAAGGTCATATGGGACTTAAAAATTCTAAAAAAAAAGAAAGAAAAAAAAAGGAAGAAGGAAAAAAAAGAAAAAAGAAAAATATATATATATATATAAAAGTTTTAAAAATTTAAAAGATGTTCCTAGTACAGTTATAATGAAGGCTTTCTCTGGTGCTGGTGCATTCGGTGAAGGGAAGGGTCTGTAGATTTTCAGATGATTCCCTGGTCCGGCTTCTCCTTCTCACAGTCTATAGACTCCTTTCTATGCAGTTAGCGCCACCTGCAGGGCTTTAATTTGCTTCTCCTGTCAGTTCCAAAGCTGTTGGTTCTGCTAGCTTAAGCGTCTTCTGTCTGCTGGTCTTTTAAGTGTCTATTCAGCGCTTTGGAGTTTGCCCTGCTCCTGGTGAGAGGGCTTCCCCCGCCCCCTCTGCTCAGGCTCTCTGTCGTCCGCCAAGCACAGTTGGGGAGTGGGGCTTCTCCTCTCCCCCGGCCCGGATGCTCAGTTTTCTCGGCATGCAGCTGAGCACTCCTTCTAAGGTGTGTACAGCACCGATCTGTCCAGAATCCCCAGAAGTCTTGGTTAGCCTCCCTGGGGCTGGGTTATGCCCACTGCTCTCAGGCGGGGGCTGGGCCGGTCCGGTCCGAAGGCCGGGCAGCTGCCCGGCCTCTCTGTTGACTCCTCACCGCCCTTTGTTTTGTGCACGGGCCTGGGTTGGGGGGGGGTGCTTTTCCTGGAAGGTTAGGTCCCTCAGGCTGCTCCGTTCCCTGAGCCCGCGGCCCGCCCCTCCCTGAGCAGGAGCAGTCCGCTTCGGCTGTGCTGCCGCTCGGCTGTGCTTTGTAGCCAGATACGAACCTTGCAGGGCTTAGCTATTAATCTGCTTCTGCTCTCAGCTATATTGCTCTCCAAGATCCACCTCAGATCTGCCAGAGAGAATGCTCCCTGGTATTCGGAAACCTTTCTCCTCTTTTTTTTTTTTTTCCCTCTTTATTCCAGACTCCCCTTCCGGGACGGAACCCGTCCCCAGCTCTTTGTCTCTCCCTCTACTTTTTTTTTTCTTTTCTTTCTTTTGTCCCACCTCCTCACGTCGGCAATGGGTCGCCTCTCCAGATGCCCAATGTCCTCTGCCAGCATTCAGTTCCTGTTTTTTGGAGTTTGCTCGGCCTTTAAAAGTTCTTTTGGTATATTTATTGGGGAGAGAGTGTTCTCCCCATCCTATTCCTCCGCCATCTTAGTTCCCCTCCACATTAAACTCTTAAACACAGTTTTTAGGTAAAACATTGGAAGAAAATATTTGTAATACTGATTTAAGCAAAAATACAACACCAAAAGAATGCTTTATAAAAGTTTTTATAAACTGAATTTCATCACTATGAAAACTTCTTGCTCTGCCAAGATATTATCAAAAGAATAAAAAGGTAAGCCATAGACTGGGGGAAAATATAAAAAACTCATTTTTTAAAAAATGGACAAAAGATTTGAAAAGATAACTTCACCAAAGAGGATACCAGATGGTAACTGAGCATGTGAAAAGATGCTCAACACTGGTAATCATTAGAATGATGCAAATGAAAATAAATCCATAATCAGATGCCATAACACGCCTCTTATAATGAGAAAAAACTGACAATTCCAAGTACTAGCAAGATTGAGAGCAACTGAAACGTTGCTGGTGGGAACATAAACTAGCACAACCACCTTGAAAAACAGTTTGGAAGTGTCTCATAAAGTAAAACATACCATAAAGTTTACACTTATCATATGACCCAGCAATACCATTCTCAGGTATTTACCCAAGAGAAATAAATGTTTATTTTCACATAAGCCTGCATATAAAATAGCTTTATTTATCCTCTCTCTGGTAGCTCAGTTACTAAAGAATTGCAATCCAAGAGATCCAGTTTCTATCCCTGGGTGAGGAAGATCCCCTGGAGAAGGAAATGGCAACCTATTCCAGTATTCTTCTTGCCTGGAAAATCCCATGAACATAAGAGCCTGGCAGTCTCCAGTCCATAGGGTCACACAGAGTCAGAAATGACTTAGTGACTAAACACCATCATCAAAAGTAGAAGAAAAATAAAAAAGCAATGTTCTGAAACTGGTAAATATGAAACAAGAGGGAAAGGGTATAACTTTTAAAAGAATGATATAGCCAAGTTGTTATTTAGTCACTAAGTCATGTCTGACTCTTTTTTTTTTTAATTTTTTTAATTTTTTTTTTGAAAATCATTGAAAAAATTTTATTATTATTATTTTTTTACATTATTGTGTTGGTTTTGCCATACATTGACATGAATCCACCATGGGTATACATGTGTTCCACTTCTAGAAACCCCCCCTCCTCCCTCCCGATTCCATCCCTCTGGGTCATCCCGTTGCACCAGCCCTGAGCACCCTGTATCATGCATCAAACCTGGGCTAGTGATTCATTTCACATATGATAATTTACATGTTTCAATGCCATTCTCCCATATCATCCCACCTTAGCCCTCTCCCATAGAGTTGAAAATACTGTTCTATACATCTGCATATCTTTTGCTGTCTCACATACAGGGTTATGCTTGCCATCTTTCTAAACTCCATATTTATGCATTATTATACTATATTGTTGTTTTTCCTTCTGGCTTACTTCACTCTGTATAATAGGCTCCAGTTTTGTCCACCTCATTAGAACTAATTCAAATGTATTCTTTTTAATGGCTGAGTAATAGTCCATTGTGTATATGTACCACAGCTTCCTTATCCATTCGTTTGCTAATGGACATCTAGGTTGCTTCCACGTCCTGCTGTTGTAACCAGTGAGGGGATGAATATTGGGGTACACATGTCTCAAAAAGTGGGCCAAAGAACTAAACAGACATTTCCCCAAAGAAGACATACAAATGGCTAACAAACACATGAAAAGATGCTCAACATCATCCATTATCAGAGAAATGCAAATCAAAACCACAATGAGGTACCATTTAACACCAGTCAGAATGCCTACCATCCGAAAGTCTACAAGCAATAAATGCTGGAGAGGATGTGGAGAAAAGGGAACCCTATTACACTGTTGGTGGGAATGTAAATTAGTACAGCCACTATGGAGAACAGTGTGGAGAGTCCTTAAAAAACTGGAAAAAGACCTTCCATATGATCCAGCAATCCCACTGCTGGGCATACACACCAAGGAAACCAGAATTGAAAGAGACACGTGTACCCCAGTGTTCATGTCTAACTCTTTTGAGATCCCATGAGCTAGAGCTCACCAGGTTCCTCTTTCCATGGGATTTCCCAAGCAAGAATGCTGAAGTGAGTTGTCATTTCTTTCTCCAGGTGACCCTCTCAACCCAGGGATTAAACCCATGTCTCCTGTATTGGCAGGTGTATTCTTAACTACGGAGCCACTGTGGAAGCCCTGACATAGTCATCAGTTCAGTTCAGTTCAGTCACTCAGTTGTGTCCAATTCTTTGCAACCCCATGAACTGCAGCACACCAGGCCTCCCTGTCAATCACTAACTTCTGGAGTCTACCCAAACCCATGTCCATTGAGTCGGTGATGCCATCTAGCCATCTCATTCTGTGTCATCCCCTTCTCCTCCTGCCCCCAATCCTTCCCAGCATCAGGGTCTTTTCCAATCACTCAACTCTTCGCATCAGTTGACCAAAGTACTGGAGTTTCAGCTTCAACATCAGTCCTTCCAGTGAACACCCAGGACTGATCTCCTTCAGGATGGACTGATTGGATCTCCTTGCAGTCCAAGGGACTCTCAAGAGTCTTCTCCAACACCACAGTTCAAAAGCATCAATTCTTCTGTGCTCAGATTTCTTTATAGTTCAACTCTCACATCCATACATGACTACTGGAAAAACCATAGCCTTGACTAGACGGACTTTTGTTGGCAAAGTAATGTCTCTGCTTTTCAATATGCTATCCAGGTTGGCCATAACTTTCCTTCCAAGGAGTAAGTATCTTTTGATTTCATGGCTGCAATCACCATCTGCAGTGATTTTGGAGCCCAGTAAAATAAAGTCTGACAATGTTTCCACTGTTTCCCCATCTATCTGCCATGAAGTGATGGGACCAGATGCCATGATCTTAGTTTTCTGAATGTTGAGCTTTAAGCCAACTTTTTCACTCTCCTCTTTCACTTTCATCAAGAGGCTCTTTAGTTCTTCACTTTCTGCCATAAGGGTGGTGTCATCAGCATATCTGAGGTTATGGATATTTTTCCCAGCAATCTTGATTCCAGTTTGTGCTTCCTCCAGCACAGCATTTCTCATGATGTACTCTACATATAAGTTAAATAAGCAGGGTGACAATATACAGCCTTGACGTACTCCTTTCCCTATTTGGAACCAGTCTATTGTTCCATGTCCAGTTCTAACTGTTGCTTCCTGACCTGCATACAGGTTTCTCAAGAGACAGGACAGATAGTCTGGTATCTCCATCTCTTTAAGAATTTTCCACAGTTTATTGTGATCCACACAGTCAAAGGCTTTGGCATAGTCAGTAAAGCAGAAATAGATGTTTTTCTGGAACTCTCTTGCTTTTTTGATGATCCAGCAGATGTTGGCAATTTGATCTCTGGTTCCTCTGCCTTTTCTAAATCCAGCTTGAACATCTGGAAGTTCACAGTTCACGTATTGCTGAAGCCTGGCTTGGAGAATTTTGAGCATTATTTTACTAGCATGTGACATGAGTGCATTGTGTGGTAGTTTGAGCATTCTTTGGCATTGCCTTTCTTTGGGATAGGAATGAAAACTGACCTTTTCCAGTCCTGTGGCCACTGCTGAGTTTTCCACATTTGCTGGCATATTGAGTGCAGCACGTTCACAGTGTCATCCTTCAGGATTTGAAATAGCTCAACTGGAATTCCATCACCTCCACTAGCTTTCTTTGTAGTGATGCTTCCTAAGGCCCCCTTGACTTCACATTCCAGGATGTTTGGCTCTAGGTGAGTGATCACACCGTCGTGATTATCTGGTCATGAAGATCTTTTTGTACAGTTTTTCTGTGTATTCTTGCCACCTCTTCTTGATATCTTCCGTTTCCGCTAGGTCCATACCATTTCCGTCCTTTATGCCATCTTTGCATGAAATGATCCCTTGGTATCTTTAATTTTCTTGAAGAGATCGCTAGTCTTTCCCATTCTATTGTTTTCCTCTATTTCTTTGCACTGACCGCTGAGGAAGGCTTTCTTATCTCTGCTTGCTATTCTTTGGAACTCTGCATTCAAATGGATATATCTTTCATTTTTTCTTTTGCTTTTCACTTCTCTTCTTTTCACAGCTATTTGTAAGGCCTCCTGAGACAGCCATTTTGCTTTTTTCATTTCTTTTTCTTGGAGATGGTCTTGATCCCTGTCTCCTGTACACTTTCACATACCTCCATCCATAGTTCATCAGGCACTCTGTCTATCAGATCTACTCCCTTAAATCTACTTCTCACTTCCACTGTATAATTATAAGGGATTTGAGATACCTAATATATCTAAGTATATTAGATTATACCTAGGCATAATCTAATATTTGCTGTCTTTTGATCTACCAAGGAAATTTGTTGATGGCTCTATTACATACCATTATATTATTGTATATGCATAAATATATATACACATGTACATACATGGAGACACACATTTATATATCTACAGTGTGAGAAAGATAACTTAAGATATGTATCTATATGTCTGTGTATATACAGATATAATGAGAATGATAAAAATGTTAAGAAACAAAAGGAACACAATAGGAAATGCTTTTTATAGTGGTCTTTGTACATTTTTTAAAAAAGTATTAATGGAACACACTTCAATATTGTAGTGCTCCATGATTGCTTAGATTCTGATAAAGCAATTCAAATAGTTCCTTTTCTCATGAAGCTTATTATTTTGTGAAAGATAGACATTAACTATATTTAAATATAGATGTGAGAATTGTTATGAAATAAAAGCAGTAAAGGCTTTTATGGGGAAACAATATTTTAGCTAAGACCTATAGGATAAACAAGAATTAGCCAAGCAAAGCAGTGAAGAGAAGGATATGAAAATGCAAGAGCTCGGAATCTTAAAAGAACTAAACACACAAACAAAAATACCAGTGAGATCTCAAAGTAATATATTTTTCACTTTAAAAGTTGGAGAAGAAGTTCTGTAATACTAAGTCATTTGTCTAAGATCACATTTTAAATGATGGAGATGATATGGGATCCTAAGTTGTCTTTGTTTTTCTTGAAGAGATATATTTGTTTTAAATTTAAAAATTCATTTAAGAAATATTTAAGAAAGCTGTGGTACATATACACAATGGAATATTACTCAGCATTAAAAAAAAATTCATTTGAATCAGTTCTACTCAGGTGGACGGAACTGGAGCCTATTATCCAGAGTGAAGTAAGCCAGAAGGAAAAACAACAATACAATATACTAACACATATATATGGAATTTACAAAGATAGTAACAAGAACCCTGCATGCAAGACAGCAAAAGAGACGCAGATGTATAGAACAGACTCGTGGACTCTGTGGAAGAGGGCAAGGGTGGGATGATATGGGAGAATGGCATTGAAACATGTTAATTATCATATGTGAAATCAATCGCCAGCCCAGGGTTGATGCTTGGGGCTGGTGCACCGAGATGACCCAGGGGGAGGGAATCGGGAGGGAGGAGGGAGGGGGGTTCTGGAGGGGGAGCATATGTACACCCATGGCGGTTTCATGTCAATGTATGGCAAAACCAACACAATAAAGTAAAGAAAATTTAAAAAAAGAAACATTTTATTGTTTTTAGTGTACAGCTTTATGAATTTGGATGAATGCATCATCATGTAACCACTACCGCACTCCAAATATAAAAGTGGGGATTCTGAAGGGGAACACATGTATACCCATGGCGGATTCCTGTCAGTGCATGGCAAAACCAACACGATAATGTAAAGAAAAATAAATAGATAAATAAAATTTAAAAATAAATAAATAAAAGGGTTCCATCACCCTTCAAAATGCCCTCATTCTTCTCTTTTGTAGTCAGTCCCTCTCCAGAGCCCTAATCTGTGGTAACCATTGATCTTTTCTCTGTCCCTATAGTTTTGCTTTTTCCAGATTACCATATAAATAGGACCATACAGTATATAGTGTTTTCAGCCTGGCATCTTTGACTTCACATAAGGCATTTGTGATTCATCCATGCTGTCTTGTTTATCAATAGTATATTCATTTACTGGTAAATAATATTCTTTTGTATAAACACCTAAATTTATCCATTTGCTCCCAGTGAATTTGAGGTTCTTGAGGTCTCATCACAGAACGAATTCAGTGAGAGACAAAGTGATAGGTAAGTGGATTTATTTAGGGAGAAACACAGAGTGTGGGCCATCTTAGAAGGCAACAGGCCTTGGTAGAAGCACACTTCACAGAGAGTTGGCCATCCCCAGAAGTGAGAGGCCCCAAAATATGGCATGACTAGTTTTTATGGGCTGAGTAATTTCATAGGCTAATGAGTAGGAGGAATTTTCTAATTATTTCAGGGAAAAGGTAGAAATTTCCAGGAATTGGGCAACTGCCCACCTTTTATAGTTAGCCTCAGAATTGTCATGGCACTGGTGGGTGTATCATTTAGCTTGCTAATATATTACCATAAGCATATTGTGAGGCTCAAGGTCCACTGAACATAGAATATTCTGATATCTTGGACTTCATTGGTTCTAACCAGTTTTTGTCATGCACTATGGCTATGACCACAGAAAGTGGTCCACTGGAGAAGGGAATAGCAAACCACTTCAGTATTCTTGCCTTGAGAACCCCATGAACAGTATGAAAAGGCAAAAAGATAGGAAACTAAAAGATGAACTCCCCAGGAGGGTAGGTGCCCAATATGCTACTGGAGATCAGAGGAAAAATACCTCCAGAAAGAATGAAGGAATGGAGCCAAAGCAAAATCAATGTCCAGTTGTGGATGTGACTCATGATAGAACCAAGGCCCGATGCTGTAAAGAGCAATATTGCATAGGAACCTGGAATGTTAGGTCCATGAATCAAGGCAAATTGGAAGTGGTCAAACAGGAGATGGCAAAAGTGAACATTGACATTCTAGGAATCAGTGAACTAAGATGGACTGGAATGGGTGAATTTAATTCAGGTGACCATTATATCTACTACTGTGGGCAGTAATCCCTTAGAAGAAATGGAGTAGCCATCATGGTCAACAAAAGAGTCCAAAATTGCACTTAGATGCAACCTCAAAAATGACAGAATGATCTCTGTTCATTTCCAAGGCAAACCATTCAATATCACAGTAATCCAAGCCTATGCCCCAACCAGTAATGCTGAAGAAGAAGTTGAACAGTTCAATGAAGACCTACAAGATCTTTTAGAACTAACACCCAAAAAACCATGGGGTCGCAAAGAGTCGGACACAACTGAGCAATTTCACTTTCACTTTCCATTAACACTAATAGAAAATGACAAAGTAATAGACCTAATGTATAACCATACATTAAATTTAAAAATTAGTTGGCATTTGAAGAGTCTGACACACACACACACACACATATATATATATATAAACTGGAGTTAAACTTCTGTAGTGGACATATTAGGACCAGTTCCTGCCATCCCTAATGTCTTGGTCTATGTTAATACAAACCCAAAGACCAGAAAAGCACATATAGACTGATGGTCACTGACTAGCCCAAGGTGGACACATAACTAAATTAAGACCCTTCTATGGGCTGTGCAATAAATAGTGGGACACATGGGCCCAAGTAGCAGAGCAATGATAATTTGTTAGTCACATTTCCTCCTGTGGAATTCATCCTAGAAATAGACACAGATCAGTAATTAACAAGAGGATACTGAAGCACACAGAGAAGCAGAGGTAACAAGAGAAAAACCATTCCTTCTCTACACAAATATTAATTATCATCTATTTATTATGTGCTGTATGACCCAAGAGAGAGGCACTAATAGGGAAATTAATTCCCAGAGCTTTAAGAGATCTATATACCTTCCAGTTCTAGTCCACATGTCTCTTTACAATAAACCCTTTTTTTTCTCTCTTTAGATGAACAGGTGAAGAATCTGTTCCTGGAAACCAAAATGATCTAACACAGTTTCACAAGGGAAGGCACAGAAAGGATTCTTTCTGTCAGGTTTAAAAAAAAAAAAAAGACAAAATATGTCTTGCCCTAGGTAATAACTCAAGTGAAAAAAAGATTTCTCCTCAAAGTGTATAGTACCTTTCCTAAAACTGGTGACAGACAGAACAAAAAATGACAAGTGGGAATAGGAAGGGGGACTGGACCTAAATTTTCCTTTATAAAACTATTACCACCAAAAACATGATTTTAAATGCTGTATCTCCATTGCATAGAAATATGCAGGCAAAAGGAAAAAGGTCTTCCAACCACAACTACAGACTGTAAGTACCTATGAAAGACTTCGTCACTGACACAAATGCAATTCACTGCATCAGAGTCTCCTAATCATTTTTTACAGGGGAGTCTACCAGCTTCACTAAAATAATTGGGATTCAAAGCAAAGGAGGTAGGCATTTCCTTATTCTAATGTATTACTGGGTAGGCTTGAAGTCCAGACCAGAAGTGTATTATGTAATAGACAAAAACAACTAGCTGTTTTAAATTGCACTTCATTTGATAAAATATCTCCATGACTTCAGCATAAGTACAAGATCTGGTCTCTTAGTTCTAAAGTTCCAGCCCTTGAGAAATGATTCTCTTTGGCAACAAACACTAGAAACTGATTTGTAGAACAAAATTTATTTATTTATTAAAAAGTAATTTGCTTTATAATTATATGCAAGAATCACCATGCTAAAAACTCAGTGTTGTTTTTAATCACTGCAAGTGGATATTCCTACTGGCCATATCTTCTTGCTTATTTACTGTGCAAAAGAAGCACTGCTAAACACTTACTCTGTACCAAGCATTTTTATATAGGTTATCATGAAAAACCATATGAGGTAGGTTATCTAACCCTACTTTAAAATCAGCAAACTGACCACTGGAAAGGTAAATAATTTGCCTAAGATCCTCAAGAATGTAAATATCAAAGTATGAAATTTGACCTTGGGTAGCCTTGCTCTTGTCCCTGTTGGCCCATACACTACACTTCCAAGACCACTAAGGTCTCTAAGAAGTTAAGTTTGGAAAAATATGTCTTCCCAGTATATGTCTCACTGACTTTGGGTATTACTTATTTCAAGAAAGATTATTTTTGCTTAAAGATCCCCAATCATCAACAGTCATTTTTCTAACACTATATATTCTAAATGCAATTGCATGTCAACTAAGGAAGATCTATGAACATTTGAAACACTCATTTTCCCCAAATCCTTACGCTGACTCTGGTTGCTGAGAAAAGTCTGCACTAAAGGCAGGATGTTTACCAAAATACTAACAATATAAGATTGTGCTCACTTTTTCATACTGTCATAATATAGTAAAAGAGGAAAATCCACTGATAAAATCAATTATTAATAGAATTTACAATAAACCAAAGATCAGTTTCTTTATAATATTTTAGTTGCTAGCCAAATACATTAAAACTAGAACCCAAATATCACACTGAAATTGTGGCATGTCTTTAATTCTTCCTGATACTTACTCAGGATGGGGCTGAGACTGCATGTTTAACCTTCCAGGTGATGTCTGAGTAGCAACAGACCAGGCTGTTTCTAAGTCTAATCCAATCCTGTTCACAGCCTAAGCCAGTTAGAATAACCTGGGTCTCAACAGGCATATGATAGAGCCCATTCTCCTATCATTTTAAAACCTCCCCACATGATTCTGGGCTAAGAATTGCCATGCTTGAGAACCACTAGCCTAGCTCAAATCAGAACTTTATTTCTGCTGAATGTCCCCTCTTTGAGCTCTTCTCCTCAAGTGCTATTAAAAGCCTGGTCCTAATTAACTCAGAGTTAGGTAAGGAAATTTAAACTTGGAGAGAGAATAATAATAGATACTGCTATGATTAATTTTATATGTCAACCTGGCTGGGCTATGGTACCCAGCTATTTGCTCAAACACTAGTCTGGGTATTGCTAGGAAGGTATTTTTAAATGTTGTTGTTCAGTTGCTAAGTAGTGTCTAACTCCCTGTGACCCCATGGACTGTAGCATGGCAGGCTCCTCTGTCCTCCATTATTGCCCGGACTTTGCTCAATTTCATGTCCATGGAGCCGGTGATGCTATCTAAGCATGTCATTCTCTGCTGCCCTCTTCTCCTTTTGCCTTCAATCTTTCCTAGCATTAGGGTCTTTTCTGATAAGTCAGCTCTTCTCATCAGGTGGCCTAAGCATTGGAGTTTCAGCTTCAGCATCAGTTCTTCCAATGAATATTCAGGATTGACTTCCTTTAGGATTGACTGGTTTGATCTCCTTGTAGTCTTAGGGATTCTCAAGAGCACTCCAGCACCACAATTTGAAAGCATCAGTTCACCAGCATTCAGTCTTCTTTACAGACCAACTCTCACATCTGTACATCACTAATGGAAAAACCACAGATTTGTCTATATGGACCTTTGTTGGCAAAGTGATGTCTTTGCTTTATAACATGCTGTCTAGGTTTGTCACAGCATTTATTCCAAGAAGCAAGAGTCTTCTAAGATTTCATGGCTGCAATCACCATCCACAGTGATTTTGGAGCCCAAGAAAAGAAAATCTGTCACTGTTTCCACTTTTTTCCCTTCTATTTGCCATGAAGTGATGGGACCGGATACCATGATCTTTGGTTTTTGAATGCTGATATTCAAGCCAACTTTTTCACTCTCCTCTTTCATCCTCATCAAGAGATTCTTCCGTTGCTCTTCATATATCTGAGGTTGTTGACATTTCTCCCAGCAACTTTGATTCCTGCTTGTAATTCGTTTTGCACAATGTACACTGCATGTAAGTTCAATAAGCAGGGTGACAACATATAGCAGCCTTGTCTTACTCCTTTCCCAACTGTGAATCAGTTGTTCCATGTCTAGTTCTAACTGTTGCTTCTTAACCCGTATACAGCTTTCTCAGGGGACACGTAAGATGGTCTGGTATTCTCATATCTTTAAGAATTTTTCACAGTGTGTTGTGATCCACACAGTCAAAGGCTTTAGTATAGTCAATGAAGCAGAAGTAGATGTTTTTCTAGAACTCCCTTGCTTTCCCCACGATCCAATGATGAGGGCAATTTTATCTCTGGTTCCTCTGCCTCTTAGAAACCAGGCTATACATCTGGAAGTTCTCAGTTCATGTACTGCTTAAGCCTAGTTTGAAGGATTTTTAGCATTACCTTGCTAGAATGTGAAATGAGCCCAGTTGTAATTAGTAGACTTTTAGTAAAGCCAGTTTGCCTCCAAAATATGAATCAGCCTCATCAAATCAGTTGAAAAGACTTTAAGAGAAAAAGCTAATAGTCTCCAGAGAAATAGGAATTCAGCCTCTAGACTGTAACACAGAAACTTTGTTTTCATCCTGCCTTTCCTACAGATTTCACACTTGACAATCCCCGCAATTACATGAACCAATTCCCTCAAATCTCAGTCTCTTTCTCCCTCTCTCCCTCTGTGTGTGTATATCCCATTGAATCTGATACTCAATACAGATACCATCTATTTAAATGCAGGCTGTGTGCTAGAAATCACAATAAATTATTCACATACTTTTTCTGATTTAATCCTTACAACAACCATATAAATTGAATAAGCAATCCATAATGAGACAACATTGTGACCAGAGACAGAGAAGCTTCATTTAGTAACTTCGGAGAGGAAGCAGTATAGGACATATTAGAATCAGGTGAGTCAAGATAAAGAACAGCCAAGGACAAAAACATAAGTGTTCACTGAAAAGCAAAAGTAAAAGGAGGAAATGTATAGATTAAAAATGACTGTGCCCACGATAGGAAACCACTCATCTGCTTTCTGCACCTATAGACTTGCCTTTTATGAACATTTCATTTAAACAAAATAATATAATGTAGAGTCTCTTGCATCTGGTTTCTTTAAATAAACATGTTTTTGATGTTTATTTATGTTGTAGCATATACCAGTAGTTCCTCCTTTTTCATTGCTTAATAAAATTCCAGTGTAGATATTTTGTCTGTCACCAGATGACACATAATAGATTGTTTCCAGGTTGACCTACTATGAATAATACTAGAGTGAACATTCACAAATATATGTTTTCATTTCACTTGGGCAGATACCTTGTATTGGAATTACTATGTTATACAGTGAATTTATATCTAACATATTAAGAAACTGTGAAAGCTATTTTCCAAAGTGGATGTATCATTTCACCAACAATAAGGGAATCAGGTTTTTAATATCTTAGCCAAAACTTATTATCTGTCTTTTAAATTATAGGCATTTAGCTGAATGTATGTGGGTATACAGTATGTGTTGTACAGTGAATGTGTAATTATTTCTCATTGTCATTTTAATTTGGATTTCTCTAATGACTACATATGTTGAGCACCATTTCAAGAGCTTATTAGCCATTTTTAGATCTTCTTTGGTGAAATGTCTATTAAAATCTTCACCTCTTCTTTAAAAACCATTTGGATATTATTTTGATAAAGGTTTGAATAAACCAACTATAAAAAAAATTTTAATGATAAAACTGGTAGAAATTTAACCAGTCAGTGGATACTTGATATTAAGGAATTGCTGGGTTTATTTGAGATTTGATAATGGCATTACAATTTGGCTTTTTGAAGAAATAATCTTTACCTTTTAGAGTGATACACTGAATAATTTATAGATGAAATGATATGAGCCTGTGATTTGCTATAATACAATCCAGAGGAGGTGAGAGAATATAAATAAAAGAATGGCCATATGTTGACAACTGATCATTCTTCAAGCTGAGAAAAGGATTCATGGGGATTCATAATACTATTCTCTCTGCATTTGCATATGTTTAAAAATTCCACAGTATGTTGTTAAGAAATAAAAATCTGACACATAGAATCCACTTATTAACTTATAAGGGATCTTTAAAATCTATTAAAATGACCATAAAGTAACATTTAACCAATAAGAAGAAAACCACACAAACACACACACACACACACACACACACACAATGAGTTTCTCAAGACAACTCCTAGGGGCTCATGCCTTATCCTTTCCCTTGCTCCTAACAATGACATCTAGAACAGTTCAGTTCAGTGGCTCAGTCCTGTCTGACTCTTTGTGACCCAATGGACTGCAGCATGCCAGGCTTCCCCATCCATCACCAACTCTTGGAGCTTGCTCAAATTCATGTGCATCGAGTCAGTGTTGCCATACGACCATCTCATCCTCTGTCGTCCCTTTCTCGATCCACCTTCAATCTTTCCCATAATCAAGGTTTTTCCCAATGAGTCAGTTCTTTGCATCAGGTGGCCAAAGTACTGGAGTTTCAGCATCTGTTCTTCTAGTGAACATTCAGGATTGATTTCCTTTAGGATAGCTGGTTGAATATCCTTGCAGTCCAAAGGACTCTCAAGAGTCTTATCCAACACCACAATTCAAAAGCATCAGTTCTTCAACACTCAGCTTTCTTTATAGTCCAACTCTCACATCCATACATGACCACTGGAAAAACCAAAGCTTTGACTAGATGGACCATTGTTGGCAAAGTAGTGTCTCTGCTCTTTAATATGCTTTCTAGGTTGCTCATAGCTTAACTTGTAAGGAGCAAGTGTCTCTTCATTGCATGCCTGCAGTCTCCATCTGCAGTGATTTTGGAATCCCAAAAAATAAGGTCAGCCACTGTTGCCCAATCTATTTGCCATGAAGTGATGGGACTAGATGCCATGACCTTAGTTTTCTGAATGTTGAGTTTAAACCCAAATTTTTTACTCTCCTCTTTCACTTTCATTAAGAGGCTCTTTAGTTCTTCTTCACTTTCTGCCATAAGGGTGGTGTCATCTGCATATCTGAGGTTACTGATATTTCTCCCAGCAATCTGAATTCCAGTTTGTGCTTCATCCAGTCCTGAATTTGGCATGATGTACTGTGCACATAAGTTAAATAAGGAGGATGACAATATGCACTCTTGATATACTCCTTTCCTGATTTGGAAACAGTCTGTTGTTCCATGTCCAGTTCTCATTGTTGCTTCTTGACCTGCATGCAGATTTCTCAGGAGGCAGGTGAGGTGGTCTGGTATTCCCATCTCTTTCAGAATTTTCCACAGTTTGTTGTGAACCACATAGTCAAAGACTTTGGAATAATCAATAAAGCAGAAGTAGATGTTTATTTTGGAACTCTCTTGCTTTTTCGATGATCCAACAGATGTTGGCAATTTGGTATCTGGTTCCTCTGCCTTTTCTAAATCCAGCTTGAATATCTGGAAGCTCATGCTTCACATACCGTTGAAGCCATCCCTTGGAAAATTTTGAGCATTATTTTGCTAGCATGTGAGATGAGTGCAATTATGCAGTAGTTTCAACATCTTTTGGCATTGCCTTTCTCTGTGATTGGAATGAAAACTGAGATTTCCAGTCCTGTGGCCACTGCTAAGTTTTCCAGATTTGCTGACATACTGAGTTCAGCACTTTCAGAGCATCATCTTTTAGGATTTGAAATAGCTCAACTGGAATTCCATCACCTACACTAGCTTTGTTCGAAGTCATGCCTCCTAAGCCTCACTTGACTTTGCATTCCAGGATGTCTGGCTTTAGGTGAGGCATCACATCATCGTGGTTATCTGGGTTGTGAAGATCTTTTTTGTATAGTTCTTCTGTGTATTCTTGCCACCTCTTTTTGATATCTTCTGCTTCTCTTAGGTCCATACCATTTCTGTCCTTTATCGAGCCCATCTTTGCATGAAATGTTCCCTTGGTATCTCTAATTTTCTTGAAGAGATTTCTAGTCTTTCCCATTCTATTGTTTTCCTCTATTTTTTTGCACTGATCTCTGTAGAAGGGAGAACACAGGTTTTGAACAAGGACATGACTTTTGAAAAGTAAAAGACAAATTCAAAAAAGGTTAAAAATCATCTAGCAAATATTTTGCCAAAATGCAGAATTCTTAGAAGAGAATTATTGGAAATAAGATTAAGGAAATAAGTGTTATTTAGAGAAAAAAATATTTAGGTAAAAGTACAATGAAAGAAAGTATATTTGTTAAATGTACATGTGCCTATTAAAGAGAATACATATAAAACTCTTAGCACAGTATCTGGTACATAGTAAAGCTGAATAAATATTCACTATCATTGTTACTTCCTCCTCTTCTTCCTATTTTGGTCCTGGCTGTAGCAACCCTATCTGTTTTCTGTGATTGCTATACACAATGGATAAATATGAAGAATGATGAAGAAACCAAACAGGAGGAGTTTGACACAAAAACTGCTCTGTGCTTCAGTCGCAGCTTTGAGGAAACAAAGACAAAAGAGGAAGGATCAATCTCATAGATGGTTTTTCATTTTTTCCATAACATTTCAGAGCTCAAAAAACCCTAAGATGATGATGATGATACCTCACATTTATGCAGGCTTTTACAGGGTACTGTCAACCAGAGTATCTCAATACTAATACTAGTAATAATGATAATAGTGATCAATTAATTTAGTCCTCTCATTTTAAAAATGAGAGAACCTAATGAAGCTAGCAAGATCAAATGACTTGGCCAAGGTTAATAATTAGCAGCACCGGTGATGATGATGATGGTAATGGTGATGGTGGTGTAGTGGTAAAGATACTATAAACTACTTACTACTTTACATGCGTTTTCTCATTTAATCCTTGCAACAACTCTAAGAGGTAAATATTATAATTATCTTTTTTTAAGTTAAAGAAACTAAGATTTATAAAATTAAAACTTTTGCCCAAAGTCACACAGCAGAAGGTGGCAGAAGCAGAATTCAAATAATAAACTGACTCAAACACCTATTCATTTAGTCATGAAATTATACTTATTATGGGCTCCCCTCATGGCTCAGTCAATTTGGAATCCACCTGCAAGGCAGGAGACCCAGGTTTGATCCCTGGGTGGGATCCCCTGGAAAAGAAAATAGCAACCCATTCCAGTATCTTGCCTGGGAAATCACATGGACAGATAAGCCTGGTGGGCTACAGTCCATGGGGTTTCATAGACACAACTAAACCACCACCACAGTTATTGTAGTTAGAATTAGTACTCAGTTCTGAATCCTATCCTAGTCTAATGTTCTTTTCTTCACAGCCTAACTCTTAAAATTAGTGAAATAGGTGTTCAGATAGAAATCTAAATACATATTGCATTTATTTTTTAATATATTAAATTAGCTGGTATGCCTAGAAGTCTACAGACTATAGATCTCTAAGGTATATTTCATTATATATTAAATATAATATTTATTTTATAAACATAATTAATTTTAATACTTTCATAAATTATATGCAAATATTTCAATTCTAGGGGAGAAAGGTAATTTCACTTTCTTATATTCTTGTAGAAGTTTTCACTGTCCTAACATCAGGATTATTTATAGAGAATAGCAATAAGAAAAATATTTCATATTTCTTTGGAGAACTGTAATTTGCAGAATTCTTTCAACTCTTATTATAATCCTGAAAGACAAGCAGAGCAGATTATATTATCCCCACTTAAAACTCAAGGAATCATGACTCCATAAAGGATACTTGTCTCAGCCAAAATCACAGTTACCAAGAGGTACAGCCAGGATTAGAAACTCAGTCTCTTGACTCCTGGGTCCTTTATATTTGATCCTTATTTCTCATAAAAAAAAATGTTCAGTTAATGTTTGACAAATGTATGCAATGCATTAGTAAATCAGACCTCATGGGAAAGAAATTCTGATTTTCTAAGCTCCAGTCTGGAATTTCATCATTACTCATAACTTTTTCCCTCCAACTATACTTTTCATTTCTGAATAATGACGCTTTCTCCTCTAAAGTATAATTATCCTCTGGAAAAGTAAATTGTCTTTGAGCTCATGAGCTGAGAGGCACTTAATGGACAAAATCATTAATTTCTTTTCTAGATAAAAATTACAAGTTAAAAAATAGATGTATGTTCTTATAAAGATGTTATACCGGAAAAATCAAATTCTACAACCTGGAACTCTAGTTTATAATCTAGCTAAAGAACAATTACTGTATATACTAGACACACTTTGCAATGAATGGAGAGAGTCATTTATACTAAGGGAGAAAAGAATCCCACCATCCAGTCCATCCATGATTTTGCATCTATTGAAGTAGAAAATATCATCACACTCTCACAACTGTCAGTCTGCACTGTCAGACTTCACATTTAACAATTACCCTGATGCCAGCTGTCCCCACAATTTCATTCCAAATTTAATATTCCTTAGAAAATGCTACATGTCAAAACTTAAATGATTTGCAAAAGAGGAAGTGTTAGTCACTCAGTCATGTCTGACTCTTTGTGACCCCATGGACTGAAGCCTGCCAGGCTCCTCTGTCCATGGAATTCTCCAGGCAAGAATACTGGAGTCGGCTGCCATTTCCTTCTCCAGGGAATCTTCCCGACCTAGGGATCGAACCCGAGTTTCCTGCATTGCAGGCAGATTCTTTACTGTCTGCAATCACCAGGGAAGCCCTAAGTGATTTGCAAAAGATAGTGACAAAAGAGATGGCCTCTGTGGGAAAGGTACAGGGAGCCTCTCAGTGCACTATGGGAACATACTAGAATCCTGAGGTGGACATTTGTTATTAGCTTTCACGCCTCCCCAGATTATTCCAGTTCTTCCGGTACAGCTCCCAGTTATTGTTTGGATAACATCCCTCCTCCACTTTGTCTTGTGGACTTGATGGGGTCTTCTCACTACTGTCAACAGAGCCAGAAAAAAACACAAACTTCTGACACAAGTCCAGTGCTTTCTACTATACAGCATTATTAGAAAGACATTTATTGTTTTATCTTCCCACTACAACATTCCCTTGATATAGCTTGTCAATTAGTGGTGGGGTGGGGATCTTGTAATCAAGTTGCCTGGGTCCAAAATATATTTCCATCCCTTCATACTATTATAAATGACTTGAGTAAGTTATTAATATTTACTATCTCTAAGCCTCAGTTTTCTTGTCTGTACAATAAAGATTCATTCACATACTCAACAACTATTTATTGAATACTAGTAGTATGTCCCCAGGCATGATATAGGTTCTAGGGTTGGAACAGTGAATAAGATACAGAAGGTTAATAAAATAATGGAGTTTATACACCATAGGAAAGAGGTCAGATGACAAAAAACAACAGAAGTGTAGATTATGATGAGTGATATAGAGAGAAACAGTGTGATGAGATAGTAAAAGCTCATCACACTGTTTCTCTCTATATCACTCATCATTACAGTATGCTCAGAATAAAGTCTCTCTGAGGAGGTGATATTTAAACTGAGATAAAAAGGCTAAGAAAGAGCCACTCAGAGAACCAGAAAATCATTCCAGGAAGAAGGAAGGCCAGAGATAGAGAAGAGCTTGGCATTAAAGGAGACCTATGTATCTGAAACACAGTGAGCGATGAGGGGTATGGCTCAAGATGAAGTTGGAAATTTAAACAGAAGCCAGAACATGCTCGTCCTTACTGGTTATGGAAGGAGATTAAATTTCTTTTACTGAAGTGATTTATTTAAGATTTATATTTTAAAAATATTATTCTGGCTGCTGTGTGATGGTATAGAAAAGAAGAGTTAATTACCCAAGAGAGGGAGAAAACAAGTAAGGAATGATTCCTGTATTGTTTGCCTTGAGTAATTGTGTAGATGTTCATCTATTTATAAAGGCTGAAAAAATCAGGAGACGATTGGAGTTTGTGATTTTTTGTATCTGAGACGCCTATCAGTTCATTCACTCAGTTGTGTCCAACTCTTTGCGAACCCATGGATTGTAGCATGCCAGGCCTCCCTGTCCATCACCAACTCCCGGAGTTCACCCAAACTCATATCCATTGAGTCGGTGATGCCATCCAACCATCTCATCCTCTGTCAGCCCCTTCTCCTCCCACCTTCAATCTTTCACAGCATCAGGTTCTTTTCCAAGGAGTCAGCTCTTCACATCAGGTGGCCAAGATACTGGCATTTCAGCTTCAACATCAGTCCTTCCAATGAACACTCAGGACTGATCTCCTTTAGGATGGATTGGTTGGATCTCCTTGCAATCCAAGGGACTCTCAAAAGTTGAGGGGGAGCATATGTAAACCCATGGTGATATCATGGCATTGTATGGCAAAAACAATAAAAGGGAAAAAAAAGTTTTCTCAACATCACAGTTCAAAACCATCAATTCTTCGGCACTCAGCTTTCTTTATACTACAACTCTCACATCCATACATGACTACTGGAAAAACTAGACTTGACTAGACGGACGTTTGTTGGCAAAGTAATGTCTCTGCTTTTTAATATGCTGTCTAGATTGGTCATAACCTTCCTCCCAATCAGACTACCTCACAATAGCAGATATACACATTAAATGAGATAATCAGTGTAACCTTGCTTAACTCAATGCCTACCACATAGTAAGCACTCGACAAATGTTACCCATCAGTATTGTTTGGGGGAAACAGGAAAATTCCTCACTTAAGTTACTCATGTGGTTCTGGTAACAGCAGACAATTTTACACTGTCCTCTAGCCCAGCTAGAGGGCTGGACACTTGGCCCAGATGCAATCATTCTCTTAGCCATAATGATTGGTTCATGACTCCAGTTGCACCAACTGAAATTCTTCCCTAGGATTTTCAAAATAAGATCTAGAAGGGAAGTTCTCCCTTCCTCTTTAGAAGACACCCTGTAAGAGCCCAGGGAAGCTAATAGCATTTCTGGAAGAAATGTTCTCTGCAACTGGATGGAGTGAAGCTGACACTCATAGAGAAGCAGAAGTGAAAGGCAGAGTCTTAGAGACACAGAACCCCTACTTCCAGTGATTCCAGGGCAGTGCTGACAAACAGAAACATAATGTGAGCCAGATATGTTGCCACATTAAAAAGAAGCAAAAATAGGTAAAATTAATTATATTTTATTTAACCCAGTATATCTAAAATATTATCATGTTGACATGTATTCAGTATTAAAAATTGTTAATAAGATAGAGCATATTCTGTATACTAAGTCTTCAAACTTCAGTATGTATTTTACACACACAGCATTTCTAGCTATAGTTCAAGCAACTAACAGGCATGTATGATGAGTGTCTACTGTGTTGAATGGCATTGCTTTAGAGGTGCTGCCCTAACCCTTTGGTCAATTACTCTTTAATAAAGGAGAAAAGAAAAAAGTCATTACAGCAAGTGGTGCTGGAAAAGATGTACAGCCTCACATGAATCAATGAAGTTAGAACACACCTTCACACAAAAAATAAACTCAAAGTGGATTAAGGATTTAAACACAAGACATGATACCATAAAACTCTCAGAAGAGAATATAGGCTAAACATTCTCTGACATAAATCGTAACAAATTTCTTAGGTCAGTCTCCCAAGGCAATAGAAATAAAAGCAAAAATAAACAAATGGGACTTCATCAAACTTACTAGCTTTTGTACAGCAAAGGAAATCATAAACAAAAGAAAAATACAACCAATAGAATGGGAGAAAATATTTACAAATGATGTAACTGACAAGGGCTTAATTTCCAAAATACACAAATAGCTCATACAACTCAATAACAACAACAACAAAAACTCAATCAAAAATGGGCAGAAGCCCTAAATAGACATATTTCTCCAAGCAAGGCATACAGATGGCCAAGAGGCACATAAAAAGATGCTCAACATTGCTAATTATTACAGAAATGCAAATCTAAACTACAATGAGTTACCACCAAAATGATCATCATTAAAAAGTCCACAAATAACCAATGCTGGAGAGGGTTTGGAGGAAAGGGAACCCTCCTACACTGTTAGTGGGTGTAGGAGACAGGAAGAATAAAAGAAAAGCAGGCCCCAGCAAGGGCCTCAAAAGAAATTTATAATTATTGATAAACTGGATGCTATAAGTCATAAGTCTCTTGGAACAAGTCCAGAGGGAACAGTTCATAATCTTGAAAACAAAATATGATCCTGGGGTTGGAAAACCAACCCCAGACTGTTTCCCAACTGGCATCTCAGAGTCATATGTTTTACATATCTGGTGGAAAATCTATAGAAAAGAATATTAGTCTTAATTACTGATTTGTTATTGACTACTATTTCTTCGTTACTCAATTGTTAATGACCACTTTGTTCTTTGGCCCTGAAGGCCACATGAGTAATAGCTTAACTCCCTGAACATTCTTTCCTTCACGGCTGAGAGTATAATAAAGCTGGCCTAGATTCAGTTTTGGCACTTTCACTTTGGAGCAGTGTTGGTCCCCTGATCCTCGCTTTTCACTGAATTCTTGTGGCTTGTTTCTCATTCTCCCGTCATATCGCGCTTTCAGAAACCCTGCTTGTTGAGCCAGACTCAACAGTGGAAATATAAACTGATATAGCCACTATGGAGAACAGTGTGGAGATTCCTCAAAAACTAAAAATAGAGTTTCCATATGATCCTGCAATTCCACTCCTGGGCATATATCTGGAGAACTGTAATTCAAAAAGATACATGCACCCTAATGTTCACAGCAGCACTATTTGTAATAGCCAAGACACAGATGCAACCTAAGTGTTCACTGACAGATGAATGGGTAAAGAAGATGTAGTACATATATACAATGGAATACTACTTAGCCACACACAAAAAAGAAATAATGCCATTCGTAGCACATATTCTATCCTTGGTTGAGCAAGAGAGACCATAAGCGAGATTTTGTAAACACAGAATCAAGAGGGCTATGCATGAAAACTCTTAATCAGCTGATCTGATGTAGAATCTGAGATTCTAGATTTAAAATGCTCTCCTGGTAATTTTAGTAATTATACAGATTCAGAACTACTAAGTTGGTTCCAATTGAAACAGTCATTTCCCCTTTACTTACCTTTTATTCTATAGATGCATTTATTTCCTCTGTTGTATATATTGAAGTTCCTGCTTCTTTAGGATGGAAACCATGCTCTATTCACCTTTTAATAGTTCATTTCTAACACAGTAATGGGTATATTTTAGTTACACAGTAAATATTTGTTGAATTAGAATAAAAAATTTGAAGTACACTTTTAATATGACCACTATATTTCCAATACGGCTTCAAAAATAGTCCAAAGGAGTAGTGGAAGACAATAAGAAAGTACTAATGTTATGGCCTACTTCCCCTTCCTTCTGTTCTCAGTAATTCCAATGAACTCACTGCTAATTTAAATTGGATAAAAAGTGCTGGCAGTGTTCTGACTATAGCCACGTGAAAAGGGGGCCCTGTAACTAAGTACCATGTAGTACCTAAATGTCATCTATAGTCGATTTTGTTTAACTTCACTCAGCCATAAAAGCAAGCAGAAGTTTGTCCAATTAAGAAACATTACATTTGAATCAGTTCTACTCAGGTGGACGAAACTGGAGCCTATTATACAGAGTGAAGTAAGCCAGAAG
The DNA here is from genome assembly GCA_007570785.1 of Antilocapra americana. Taxonomy (NCBI): domain Eukaryota; kingdom Metazoa; phylum Chordata; class Mammalia; order Artiodactyla; family Antilocapridae; genus Antilocapra; species Antilocapra americana. Next base: position 33,010,344 of record ML663562.1, on the reverse strand, counting down.
GAAAAACAACAATACAGTATACTAATGCATATATATGGAATTCAGAAAGATGGTAATGACAACCCTCTATGCGAGACAGCAAAAGAAACGCAGATGTATAGAACAGTCTTTTGGACTCTATGGGAGAGGGCAAGGGTGGGATGATATGGGAGAACGGCACTGTAACATGTAAATTATCATGTGAAATCAATCGCCAGCCCAGGTTTGATGCTTGATACAGGGTGCTCAGGGCTGGTGCACCGGGATGACCCAGAGAGAGGGAATCGGGAGGGAGGTGAGAGGGGGGTTCTGGAAGGGGAACACATGTATACCCATGGCAGATTCATGTCAATGTATGGCAAAACGAACACAATGATGTAAAAAAATTTTTTTAATAAAGAAAGAAAGAAAGAAACATTAAGAATGCCATCTGATTCCTGCTGAATGAAAATAATAGGAAAGGAATTCTAATGTCTATGGAGAGGGAAGAGGACATTCATGAATGGCTCTTCCATCCTTCTTTGCCTACACACACACACACACACACACACACACACATACACACACAGACAAGCAAGAGCTAGCAACATTCTAGAAGGTTCAATAAAGTGCTTGTATGGTGCCTTGTACATGGAAGACACACAAGGATTAAAATTGTGTTAGTTCACTAGGTCTACCATAAGAGTAGAGTGTCACTGACTGGGTGGTTTAAACAACAAAAATCTATTTCCTCATTATTCTGGAGAGAAGTCTGAGATCAAGGTTTGAACACATTTGTTTTCTTCTGAGGCTTCTCTCCCTGTGTTGCAGGTGACTGCTTCCCTCTTATGTCTTCACATGGTTGTCCCTCTGTGCACATCAATGTTTTAATCTACTTTTATAAGGATACTAGCCCAGTTATATTGGATAAGGGCCAATCCTAATAACCTAATTTTAATGTCATTTTCACTTTAAAGATCCTATCTCCAAATATAGTTTTCTTCTGAGATATTATGGATTAGGACTTCAACATACAAATTTGTGAGGAGATAAAATTCAGCCCTTAATAAGTACTGTCTAGGTATCCACCTTCTGATGGATGTTACAACAATCCGGGAATAGCTGAATCTTGAAGAGGTGATATATCTATATATAGAGATATCTTGATCTCAGGGATACATTTAACAGGAAAGATCCAAATCATATTGCTTCGAATTATGTAGCATGTTAAAAACTGAGTGTTATGACCACACTCAGAAATCCTTAGGAATAGTCCAGGTATCTTTATTTTTTATCAAGTATTTTAGGATTATGGCATATACTCAAGTTTGAGGACCAATGACTGAAATGTGGAAGGAACAGTTCCAAACAGATGTTTGCAGACTGGGGATAACCAAGTCTGGTTCTCAATCTTGAAAAGCATGTCAACCCAGGAAGTTAGAAATGAGGCAAAATAGGATTGGCAAAGGCGGGGAAAGGAACTTGAGTGAATAATCTAATTATGAGCATCACTATGTTCTCTTCATCACTAAACCTTTCTGTTACTAAAAATTCACTCTAATACCACATTACCCTCTTTGTGACTTTTGCCCAGACAAACACTTTCCATGGAAGTAACGCACAATGAGCAGAAAACTGTGTTTAAGATATTTTTCATGGGAGGGCTGGCTAGAATCACAAATGATAATCATTTGCTTCATATCTAATATAACTCATTATCTGCTGGGTAGATTTTTTTTTTGCCAGTGGATTCAAAGAACTGATCTTATTCCTCTCATTGTCTTTCCCTCTATTAAAGACTGCCTCTGGGACAGACTGACATACATATTCACAGCTCTGTAGTCTTACAGTTAATTAACAACATCTGTAGAATTATATTTTACATTGTTAAAGAGTACTGGACTCAAATACAATGAAAAAAATATGGCAATTGTTTTTAAAATAACACATTTTATTTTTGCACTTTCTCCTTCATACACTTCATATTCTCTCTGCCTTCCATCCAATATTTATTGTAGGCCATGAACAGTGCCAAGAGCGCAAAATATAAGGATAAATAAAACATAACCCCTGCCCTTCAGGAAACTAATGTCTGGGGGTGGGGTGGGAAAGATATGTAAACAGTAACCACAAGGGAAATGTGCTTTATTATAACAAGGTATACATAAGGTGCTATGGAGCGCCAGGAAGGATGCTAATACAGCCTGAAGTCAGAGCTTACCAACAGACTGAAGGGTAGAGTTAAGTATCCAGGCAAGGATTCAGCATAAGAACACACATAAAAGTAAAAAAAAGGAAGGCATGTTTAAGGAACAAAATACGTGATTATGACTACAACAGAAGGCTTACAGGAGGGGGAATTATGGTGGGTCTTCTATACTAAGCTAAATAATGAGCACCTGAACTTGTCAGAGGAAGTCACTGATGGCTTTTTCTAAGCACTATCAGTTCTGTATTTAATTTCCCTTAGGCATAACATTTTCCCTAGGCTTGCTGCTGCTCCCACCTCCACAGGCTGCCATTCCCCTCCCCAAAGGCTCTATTCCCACCTCCTAGCCTCATGCTGGCTGTGCTACAGCAATCAAAATGTCAAAAACTTGAAATGAGTAATATCTAAAAGTATGGTAAGACCAGTGATGGCAGCACTATGGTAGAATTTTCAACAATTAAGAGAAACAATACCAGACCATTTGTGTTCTCTAAATTTTCTCATTTGCTGTTCCAGTTGTTTGACAGAGAAATATAACATGTTCTTTGTAAGTAACATTTGCTACACCCTTATAACCATCAGCAGGACAGGACACGTTTCTCTTCCCAAGACATGTTGAATAGAAAGTGACAGCATTTTAAAATGGTGTTCTTTGCTGTTTCTGTCTTGATTCCCTTCTTTTATTTTTTTTAATGTGGAGGATAATTAACTTATAACGTTGTGTTAGTTTCTGCTGTACAACAATGTGAGCCAGCTCTAAGTATGTGTGTGTGTGTGTGTGTGTGTGTGTGTGTGTGTGTGTATACACATACATATATATATATATATATATACCCTTCCCTCTTGAGCCTCCCTTCCACCCGCCTTTTACCCTTCTAGGACATCACAGAGCACCAAGCTGAGCTCCCTGTGCTATACAGAAGATTACTGTTAGCTATCTATTTAACACATGGTAGTGCATATATGTCAATGCTACTCTCTCAATTCGTCCCACTCTCTCCTTCTCCCACTGTGTCCACAAGTCTACACTCTATATCTACAGCTCTATTCCTGCCCTGCAAATAGGTTCATCAGTACCATTTTTCAACATGTCCACCTCACCCCAACCTCACCCTGTACAGGTAACTGAGTCTCAACTGAGCTAAAAGAATCTTACTTTTTGCCAGCCATTTTCCTTTATTTGGGGGATTTATTTTAAAAATGTATTTATTTTAACTGAAGGAAATTGTTTTACAATGCTTGCTACGTTGGTTTCTGCCATACGTCACCATGAATCTGCCATAGGTATACACATGTATCCTTCCCCTTGAACCTCCCTCCCACCTCCCATCCCATCCCACCTCTCCAGGTTGTCAGAGAACACAAGGCTGAGCTCCCTGTGCTATACAGCAACCTCTCATTCAGTTCAGTTCAGGTACACAGTTGTGTCCAACTCTTTACGACTACAAGGACTGCAGCATGCCAGGCTTCCCTCTCCATCACCAACTCCTGGAGCCTACTCAAATTCATGTCCATCAAGTCAATGATGCCATCCAATCATCTCATCCTCTGTCAGCCCCTTCTCTTCCTGCCTTCAATCTTTCCCAGCATCAGGGTCTTTTCCAAAGAGTCAGCTCTTCACATCAGGTGACCAAAATATTGGACTTTCAGCTTCAGCATTAGTCCTTCCAGTGAACATCCAGGACTGATTTCCATTAGGATGGACTGGTTGGATCCCCTTGCAGTCCAAGGAACACCACAGTTCAAAAGCATCAACACTTCGGTGCTCAGCTTTCTTTATAGTCCAACTCTCACATCCATACAAGACTACTGGAAAAACCATAGCTTTGACTAGACGGACCTTTGTTGGTAAAGTAATGTCTCTGCTTTTTAATATGCTGTCTAGCTTGGTCACAGCTTTTATTCCAAGGAGCAAGTGTCTTTTAATTTCATGGCTGCAGTCACCATCAGCAGTGATTTTGGAGCCCCCAAAAATAAAGTCTCTCACTGTTTCCATTGTTTCCCCATCTATTTGCCATGAAGTGATGGGACCAGATGCCATGATCTTAGTTTTCTGAGTTTTAAGCCAACTTTTTCACTCTCCTCTTTCACTTTCATTAAGAGCCTCTTTAGTTCTTCTTCACTTTCTGCCAGAAGGGTGTTGTCATCTGCATATCTGAGGTTACTGACATTTCTTCCACCAATCTGGATTCCAGCTTTGCTTCATCCAGTCTGGCATTTTGCATGATATACGCTACATATAAGTTCTCTTGCCAGAATTCTGGAGTGGGTAGCCTTTCCCTTCTCCAGGGGATCTTCCCAACCCAGGGATCAAACCCAGGTCTCCCACATTGCAGGCAGATTCTTTACCAGCTGAGCCACAAGGGAAGCTCAATTTCCCATTAGCTATCTATTTTACACATGGTAATGCATATATTTCAGTGCTACTCTCTCAAATCGTCCCACCTTCTTCCTCCCCTGCTGTGTCCATTAGTCTGTTCTGAGTCTCTATTTCTGCTCTGCAACTAAGTAGATTCGTCAGTGAAATTTTTACTTTTGTACACAAAATCTGATGGAGTGGGGAAAAAAGCCCCAGCACCAAAAACTGAGACCCAAATTTCAATATGAGTCATGATACAAAATGATGAGACCAGCCAAATTCCAATCCTTTTATCAGCAAATGTAGAAAATGGAATAGAAATTTTTCAAGGTCCTGTTGCCTTAAAAATCCATTTAGTTCACAAAACACTTACTTAAAATCCTTAGTGTTCTGTCCACAACCTTGGCAAAAGAAATGTTTTCTTTATTTTCTTCCTTATGTCTTTGTGACTGTTAATGTTATTACACTGTAAAAATATTAACTGTAACTGGCAAAGAAAGCATAACATATACTTATGAAGTTCAATAATACTCACTAGCAATATCACAGGATTTATTAACTTTTTATTACAAAAAACATTAAAGAGAATTTTTTAAAATGTTGTTGTTTTTGTTCAGTCGTTGTCATGTCTGACTCCTTGCTACCCAATGAATTGCACCATGCCAGGCTTCCCTGTCCTTCACAACTCCTGGAGTTTGCTTAAATTCATGTCCATTGAGTCAGTGCCTTCCAACCGTCTCATCCTCTGTCTCTCCCTTCTCCTGATCTCAGTCTCACTCAGCAACAGGGTCTTTTCTAATGAGTCATCTCTTCACATCAGGTAGCCAAAGTATTAGAGCTTCAACATCAGTCCTTGTGATTAATATTCAGGGTTGACTTCCTTTAGGGGTAACTGGTTTGATCTCCTTGCTGTCCAAGGGACTCTCAAGAGATTTCCCCAGCATCACAGTTCAAAAGCATCAGTTCTCGGTGCTCAACATTCTTTATGGTCTAAACCTCACATCCATACTACTGGAAAAACCATACATTTGATTATATGGACCTTTGTTTGCAAAGTGATGATTCTGTTTTTTAATATGCTGTCTAGGTTTGTCACAACTTCTTTTTCAAGGAGCAAGTGTCTTTTAATTTCATGGCTGCAGTCAACATCCACAGTGATTTGGGAGCCCAAGAAAGGAAAATCTGTCACTGTTTCCACTTTTTCCCCTTCTTTTTGCCATGAAGTGACTGAGTGTCAAGCCAGCTTTTCCACCCTCCTCTTTGACTCTCATCAAGAGGCTTGTTAGTTTCTCTTCACTTTCTGCCATTAAAATGGCATCTTCTGTATGTGTGAGGTTGTTGATATTTCTCCTGGCAATCTTGATTCCAGTTTGTGATTTATCCAGCCCAGCATTTAGCATTATGTACTCTGCATGGAAGTCAAATAAGCAGGGTGACAATATACAATCTTCCTGTTATTCAGTCACTCAGTCATGTCTGACCTTCTGTGACTCCATGATCTGCAGCACCTCAGGATTCCCTGTCCTTCACTATCTCCCAGTGTTTGCTCAAACTCATGTTCATTGAGTTGATGATGCCATCCAACCATGACATCCTCTGTCACCCGCTTCTACTCCTGCCTTCAATCTTTCCCAGCATCAGGATCTTTTCCAATGAATAGACTCTTTGCATCAGGTCATCAAAGAATGGAGCTTCAGCATCAATCCTTCCAGTGAATATTAGGGGTTGATTTTCTTTAAGATTGACTGCTTTGATCTCTTTGTAGTCCAAGGGATTCTGGAGTCTTCTCCAGCACCACAGTTTGAAAGCATCAATTCTTCCACACTCAGCCTCTTTATAGTCCAACTCTCACATCTATCTATACATGACTACTAGAGAAACCATAGCTTTGACAATATGGACCTTCATTGGCAAAGTGATGTCTCTGCTTTGACGATACAGCCTTGATATACTTTTTTGCCAATTATGAACTAGTCCATTGCTCCATGTCTTGCTCTAACTGTTGTTTCTTGACTTGCATACAGGCCAGGTTTCTCAGAAGACAGGTAAGGTTGGCCGGTATTTACATCTCTTTAAGAATTTGTGAAGTAAGCCAGCAGGAAAAACAAAAATACAGTATACTAACGCATATATATGGAATTTAGAAAGATGTAAGGAGAACCCTGCATGCGAGACAGCAAAAGAAATGCAGATGTATAGAACAGTCTCGTGGACTCTGTGGAAGAGGGCAAGGGTGTGATGATATGGGATAATGGCATTGAAACATGTTAATTATCATATGTGAAATCAATCGCCAGCCCAGGTTTGATGCTCGGGGCTGGTGCACCGAGATGACTCAGGGGGAGGGAATCAGGAGGGAGGAGGGAGGGGGGTTCTGGAGGGGGAACATAGGTATACCCATGGTGGATTCATGTCAATGTATGGCAAAACCAACACAATAAAGTAAAGAAAATTAAAAAAAAAAAAAAAAGAATTTTCCAGGTGGTTGTGATCCTCACAGTCAAAGGTTTTAGCTTAGTCACTAAAGCAGAAGTACATGTTTTTGGAATTCCCTTGCTTTTTCTATGTTCCAGAGGAGGTTGGCAATTTGATCTCTGGTTCCTCTGTCTTTTCTAAATCCACCTTGTACATCTGGAATTTCTTGGTTCACAAGCTATTGAAGCTTAGATTGAAGAATTTTGAGCATAATAAATATATATATATAATAAATAACAAATTTTTAAAAATTAATAAATAAAAATGTAAAATAAAACTTTAATAAAAATAAAGCAGAATAAAAAAGTAGGTAGACTAGTATAACAAACTCCCAGGTGCCCATCATCCCTCTTCAAAAATAACATGGTCAAGTTTGTTTCATCATCATACCCTCTCCACTAAAGGAAATCCCTGGTGTCATAACATTTCTGTAAACGTTCCAGCACGTATGTGTGAAAAGATTAACAGTAATACCTTAACATTATGACTTAAATAAACTAGGGAAATGAATTTTAATATATAAATGACAATAATAACTTAAGCATTTTAATTCACCAATTTTACCTTGAATGTTAATTCCCTATCTGTATATTTCAATTTTTCTATAACTATTTTAGATGCTTTATATGTTTTAGTCAATTATTTCTATATGTGATTTTTTTTATTTATTTTTTCAGTTCAGTTCAGTTACTCAGTTGTGTCCCAACTCTTTGCTATCCCAAGGACTACTGCACACCAGGCCTCCCTGTCCATCACCAACTCCCGAAGTTTACTCAAACTCAAATCCAGTGAATCAGTAATGCCATCCAACCATCTCATCCTCGGTCATCCTCTTCTTCTGCCTTCATCTTTCCCAGCATCAGGGTCTTTTCCAATGAGACAGTTCTTCACATCAGGTGGCCAAAGTACTGGAACTTCAGCTTCAGCATCAGTTCTTCCAATGAATATTATGGACTGATTTCCTTTAGGATGGACTGGTTTGATTTCCTTGCTGCCCAAGGGACCAAAGGACTCTTAAGAGTCTTTTCCAACACCACAGATCAAAAGAATCAATTATTTGGTGCTCAGCTTTCTCTGTAGTCCAACTCGAACATCCATATATGAGTACTGGAAAAACCATAGCTTTGACTAGACAGATTTTTGTTGGCAAAATAATGTCTCTGCTTTTTAATATGCTGTCTAGGTTGGTCATACTCTTATTCCAAGGATCAAGCTTCTTTTAATTTCATGGCAGTATTTACCATCTGCAGCCATGATTCTGGAGCCAAAAAAATAATAAAGTCTATCACTGTTTCCATTGTTTCCCCATCTATTTGCCTTGAAGTGATGGGACTAGATGCCATGATCTTAGTTTTTTTTAATGTTGCATTTCAAGTGAGCTTTTTCACTCTCCTCTTCACATTCACCAAGAGACTCTTACGTTCCTCCTCGCTTTCAGCCATAGGGTGGTGCATAAACTCCTCTGCATATCTGAGGTTATTGATACTTCTCCCAGAAATCTTGATTCCAGCTTGTGATTCATCCAGCCCGGCATTTCACATGATGTACTCTGCATATAAGTTAAAAAAGCAAGGTGACAATATACAGCCTTGACATACTCCTTTCCCAAAATGGAATCAGTCCATTGTTCCATGTCCGGTTCTAACTGTTGCTTCTTGACTTGCCTACAGATTTCTCAAGAAGCAGGTAAGTGGTCTTATATTTCCATCTCTTGAAGAATTTTCCAGTTTGTTGTTCCACCTACAGTCAAAGGCTTTAGTGTAGTCAATGAAGCAGAAGCAGATCTTTTTTCTTGAATTCTCTTGCTTTTTTGATGAGTCTACGGATGTTGGCATTTTGATCTCTGGTTCCTCTGCCTTTTGTAAATCCAGCTTGAACACCTGATAGTTCTCAGTTCACATATTGTTGAAGACTGGCTTGGAGGATTTTGAACATTACTTTGCTAGCATGCGAGATGAGTACAATTGTGTGGTAGTTTGAACATTCTTTGGCATTGCCTTTCTTTGGGATAGGAATGAAAACTGACATTTTCCAGTCCTGTGGCCACTGCAGAGTTTTCCAAGTTTGCTGGCATATTGAGTGCAGCACTTTCATAGAATCATCTTTTAGGAATTGAGATAGCTCAATAGGAATTCCATCACCTACACTAGCTTTGTTCATAGTCATGCTTCCTAAGACCCACTTGACTTTGCATTCCATGTTGTTGGGCTCTAGATTAGTGATCACACCATCATGGTTATCTGGGTTGTGAAGATCTTCTGTATAATTTTTCTGTTTATTCTTGCCATCTCTTATTATTATCCTGTGCTTCTGTTAGGTCCATACCATTTCTGTCCTTTATTGAGCCCATCTTTGCATGAAATGTTCCCTTGGTATCTCTAATTTTCTTGAAGATATCTCTAGTCTTTCCCATTTTATTGTTTTCCTCTGTTTCTTTGCATTGAACACTGAGAAAGGCTTTTTCTCTCTCCTTGCTATTCTTTGGAATTTCTGCATTCAAATGCATATATCTTTCCTTGTCTCCCCTGCCTTTAACATCTCGTCTTTTCTCAGCTATTTGTATAAGTCCTCTTCAGACAACCATTTTGCCTTCACATATTTCATTTTCTTTGGGATGGCCTTGACCACTGCCTCCTATACAATGTCATGAACCTCCGTCCATAGTTTTTCAGGCACTGTCTATCAGATCTAATCCCTTGAATCTATTTGTCCCGTCCACTGGATATACGTAAGGGATTTGATTTAGGTCATACCTGAATGGTCTTCTGGTTTTCCCTACTTTATTCAATTCAATTCAGTCAGCTCAGATCATAAGTATAGTCAGTCTTGTTTTAGCTGACTGTAGACAGCTTCTCCATCATTGGCTGCAAAGAATATAATCAATCTGATTTTGGTATTGACCATTTGGTGATGTCCGTGTGTAGAGTCTTCCCTTGTGTTGTCGGAAGAGGGTGTCTGCCATGACCAGTGCGTTCTCTTGGCATAATTCTGTTAGCCTTTGCCCTGCTTCATTTTGTACTCCAAGGCCAAATTTGCCTGTACTCCAGGTGTCTCTTGACTTCCTGCTCCTACATTCCAGTCCCCTATGATGAAAAGGACATCTTTTTTGGGTGTTAGTTCTAGGAAGTCTTGTAGGTCTTCATAGAACCGTTCAACTTCAGCTTCTTTAGCATTACTGGCTGGGACACAGACTTGGTTGCTGTTATACTGAATGGTTTGCCTTGGAAACGAACAGAGATTATTTTCTCATTTTTGAGGTTGCACTGAAATGCTGCATTTCAGACTTTTGTTTACTATGAAGGCTACTCTATTTCTTCTAGGGGATTCTTGCCCACAATAATAGATATAATGGTCATCAGAATAAATTCACCCATTCCAGTCTATTTAAGTTCACTGATTCCTAAAATGTTGATGCTCACTCTTGCCATCTCCTATTTGACCACTTCCAATTTACCTTGATTCATGGACCTAACATTCCAGGTTCCTACACAATATTGTTCTTTACAGCATCGGAGTTTACTTCCATCACTAGACACATCCACAACTGGGCATTGTTTCCACTTTGGCTCCATCTCTTCAGTCTTTCTGGAGTTATTTCTCCACTCTTCTCCTGTAGCATACTGGGCACATACCAACCTGGGGAGTTCATCTTTCAGTGTCATATCTTTTTGCCTTTTCATAGTGTTCATGGGGTTCTCAAGGCAAGAATACTGGATTGGTTTTCCATTCCCTTCTCCAGTGGACCATCCTTTGTCAGAACTCTCCACCACGATCCATCCATCTTGGGTGGCCCTACACGTCAAGGCTAATAGTTTCTTTGAGTTAGACAAGGCTGTGGTATGTGTGATCAGTTTGATCAGTTTGATTATGCCAAAGTCCCTTGGACCACAAAGAGATCAAACCAGTCATTTCTAAAGGAAATCAATCCTGAATATTCATTGGAAAGGCTGATGCTAAAGCTCCAGTACTTTGGCCATTTGATGTGAAGAACTGTCTCATTGGAAAAGATCCTGATGCTGAGAGAGACTGAAGGCAGGAGGAGAAGGGGACGATAGAGGATGAGATGATTGGATGGCATCACTGGCTCAACGGATATGAGTTTGAGCAGGCTCCAGGTGTTGGTGATGGACAGGGAAGCCTGGCATGCTGCAGTCCATGGGGTCACAAAGAGTCAGACATGGCTGGGTGACTGAACTGAACAGAATTTATCTTGATTCATGGACCTAACATTCCAGGTTCCTATGTGATATTATTCTTTACAGCATCGGACTTTATCACCAGGCACATCTAAAACTGAGTGTTGTTTTCACTTTGGCTCAGCTTTTTCATTCTTTCTGGAGTTATTTCTCCATTTTTCTCCAGTAGCATATTGGGCACCTATTGACCTGGGGAGTTCATCTTTCTGCGTCATATCTTTTTGCCTTTTCATACTGTTCATGCATTCTCAAGACAAGAATACTGAAGAGGTTTGCCATTCCTTTCTCCAGTAGATCATGTTTTGTCAGAACTCTCCACCAAGACCCATCAGTCTTGGGTGGCCCTACAAGACATGGCTCATAGTTTCACTGAGTTAGACAAGCCTGTTATACACGTGATCAGTTTGGTTAGTTTTCTCTAACTATGGTTTCCATTCTGTCTGCCCTCTGATGGATAAGGATAAGAGGCTTGTGGAAGCATCCTGATGGGAGAGACTGTCTGTTGGGGAATCTGGGTCTTGTTCTGAAGGGTGGGAAATCTTATTTTTTAATTGGAGTATAATTGCTTTACAATGTTGCATTAATTTGACATGTATCAGCTATAAGTACACATCTATTTCCTCCCTCTTGAACCTCCCTTCCACCCTCCCCCATCCCAGCCATCTAGGTCATCACAGAGCACCAAGCTGAGCTCCCTGTGATATACAGCAGCTTCTCTGTTATTTCTATAATTAACCTTTCTCTATTCATAAAATGTCATATAGCACCATATTTAATGTATCCTTAAAAAATGGATATTAAACATCCTATATACTCAAGTTCATTAGATTTTCTTTACTCGTTGACCTTGCCTATATATCAAAATGAAATTATTTAGCATCATTTGTTTGTAATTAACCTTTGGTGTGTTCCATAGTTCAATTTCTTGTCCTCTTAGTGATACCAAATGACTTTATTAATTGTTCCAGTAGTTAGGCAGCTATTATTATTCTCCAGCTATATATATATTATTCAGCTGAAATGTTGATATAAAGTTTTTTGTTCTGTGACTCTTTTTTTCTGTATAAATCTATTAAGTATTTTGCTACTATCAAACTCACTCTTTTGTATTCCTTCTCTAACTTGCCTCTCCTTCCAAAAAATGTCAACTATTAAATTATTTGGAAGATCCCCTGGAAAAGGAAATGGCAACCCACTTCAGTATTCTTGCTTGGGAAATTCCATGGACAGAGGAGGCTGGTGGGCTATAGTCCATGTGGTTGCAAAAGAGTCAGACATGACTTAGTCTTAGCAACCCACATCCCATCAAATTAACTGATATTTTTGCCTTCTATGCTTTGCCTTGATATGTTCCTTTAAAAAATTAATTTTTAAAAATGAAAAATTAACTTCATTTCCTTAATCTACATGATGATAAAATTATGATGAAATCAAACAGAAGTATGAATAGAATAATTTAAAAATAGGAATCATCAAATTTTGTGTTCTAAATTTATATCAGTTTCACTAGTGTAACAGACACTTCATCTGAGAAAAAAATGATAATTACCATTTGTATCTTTTTTTTTTTAATTTTTTTTATTTATTATTTTTTTTTAATTGTTTTTGCCATACATTGTCAT
>ML663562.1:32949542-32997425 GCA_007570785.1 Antilocapra americana | reverse complement strand
CCCCGGGAAATCTCGCTGCACCAGCCCCGAGCATCAGTCCTGGGCTGGCGATTGACTAGACATATGAAAATTAACATGCTTCAATGCCCTTCTCCCATATCATCCCACCCTTATCCTCATCCACAAAGTCCACGAGTCTATTCTATACATCTGCGTTCCTTTCGCTGTCTCGTATGTTGGGTTCTCGTTACTGTCTTTCTAAATTCCATATATATGCGTTAATATACTATATTGTTGTTTTTGCTTCTGGCTTACTTCACTCTGGATAATGGGCTCCAGTTTCGTCCATCTGAGTAGAATTGCTTCAAATGAATTTTTTTTTAATGCTGAGTAATATTCCATTGTGTATATGTACCACAGCTTTCTTATCCATTCGTCAGTTGATGGGCATCTAGGTTGCTTCCATGTCCTGGCTATTGTAAACAATGCAGCGATGAACATTGGGGTACACGTGGCTCTTTCAATTCTGGTTTCCTCGGTGTATATGCCCAGCAGTGGGATTGCTGGGTCATATGGCAGGTCTATTTGCAGCTTTTTAAGGAACCTCCACACTGTTTTCCATAGTGGTTGTACTAGTTTGCATTCCCACCAACAGTGTAAGAGGGTTCCCTTTTCTCCACATCCTCTCCAGCATTTATTGCTTGTAGACTTTTAGATGGCAGCCATTCTGACTGGTGTAAAGTGGTACCTCATTGTAGTTTTGATTTGCATTTCTCTGATAATGAGTGATGTTGAACATCTTTTCATGTGTTTGTTAGCCATTTTTATATCTTCTTTGGAGAAATGTCTGTTAAGTTCTTTGGCCCACTTTTTAATTGGGTTGTTTATTTTTCTAGAATGGAGCTGCAGGAGTTGTTTGTATATTTTTGAGATTAATTGTTTGTCTGTTGTTTCATTGGCTATTATTTTCTCCCATTCTGAAGGCTGTCTTTTCACCTTGCTTATATATTTGTATCTTAAGTAAGGATTTTCCTGAGGCCCCAGAGAACCATAAATAACACAGTTTCTTTTAAAAAAGAGAAAAACAGAAAGTTTCCTTTTCTTTTATCAAGTTAACAAGAAGTAAAACAAATTACAAAAGCTGGAGTGGAGTGATTAGTTTCAAAATAACTGCAAGGCAAGAACTAAATTTAGGTCATCAAGACTAAATTTTAAAAAAAATTTTAAAAGACTAAATAAAGGCCAGTCATCATTTCATTGTAACGGCAGTTCAATCATAAGTCAGGGATTATAGGAGTACCTCACTTATCAAAATAAATATATTTTTGAAAGCTGAAAAAGTTTGGAAATGTTCACAATTCAAGTCACATTTCAAATGCATTGGTTCAGTCGCTAAGTCATGTCTCTTTTCTGAACCCATAAACTGTAGCCCTGCAGGCTCCTCTGTCCATGGGATTTCCCACACAAGAATACTGGAGAGGCTTGCCATTTCCTCCTCCAGGGGATCTTTCTGACACAGGGACTGAACCCACATCTCCTGCACTGGCAGGCAGATTATTTACCCCTGAACCACCTGGGAAGCCCCCTTCAAATGCATTAGGAGTTTACTAATTAAAGGTATCCTGAAATGAATCCTTTCATACTGTAAAATCAAACAAAATAAATAAAAACTACTTGTTTTTTGATTAACCACCAATAAAAATAATACCTAAATGTATTAAGTGCTTAATTCTGTGTACTAGTTTCCATGCTCTTGTTTTACATCCCGTACTCTTTGTAGAGACTGTGTTAATACCCACACCCTATCCTTGACTCATCTGTGAGTTCTCTTGCCATTGCTCTGGACAGTCATACTGATGCTGACAGCTTCCCACTCTAAGGACCCACAGCTTTTCCTCCACTTCCTCCTTAGGCTTCATGGGATCACCTTGAAAATACACTTCCTGCCCCTAAATCCTTAACCTCAGTGTCTGCTTTTGAAGATAACCCTAATTAAGAATGTTGGTAATAGAAGTGGTACTAAAACATAGACCCTCAGAATGGGATTCTAGAATAGTATCACTTACTGGTCAGCTGGCATCAAGGATCCAATTTCTATTGATGTATGAGTGGTGATAACCCATGTCATGTCACAGCAGCAGAATGACTAAAAATCTTACCTGGGGTGGACTGAAATGTAGAAGAGGAGGGAGAACTTACAAGCTTACACAACAGCTCTAATACTTGAAAGATATGGAGGCAATCATAACTGCAATATTCTGGAGTTAGTATTTGTTAACTACTCTAAAAGCCTCTGAAGAATGGGACCAGCAGACTTGGGTAAAACACCTATCAAAATGCAGGGCAAGCTGTAAAAAGCAGAATCCTATGAAAATCAGCATTTAAAGTAAACCTTATCTCCTGTGCCCAGAAAGCAGACTGTACTAAAAATTAGGTCTAAGATTTGACTGAGTAGCTGAGCTACAAAGAAGACCAAACATACAGCCTTAGCAGGCCTCCCTTGCTCTGATAAGAAGAGACTAAGATAGTGAAACACGGGATGCTGATATTGGGTTCGTTAAGAACATTGAACACTCATATTCTGCCAAAGCCTCTGGGCTGAAAAGATCCACTCCAGTCCCTTTCATAAAGGAAAGCAGCCTCTAACTGCTTGGAGATTTGTAAAGGCAGTACTTGAGGAAGATGTCCTCCTCAAGATCTTCCCTGCCTCCCCTCATCACCTCTAGACCAATAAGTATGATCAGATCTTATTCATAATCACCCTAATTGTGAAATACAGTCTCTACTATGGAAAGACACAGTTTATTCATCGGAAAAGCTTCTGACCCTGTCTGACATGTGTTATTAAGAGCTGGGCACACATATAGAAGTGTATGTTGAGGGTGTTAAGCTGAGGCAGAGGGCAGAATACCAGAGAGAAAAAAGTGTATTTACATGGAGGAACTCTCCTGTGACTCAGACTATAACTTCTAGCAAGAAAACCTTAATGAGGTTCTGAAACAGTGATAGGATGTCAATGTGAGTTAGAGGATTCCAAAATAGAAGGCACCAGAGGTAGCATTTAACCATTAGAAGCAAGAGTAATGTATTTGGCGTAAAAGACAGTAAGGTCAGAGCAGCAACCAGAGAACCTTCACCTGCAAGGCCATTTTTCTTTGTTGAGGCAAAAGAGATGGATGGTATATTCATTTGCTACAGCTTCCATAACAAAGTTCCACAAACTGAGTGATGTAAACAACAGATATGTATTCTGGAGGCAAGAGTCCAAGATTGAGATGTCAGTAAGGCCAGTTTCTTCTGCAGGCTGCAAGCATCTGTTCCTTCTGTCTTCTGGCAATCTTTAGCACTCATTAGCTGGCAGAAGCACCATTCTAATCTCTGTCTTCATCTTCATGTGGCATTCTTTTGTATGTGTTTTCCATGTCCAAATTTCTCCTTTTTATAAGAACCAACCATGTTGGATTAGAGGTCTGATCTATTTCAGTATGGCCTCATCTTAATTAATTATGTCTTCCATGACCTTACTTTCAAATATGGTCCCATTTTGAAGTACTAGGATTTAGTACTTCAACATACGAATTTTTAAGGGACACAATTCAACTCACAATAAATAGAAAATAACACTATTGCTTGACTTTTATGGCCAAAAAAGATGGAGGACTTAAGAGCAGAAGATTTATGTGCAGTTTCCAGATTTGAGCTAGTCCATCAGTGTGAGGGGAGAACAAGTCCTCTTAAACAAAAAAAAGTCAATGTTTCTCCAATCATTCTCCAAAGGGATGTGCTGCCATTTACCAGAGTAGCTCAATGATGGTGACAGAGTAATACTCATCCCTTCCAGGGACTGTTGGATATAGTTTCTAAGCTAACATTGGCACCAGGGTACCCAAAATACTTATATGGCCACCCAGTTAGAGTGGAAGCATACACAGTCCAGATAATAAATGGAGTCCAGGTCCAAGTCCATCTCACAGTTGGTCCAATGGGTCTACAGACCCACCATCTGGTTATATATCTGGTCCTTGAATACATAATTGAGATGGAAATATTTAGCAGCAGCCAAAACCCAAACATTGGTTCTTTGACCTGTGAAATAAGATTTATTATCATAGAAAGGGACAAAGGAAGCCCTTGATATCACTTCCCCCTTACCCTCTTTCAGGCAGTAAATAATAAGGAACAATGTAGCCATGCGCCACAAAAAAAATCTGTGCAACTCTCAAAGAGTGGCTCCTGTAGAAAACATACAGCTCACAGATGGATCCATTTGACATGCTGGTACATGATAAAAATCCGCTATTACACTATAGCCCATGCAGGAATGAACTACTTCAGTGTTACTTAAAATGTGGTCCACAGATGAAAGCAAGCTCACAGTTTTTTATCATTCCACAACAAGACATATATACACGAGTATAAACAGTGAGAGCACACAGTTTAAAACATTTATATCAACTTTACATTATCGCAAAAACCAAGTGTGTAATTTTATATTTTACAAAATGATCAATCATGATGACTCAAAACAAAACAAAAAGTCCTTCACATGGTCAGTCTGAATATCACTATGCTAAAGGATAGGAGTGAAAGAAAATTCCAACATCAGGCAGAGGTTCATCATCTTTGTATGAGAGAGAAGTGGTTTGAGGTAAGGATATATATATGAATTATTGGTCAATGGCTAATAGCTCTGCTAACTGATTAGGAGCCTGGAAGGAGCAATAATGGATGATCAGACACAAAGAGATCTGTAAAAGAAGCATGCAGATGATCCTATAGGAGTAGACATAAAGTGTAAATGGGCATCTAGGTGGAAAAGATGATCCACCTCATGAATATCAGACAGCCTCTGTCCTGGGCTTACAGAGCAAATATGGTGGCTGGGATGGAAGTTATGTGCATGGGCACAAAAGTGTGAACTCTTTTTCACCAAGGACGATCAAGATATTTTACAAATATTAACTGCCTGTGTTAGGCACAAAAGACACATACATGTAGACAACAGCCCCTGGGAAGGTAATGTCTGTGCTGAGTGCTAATGTATAAACAGAATTTAGTTGCGAAAAGAAAAGAAGCACATTTCCTCTTCGACTTCCCAGGAAGAGGAAATGGCACACACAAAGCCATTTGGAGAACCAGACAGAGTATAGGTCTGAATCCATGAAGAATGCCAAGATAAAGGTAAAGCTGAGATCATTAAATGCTTTGGACACCTTTTAGGCTTTTGTAATTTAGGTAATTGATAATTATTAAAGGATCTTAAATAGGAGAGGGTTTAGAGAAAAAGAAAGGATATATTCAAGAGGGATTTTTTAAAGGAAGTCAAAATTTGGTAAAACTAAGAGGAGGTTGGTGGGCTACAGACCATAGAGTCGCAGAGTCAGACACAACTGAGTGACTTAACAAGGAAGAAAGACGTCTAGGACAACCCAGGTTCTTTCCTAATCCCTTCATCTCCTTTGAAGAAACTTCTTCTTTGAATCCCTATTTTATGTCTACCTTAGTGGACTTTTGTTTTTGTACTTTAGTCACATCTCTCTCCTCCTACTGATAAACTCTTTATGGGCAGACACTATGACTTATTCCCATTACATGGTCAGCAGATCATTACAGACCAGTGCCTCACTTTGGAAAGTGAGGCACTCACTTTTGGGTTTATGCCATGGCAAAGCTGAATCTAGGCTTCCCGGTGGCTCAGCAGTAAAGAATCCCACCTGTAATGCAGGAGACATGGAGATAAGAGTTTGATCCCTGGGTTGGGAAGATCCCTGGGAGAAGGAAATGGCAAGCCACTCCACTATTCTTGCCTGGAAAATCCCATGGACAGAGGAGCCTGGTTGGGCTACAGTCCATAGGGTCACAACAAAGTTGGACACGATTGAGTCACTTAATGATAACAATGACATATGTGAATCCCTTCTTTATTTAAAAGTTTGATATTTTACTCATTGTGGATTTTTTACATACATTGATTTTTTAAAACAGTATTTATCATGATTACTGAGGGGTTTTTTGCATCCTGTTATATTTTCTACCTAAGGCAAGTACCTCACTTACCACACCCTAGTTTACCTGCCCTGATTTTCAGCATCTAATAACACAAGTAGGTACTTAAATGCATGCTGAATGGGGGAAAAGCAAACTAATGGCATAAACAAGATGGATGGTGGTGCACCATTAACAGAGGCAGTGAATACAGGAGGAACAACAGAGTCTGGAAAAGATGATGAGTTTATAGTGCATGTCAAAAGCACTGCATAGTATATTGCGTTATAGATCATTTATTATTCAACACTGGCTACATTTATAATAGGAAATATTAAAGACTGACAGTACTCAAGGAATTGTCCTCAGGATATTTCCCCATTATCTTTTTAAAACATATTAATATTTGAGTTATTGAAGCAATATCCAACCTCTTAGCTCAGTTTATGAGTTAACACTACTTAGGACACCAATATGAACTGCTCATTATACAAATGTGTAATTAACACTTACAGACTTTGACATTACACTACCAATACTCTGGGAGTGCAAAAGAGTTGGACACAACTGAGCAAGTAAACACCAACCAACATCCTATCAGCAAGGCCTAACCTGACCTCTATGAAACAGCATCTTCAGTACTTTATTTCTTTATCCTACCTCACTTTTCTTCATAACACTTATCATTACCTAATAATCTGTTAGCTATTTTTCTTTCCCCTTTAAAAAGAGGACATTGGGATATGAGAACATGAGAACATTGGGATATGTCTCTTTTGTTGTATCTTCAACACCTAAAATAGATGTCTTTGAAGGTCATGACAAAGGATGGGAGAGTGGTTGAAGGAAGGCTTACACTGGCACAGAAATAAGGCAAAGCAAATAAATAAAACCCTGTGTGGATAGAAAAGTGGAGTTAGGAGCTCAAAAGAATGTGAAAGAAATCCCTAAAAAAATGAAACTGCAAACCAGAGCAGTAAGCTCAGGAGCTTACCTGCAATTTACCTTGGTAAGGTTTTCCAGTTAGGTAACCAATGGGCTTGGGTTTTTACAGCCTTTGACCAGATGAGATCCCCAAATCTCTGTAGAAAGTTGGTACCTTCAGAGGGCTATCTGCTTGGGTATCACTAGCATACAAGATGAAAAGAAATGTGCTTCAGCCTGGGCTCTGCGAAGAATGAAAAAAGTCTTCCTGAGAATTCTTGACTATTATCTACCCTCAAGACTTTCAGCTTTAAATTTATACTATCTACACATGGTCCAGGAATCCTAAGCACCAAAATCAAAATAAACACTAGTTCTGGGGTGTGTTAGTTATCAACTTATTGTATCTCAGCTCCAAATCCTCTCTTCTTTGTCCTGTTTTGTCATGTTGGGGCTAGACTCTATATATATTTCTCCTGTGTTTGATGACACAATGTTAAGCTTTGTCAAGAATATCCTGAAGGGGCAAGGTTGATCAGTCCATTAAGAGGTAGGTCAATGGCCTAACTTCCAGAGTGAGGACATAGTTAACTGAAAGGAATCTACCCATGGATGAAACCAAACCAGATGCCTTATTTTACTCCACCAGACCAAGGCCATGACCTGCAGCCCTGTGTTTTAAGGTTTTAAGACCTGGATTTGAAAGACATAAGTCTTATCAATTCCAGTAGTAGACTCAAAGCAGAGTTAGATGTCAGTACAAAGAAGAAATACTCATTTGCAAAGAAAAAGGCATCTGCCTGCCCTTTTGTCAAAATTAAAGAAGTTCCAGTACCTCCTTTTAAATGTAAAGAAAAATGGTGGAATTTGGCATCAGCAACAGACCCAATCAGCATCCACAAACAGGTGGCAACACAACATGCTGATGAGATTTTCCAGACCACTTGCTTTAAAGCAGCTGGGAGTGACACTGAGCACCTCAAAGAGTCTTGAGTCTGCAGGCAAAAGGAACCCTTTCAAAGAGGACCTGACCGGTAACCATGAAGTGTCTGCTTGTCTCCCTGATATAGGCTGCTTTAACCCTGATGAGTTAATGAGTGACTGGGGCAATGATGAAGGGGAACTTGCTACTTTGTTACTGCCACTGTGACCTGAAGGATCCTGACTGGGTCTGTGCCTGGCAGACAGCTCTGTGTCCACACCTGCACCTCACAGGCAAGTCCAGAACAGGCTTCACTAGACTGCATCCTCTTTCTCAAGGAGCCCAGACATGATTGGGAATGCTCTTTGTGGAACTCTGGAAAGCCACTACTAGTTTGTTTTGCTATGGAAGGAATGAATGGGACAGTTGGTGGAAGCAGATTAGCCACCAGACTCTATAGAAGTGATGCTTTACTGCCCACTGTTTAAGGATTACATGTGTAAGGTCAATTTTAAGATCAGCAAAGAAAGAGTTTGCTATTTTCCAGAATTGTGTGTTGGTGAGTTTGAAGAAATTGTGCCTATGGGGATCAGTCCCAATAAGACCTACAAGAAGCCTGGAACCCATTTATCCCTAGGTGAACTCCACAAAGTAGAAAAGTTTCTGTCTCAGGCAAATCAAGAAGAAAGTGATACTATCCTATTAGTTTGCAGAAACTCCTATGAAAGCAAAATAGGACAATTCTAGGGCTGCTTAGCCCCAGACATCAGGAATTCAGTTACTTCCCTGGCTACGTTGATGAAAATCTAGAACTTTTCAAAGAGAAGGGGGTGCTGATGTATTGCACTGTGGCATCTGTTGTGAGTGAGGTTCAGTCAACCTCAAAGCCAAGGGAGTGTGCAAGGAGTGTTCCAGCTCTAGAGTGGTCCACAAGTACCTGGAGGAGTTACCTGATGGCTTTTACATAGGGAAGCTGGTTGCTTTCACTGAGCATCAAGTCTTATCCTTCAACAGTGACTTAGTGTCAGAATGTTCCTACTATGGGGTCCCCTGGGACCAGTATAAACTCTGCTTCATTCCCCAGTACTGTCAGCTTGCCTTGACCTGCCCTGCATGCCAAGAACAACGATTCACAGCCTGTTGTGTCACATGTCAAAACAAAGGAAGCAGACAGTCTGCAAGGCCAGCCCAGAGCAGCTTTAAAGAATGCGAGTACATAGCCCAAGGGCCACATGTACCCAGGAAGCTCTCACAGCAGGAGTCACTCCCCAGGAGCCCTGGGCCCAGGCTGGCTATTGATGAGGGTGGGCCATTCTCAGGTGAGCAGTCCCATCTGCATTTCCCCACACGGCTAGGTTTAGGGTTACATGTACTGGAGACAGTTATTGCTATACCTAAGAGAAAGAGGGACCTGTAACAGAAACACAGAACTTCAGTGATCCCAGAGCCACCACAGTCAACTGGTCACCATGTCAGCCACGTGTCCTTCACAAGAGCAGGGAAGAGAAATTTGGGGGCTGATCTCATCTTGGAGATATTCTGACTCAGAAGGTGTAAGAGCACAGAAAAAGGTGAGCTATGTGGGATCCCAAAGTTGCTGAGGGAAAGAGCCTTGACCCTGGTGAGCTGACCCGCTCCTTCTGTGCGATGCAACAGGGCTGGCAGTAGTCATTTTAGGTGTCCACAAATCCGTCTGTCACATGGCAAAGGTGTGAAAGCTGCAAAGCCCTGTAAGTGGATCCCTCCCTTAGGTCAATCTGCCATCCAGCCCTCCCTTCCTCTCTTCTCTGCTAGTCTGAGAGCACAAGACCAGGTAAGGATCTGTATAAATAAAGTTTTACTGGAACAGCCACACCCACTTATTTACATATGATCTATGGCAGAATCAAGCATCTACAAGAGACATGACCCGCAAAGTCTACAGTATTCACAAGTATACCTCAGAGATATATATTCAATTCCAAACCACCACAGTAAAATAAGTTACACAAATTATTTCATTTCTCAGTGTATATAAAACTATGGTTAGATTATGCTATAGTCTATTAAGTGTACAACAGCATTATGTCTGAAAAACCAATGTACATAACCTAATTAAAAATTTTTATTGCAAAAGAAAAGGTAAATTGTTTCAAATAAATTGATTTTACCCATTGAATACAATAAAACAGAAGTTTTTTTGTGAAAACCTAATACAAAGTTAATAACATAATTCTCACCTAACAGGCACCCTTTTCTCCCAATGGTAAAGCTGACTTTAATTTTTCAGGAACTGAAATATTCCCTAGTCACATCTAACATTCAAAGAAATTCTCAGCTATTTCTTTAATTCAATAGATGCATTTTTTAATATTTATTTATTTATTTATTTATTTATTTGGCTGCACTAGGTCCTAATTGTGGCATGTGGGATTATCAATCTTTGTTGCGGAACGCAAAAAATCTTTTTTAGTTGCGGCATGTAGGATCTTGGAAGAAAATTCAGTTGTAGCATAGGACCTTGAAAGAAAAGCTATGATCAACCTAGACAGCATATTAAAAAGCAGAGACATTACTTTGCTGACAAAGGTCTATCTAATCAAAGCTAGGTTTTGCCAGTAGTCATGTATGGATGTGAGAGTTGGACTATAAAGAGAGCTGAGCGCTGAAGAACTGATGCTTTTGAACTGTGGTGTTGGAGAAGACTTGTGAGAGTCCCTTGGACAGCAAGGAGATCAACTAGTCCATCCTGAAGGAAATCAGTCCAGAATATTCATTGGAAGGACTGATGCTGAAAATGAAACTCCAATACTTTGGCCACCTGATGCGAAGAGCTGACTCCTTAGAAAAGACTCTGAGGTTGGGAAAGACTGAAGGCAGGAGAAGAAAGGGATGACAGAGGATGAGATGGCTGGACGGCATCACCGACTCGATGGACATGAGTTTGAGCAAACTCTGGGAGTTGGTGACGGACAAGGAAGCCTGGCACTCTACATGGGGTCACAAAGAGTCGGAACGACTGAGCAACTGAAATGAACTGAACTAAATGTAGTATCTTAAGTTGAAGCAAGCAAACTCTTAGTTGTGGCTTATTGGGATCTAGTTCTCAGAACAAGGACTGAACTCTGCACCCCCTCTGTTGGCAGCTTGGAGTCTTAGCCACTGGACCACCAAGGAAGTTCCTCAATAGGTGTATTCTCTTTTTTTTGGAGATTTATATCCCATATATACATGGATGGGATTTTAAGCAGGTATTTAGGCCAGTAGACTCTAGTTTCATTTATCATAAGATTGGTTGTTTATATACTTCATTTCACATTCCAAATATCTTCCCATTTTATAGGATGATATAGTGCTATTACGTTGGGTACAATAAAAATGAAAAACATTCAGAAGAACAAGGCTTGCCAATTTATATATCTAATGCTTATCGTATAATTTAAACTTGCTCTATATTGGAACTATTTAGTACAAAACACAGCCCAATCCATATTTTACCATGTAGCACCTTGTGATGTTCACTGTATGTGTCAATTTCACTGTGCATGGGGTGCCCAGAGATTTGGTCAAACATTATTCTGGGTGTTTCTATGAG
Organism: Antilocapra americana; assembly: GCA_007570785.1. Lineage (NCBI taxonomy): Eukaryota > Metazoa > Chordata > Mammalia > Artiodactyla > Antilocapridae > Antilocapra > Antilocapra americana. The sequence continues at coordinate 32,986,080 of ML663562.1, read as the reverse complement.
GATGCTTTTGAATGAGGTTAACATGTAAATCAGTAGACTGAGTAAAGCAGATTGCCCTCCTTAATGTGGGTAGGCAACATCCAATCAGTTGAAGGCCTGAATAAAACAAAAGGGTTGGCCTTCCCCCAGGTAAGACAGAATTTCTCCTGCTTGCCTGCCTTCGAACAGCAACATCAGTTTTTTACTGCTTTTGACTCAAGCAGAAACACTGACTCTTCCTGTTTCAAGCCTGCTGATCTTCATACTGGAACTACACCATCAGCTCTCCTGAGTCCTCAGCTTGTCGACTTACCTTACATATTTTGGGACTTAACCTCCCTGATCATGTGAGCCAATTCCTTATATTTACATTTACTATACATATATGTGGGCTTTCCTGGTGGCTCGGCAGTAAAAAATCCACCTGCAATGCAGGAGATGCAGGTTTGATCCCTGGGTGGGGAATGTTCCCTGGAGAAGGAAATGGCAACCTACTCCAGTATTCTTGCCTGGGAAATCCCATGCACAGAGGAGGGTCCATGGGGTCACAAGAGTTAGACACGATTTTGCAACTAAACCATCACCTTATGTGTGCATGTGTGTGTGTGTGTTTCATGCTATTGATTTTGTTACTATGGAGAACCCTGACTAATACATAATTCAAATGATCTCCTACTGACTCTCGCTAAAGCATCTCTCCTAAACAGCTATACATGCTCCAAACCTTTCCCCTTCTTCCCATCTCAAAGGTATTGTGATTATCATCCCCTTTCCTCATCTCTCCCAACCCCTATCCCACAACCTACTGGAAATATTCCTATACCATCTTTAACTATGTAGTTAGAATATGAACTGGCATCTTCTTGAAAATCCTTTCTACCCTCTAAGCCACTGTTGCTTGGCCAATGGGAAGGGAGGGACATCTGATCCAAGCTGAGACAATAAAAAGCTACACATACAAATGAGATTTTTTTTTTTTTCAATTTAGAAACTGAAAGAGAGTTGACTAAAGTCCCTTTCTACTAGCAGCCATGTGCAGTAATTAGGCCTAAGGGAACAAAGTAAACACACAGAGGCAAAAGCTGGAGCTGAAAAAAGGGCCCTGGTGATGATACCCAGCTCCCTTGTGCAATTCATTCCTTAAGCTTAGCCTCACCTTGCCTCTCTAGATCTCAGTCACATAAGTAAATAAATTCTCTTTTTGGCCTAAGCTGATCTGAATTAGGTTTCCGTTGGTTGGAGTCAGAAAAGTGAAAAGAAAGTGAAGTCGCTCAGTCGTGTCCGACTCTTTGCAACCCCATGGACTACAGCCTACCAGATTTCTCTGTCCATGGGATTTTCCAGGTAAGAATACAGGTAATGGGTTGCCATTTCCTTCTCCGGGGGATCTTTCAGACCCAGGAATCGAACCTGGGTCTCCTGAATTGCAGGCAAACACTTTACCCTCTGAGCCATGCCTATTGTGTGCAAATCCTTATGGAAATTTACATAATTGAACAAACTAACTTCAAGTGGTTTCTATAATCATTAGATAAATTGACAAACTTCCATAAATTTATATTATTCAAAATATTACATGTGTTCAATATTTGCCCTAAAAACATCACTAACACTGAGGCTACTTAAAATGCAAAGGTTATCCAGGAATAATCTCTCTTTGCTAATGTTTATAAGGGACTTTTTAAATTAGAAAGCACAATTAAAAATCATAGTGAGTTCCATGTTATCTGATGAACACTATAAGGTCCCATTAAAAATGTTATGTTAAAAAAAATACAGTAATAAAAAATTCTATAAAGCATTACAATCAGTGAAACTTTCAGGAAAACCATAATATTTATAAAATGGGGTCACCAATAAATATCTTTTTGGTATTTATAACTTATAAAACAAAGTTTTTAAGTTTAGTATTTTCTTAAACTCAGTTGGAGGAAGGCTGAAATCTATTATTTTCTTACAAATCACGGAATCCCTAGTATAGAGAGCACATTTATTATGAACCATTAATACACAAGTCATATGGAAAATAAACTAGTCCCCAAATTTTTTTCAATAAAATCAATGTTATCCTATTACATAGGAAAACGATGGCTTTCATAACTAAAATTCAAAGATAAACACATAATCTTTGATACTCAGCCTCTATTCACTAATTTCTTAAGTTGCTAATACTGGCTTTAATAGCTGGTTTATCTAATCTCATTGTATGTATTTTCCTGAATGATGTGCTAAGCAGCACAACTGCGAATAAAGAAGGAAACACACATATGCACTTGATAAGAACTTAGTCATGAGGGGTTTTTCAATCCCTTCAGGATCATAGTTCCAGGTAACTTTCCTTTTTCACTCATTCTAATTTCACCAATTAGAAAGGGAATCGGACACTCTGAGTTAAGAGAGGAAAAGAAAGCATGGAAAGAGTTAATACTTTTAATGAGGTAATTAAGACTACTAGATGTTAAGAAGTAAATAAATTAGTAAAAGCTTTAACAAAATATAAGGCTCCAGAATCATGTGTATCAATTACAAAAGTTAGGTTTTTTCATGTTTTAACTTTTTAGAAATACAGAAAATATTATTAGCTTCACTTGCCCAATAGCATCATAAAAACTGATAATAAAGTTCAGTTCAGTTCAAAGAACTACATTTTCACAAATTCTTATATAAACTGAAAACCCTTGAGCCTAATGCAGTGTTCCCAATTCCACCCCGCATAAGACCTCACAGAATAACCACTGTCAAGAAAGTAGCAGAAGAATAACCATAGAAGGTAGAAAGGGTGTCCCTGCTAAAATAATATCCTATTGAGAAATACTTATCCATCTGATTCCTCTAATCCAATAAATGTAACTTTCTTTTTTATTTGGCTGTGCTGGGTCTTACTTGCAGCATGTGAGATCTAGTTCCCTAACCAGCTATGGAACCTGGGCTCTCTGCATTCGGAGCATGAAGTCCTAGCCACAGGACTACCAGGGAAGTCCCCAGTAAACACGTTTTAAAGTTACAAGTCTCTAGCATTTTGGCATCCTAACAGTGAAATGTTAAGAAAGGTTTTGAGTCCATTTTAAGGAAAGCATTTTAATCAAAGAGTCTGTCAAAATGAAATTTGAGTTAATATAAGTAACATCAATGAAAGGTTTGATGGGAAAGATTAGAATCAGTAGGTCTTAAATACTAAGGTACCTAGAAGATTAATATAACAAGGAAAAAGACATGGGTTCCTCATATATCTCACAATGAAGAAGAGAGGATAAACTGAGAGGATAAATACTATGCTAGCTGTGTATAAATAGCAAGGAGGTCATATATACAAATATACTTCTCTATGTGAGAAATAGATTTAAAGGACTAGATCTGATAGACAGAGTGCCTGATAAACTATGGACGGAGGTTCGTGACACTGTACAGGAGACAGGGATCAAGACCATCCCCAAGAAAAAGAAATGAAGAAAAAGCAAAATGAGGCCTTACAAATAGCTATGAAAAGAAGAGAGGCCAAAAGCAAAGGAGAAAAGGAAAGATAAACCCATTTGAATGCAGAGTTCCAAAGAATAGCAAGGAGAGATAAGAAAGTCTTCCTCAGTGATCAGTGCAAAGAAATAGAGGAAAACAACAGAATGGGAAAGACTAGAAATCTCTTCAAGAAAGTTAGAGATACCAAGAGAACATTTCACGCAAAGATGGGCTCAATAAAGGACAGAAATGGCATGGACCTAACAGAAGCAGAAAATAGTAGGAAGAGGTGGCAAGAATATACAGAAGAATTGTACAAAAAAAGATTTTTACAACCCAGATAATCATGATGGTGTGACCACTCACCTAGAGCCAGACATCCTGGAATGTGAAGTCAAGTGGGCCTTTCAAAGCATCCCTAGGAACAAAGCTAGTGGAGGTGATGGAATTCCAGTTGAGCTATTTCAAATCCTAAAAGATGATGCTATGAAAGTGCTGCACTCAATATGCCAGCAAATCTGGAAAACTCAGCAGTGGCCACAGGACTGGAAAAGGTCAGTTTTCATTCCTATCCCAAAGAAAGGCAATGCCAAAGAATGCTCAAACTACCACACAATTGCACTCATCTCACACGCTAGTAAAGTAATGCTCAAAATTCTCCAAGCCAGGCTTCAGCAATACATGAACTGTGAACTTCCAGACGTTCAAGTGGATTTAGAAAAGGCAGAGGAACCAGAAAACAAACTGCCAATATCCACTGGATCATCGAAAAAACAAGAAAGTTTCAGAAAAAAAATCTATTTCTGCTTTTTTGATAATGCCAAAACCTTTGACTGTGTAGATCACAACAAACTGTGGAAAATTCTTAAAGAAATGGAATACCAGACCACCTGACCTGCCTCCTGAGAAATCTGTATGCTGGTCAGGAAGGAACAGTTACAAGTGAACACGGAACAACAGACTGGCTCCAAATAGGAAAAAGAATACGTCAAGGCTGTATATTGCCACCCTGCTTATTTAACTTATATGCAGAGTACATCATGAGAAATGCTGGGCTGGAAGAAGCACAAGCTGGAATCAAGATTGCCAGGAGAAATATCAATAACCTCCGATATGCAGATGACACCACCTTTATGGCAGAAAGTGAAGAAGAACTAAAGAGCCTCTTGATGAAATGAAAGAGGAGAGTAAAAAAGTTTGCTTAAAGCTCAACATTCAGAAAACTAAGATCATGGCATCCAGTCCCATCACTTCATGGCCGATAGATAGGGAAACAGTGGAAATAGTGTCAGACTTAATTTTTTTGGACTCCAAAATCACTGTAGATGGTAACTGCAGCCATGAAATTAAAAGATGCTTACTCCTTGGAAGGAAAGTTATGACCAACGTAGACAGCATATTAAAAAGCAGAGACATTACTTTGCCAACAAAGGTCTGTCTAGTCAAGGCTATGGTTTTACCAGTAGTCACGTATGGATGTGAGAGTAGGACTATAAAGAAAGCTGAGAGCTGAAGAATTGATGTTTTGAACTGTGGTATTGGAGAAGACTCCTGAGAGTCCCTTAGACTGCAAGGAGATCCAACAAGTCCATCCTAAAGGAGATCAGTCCTGGGTGTTCATTGGATGGACTGATGTTGAAGCTGAAACTACAATACTTTGGTCACGTGATGTGAAGAGCTGACTCATTGGAAAAGACCCTGTGAAAAATTGAGGGCAGGAGGAGAAGGGGACAACAGAGGATGAGATGGCTGGATGGCATCATCGCCTCTATGGCCATAGGTTTGGGTGGACTCTGGGAGTTGGTGATGGACAGGGAGGCCTGGCATGCTGTGGTTCATGGGGTCGCAAAGAGTCAGACATGAGTGACTGAACTGAATAACTGGGAATATTTGCCTCTTTTTCACGTTCAACATGAACCATCCCTCCCTCTGATTATCATATATTGCATTCCTGCCTAGCTTGTCTGTTACTATCAGATTAATATTGACTTACTAAGGTCTTCCCTCATTCCACAAAGACCCAAAATCTTTGTTGCATATTTCCCCCTCATTGTTGGACTTTATTTTTCTGACCTTGTGTTAGTTCACACTATAAAATTGGTTTCTTTGGTATTCTATAGTTATCTAGCCTCCACCTTATCTATCCAAGGAAAAAGAATTGCAAATGACATAGCTTTGCAAAATGTCTGCCTGGGGCCATATGGATAATTAAGTATACACATAATTAATATTTCTACAATGCTGAATATGATTCTTTAGGAGCACAAGTCTCAGAGTTATAAATGCTTCTCCTTTGATCTGGAAGCTCATAATTTTTCTCACAGACAAAAATAAAAAGCACTTGCTAGTTTTGCCTGCTGATTTGGAAAGAAAACATTATGTTGACAAAGAAACAAAACACTATGAAAAGAAGGAACACCTTATATAGCTGTTAGTCTCTAAAAAATGTAGCATAAGATTCAAGATCTTTTTCAGACAACTATTACCATTGCTATATTGAGTTAACAAGGTAATCTGTATCCAACTTTAAATAGAGCACTAGTATAGCTGTTTTCTGAGAAGGAGGGTTTTATTAAAAATTACTGTTTGATGGAAGGGATGATAAAATAGACATTGCTAGAAATAATTAAAATTTTAACAGTCTCAGTTCATAAACAATGGCTTTCAACCTTCAAGGAGTCAGACTGTCAAGCCAAGTACAAGGGAATCCACTTTCTTTGATAGCAGTTTTATAGGATAATAATTAATTAAGCCTACAAGTACCAACTGAGTCCTGACTAAATATAAGACACTATCTAGTAGGTGAGTGATGGGGAAGACCAAAAGATTCAGAATGAATCAGCCATGAATCCTGCCTTCAAGTTATTTATAATAGGTGAAAAGAAAATCCTGAGGTCAAGATAATCCAGCTTTCTTTTCCCTTTTATGGCAGACACTCTTAAATTAACCCATGATCCCTAACTCTTAGTAATCCTGCCCTTGAATGTGAGCAGGGAATTGTTTCTAACTCAAAGAATGTGTCAAAGGTGACAGTATGTAAGTGATTACCTGTAAGTGATTATGATTTGTAGGACCGTAGCACTCTTTTTTGCCATTTTTTAAATTGAAGTATGACTAATACACAAAGTTATATTAATGTCAAGTGTAAGGCAAAGTGTTTAAGCTTTATCCATACATTCTTTTGCAGAGTCTTTTCCATTATAGGTCATTACAAATCATTGGAAATAGCTCCCTACGCTATACAGTAGGTCCTTGTTGTTTATCTATTTTATATATGGTGGTAGTGGCTTAGTGGTGGTTTAGTTACTAAGTTATATCTGACTCTTGCAATCCCATTGACTGTACCTGCCAGGCTCCTCTATCCATGGGATTCTCCAGCAAGAATACTGGAGTGGGTTGCCACTTCCTTCTCCAGGGGATCTTCTTGACCCAGGGATCAAACTCGCATCTCCTGCACAGCAGACAGATTCTGAGCCACCAGGGAAGTTTACGGTAAAATTATTAACAGACAACCATATATCTTCCTTCTTACATGAGTCAAGTTGCCCACATATCATAAGAGGTGAAGGCAAGCATTCTAAACATCAGATCGTCACTGGCAATATGAAACCCCTAGGTTATACACCAGAATCAGTCACACACTCACACCCTTTGTAAGATTCAAGCTCCAATTTGTTGCCGATATTGCCAAAACGGCCAGTAACTTGATTCAACAGATCAAAAACCAAAGATCAGCTGCATATTCTTACCATCTACATTCTCAAAGAGCAAGCAGCTTCCATTCCCTGACTAAATTATCAGAACAAGCCACCAGGCCTATTAAGTACTAAATATGAGGTATAACTGACAAAATTATAATATTTAAAGTATCTAGCATGATGACTTGACATACATAAACACTGCAAAATGATTCTCACCATTTAGTTTAATTAACACATCTTTCACCTCATATATAAACCTTTTTATAATCTTCATTTAGATGACAATGAGCCCCTCTTTGGGGCTTCCCTGGCAGTTCAAACGGTAAAGAATCTGCCTGCAATGTGGGAGACCTGGGTTCGATTCCTGGTCGGGAAGATCCCCTGGAGAAAATCATGGCAACCCACTCCAGTGTTCCTGCCTGGAGAATCCCCATAGACAGAGGAGCCTGGCAAGCTACAGTCCATAGGGTTGTAAAGAGTCAGACATGACTGAATGACTAAGCACACACAGCCCCTGTTTTGGGGATACCTATTCATCATAAACAAATTAGAGTAAGCCTACATACCATCTGAAGGTTCTTACCATCATTCTCTCAGAAATCCCATCATCACAGGCTCATTATAGCACAAATATTTTCACAAGAAATTGAAATGAAATATTAGCACATTTTATTCAGGAGCATAAATGTAACTAAAAACAAGCAATTAAAAAGATTTATTTTTTATTATTCAATAGTGAGAAAGATACAAAGTACTCGACTGTCACTGTATTTTTTTAATGCTCACTTTTTAAAGAGTAAATTCATTTAGTTACTTGTAAAACACAAAATGTGGGACAAAATATATGCCTAGAGTAGTGTAGTTTTCTCCTTTGTAAAAGAAGATATGCTATGTTATTTTATTTGATTTTTCTGTGTATAGGAAAAGTGAATCAATAACCTATTTCCAAATGACAACTAATTAAATTAACCTTTATTGCATATTTAGGAGAGAGTTGTTTTAATTTACTCTAATTATATACAATAAAAACAGGCTTTTTGTAAATCTTTAACAGCTAAAAAGTACTTTCATTGACAATTTAGGTAGATAAAATATTCACGGCTGTGTGAGAAAATCATTCCTGTAACATTAGTAAATACACAATCACATTCCAAAACCAAGGAAATAAAAGCAAAATCACTGGAAAGAATATATATTTGCTCTAAATAAATTCTGAGAACATGCCCAGGGATAAGTGTACAAAGCATAACCATAACTCGATTATGTGACAACAGTGCCTGGAGGTATCTCTCTGGATGCCGTTTCTGAACATCTGGGTCAGTCCCATGGCTTAAACAACAATGTCCTAAATAGGGCATGAGAATAAATGAAACGCACAATAATGTAAACCAAAAAATCTCCTGGATATAAAGGGCCACTAAATGCAATAATGTTTAAAATCAACATACAGAAGCCCAAAACAAAAACAAAAATATTATAAGGCTTTTGGAAAACAAAGAAGAGTAAATTAAGGAAAACCTACAGATCTCTGAAAACAGTGAGAGGCTTTATTTTCTTGGGCTCCAAAATCACTGCAGATAGTGACTGCAGCCATGAAATTAAAAGACACTTGCTTCTTGGAAGAAAAGCTATGACAAACCTAGACAAAATAATAAAAAGCAGAGACATTACTTTACCAATGAAGGTCCATATAGTCAAAGCTATGGTTTTTCCAGTAGTCATGTATGAATGTGAGAGCTGGACCATAACAGAGGCTGAATGCCAAAGAATTGATACTTTTGAACTGTGGTGTTGGAGAAGACTCTTGAGATTCCCTTGGGCTGCAAAGAGATCAAACCAGTCAATCCTAAAGGAAATCAATTCTGAATATTCCTTGGGAGGACTGATGATGAAACTAAAGCTCCAATACTTCAACTACCTGATGCAGAGAGGGGACTCATTAAAAGAGACCTTGATGCTGGGAAAGACTGAAGGCAGAAGAAGGGGACGACAAAGGATGAGACAGTTGGATGGCATAACTGACTCAATGGACATGAGTTTGAGCAAGTTCCAGGAGATGGTGAAGGACAAGGAAGCTTGGTGTGCTGCAATCCATAGGGTCACAAAGAGCTGGACATGACTGAACAACAACAGAGCTCTATTCTTGCCTCAGTCAGGGACAAGAGTCACATACTGGTCTCTCACCTGCTACTTCTAGTTATGAATAATACCTGATGAACCAAACTCATGAGCATCTAGCCCACAGTACAAAACAGATTGGCTCTGTCCTAAAATGGTAATTTTATCCTATTTGCTAGAATTCATTCAAGAGGCCTCTGGATTGCTGTTTTCTTTCAGACCTGTAATAAGCACCAATAACTGACTTAGTCACTGATTTCTCCTACTGAGACATACAATAATATGCCTGGCCAATCTGCCCTAACCCTACACCCTGACCTGCACTAAGTATCTCACAAATGCAACAGACTGACTTAAACAGGCACTGTATTACACTAAACAGGGGTTTACAAACTTTTCCCGTAAGATGCCAAATAGCAAATATTTTAGGTTTTACAGACCATATCACTGTAAGTATCAGTTCAGTCGCTCAGTCGTGTCCAACTCTTTGCGACTCCATGAATCGCAGAACGCCAGGCCTCCCTGTCCATCACCAACTCCCGGAGTCCACCCAAACCCATGTCCATCAAGTTGGTGATGCCATCCAGCCATCTCATCCTCTGTCATCCCCTTCTCCTCCTGCCCCCAATCCTTCCCAGCATCCGTGTCTTTTCCAATGAGTCAACTCTTCGCATCAGGTGGCCAAAGTATTAGAGTTTCAGCTTCAATATCAGTCCTTCCAATGAACACCCAGGACTGATCTCCTCTAGGATAGACTGGTTGGATCTCCTTGCAGTCCAAGGGACTCTCAAGAGTCTTCTCCAACATCACAGTTCAAAACCATCAATTCTTCGGCACTCGGCCTTTTTCACTGTCCAACTCTCACATCCATACATGACTACTGGAAAAACCATAGCCTTGCCTAGACGAATCTTTGTTGGCAAAGTAATGTCTCTGCTTTTAAATATGCTATCCAGGTTGGCCATGACTTTCCTTCTAAGGAGTAGGCGTCTTTTGATTTCATGGCTGCAATCACCATCTGCAGTGATTTTGGAGCCCAAAAAAATGTCTGATACTTTTTCCACTGTTTCCCCATCTATTTCCCATGAAATGATGGGACCAGATGCCGTGATCTTAGTTTTCTTAATGTTGAGCCTTAAGCCAACTTTTTCACTCTCCTCTTTTACTTTCAGCAAGAGGCTTTTTAGTTCCTCTTCACTTTCTGCCATAAGGGTAGTGTCATCTGCATATCTGAGGTTACTGATATTTCTCCTGGCAATCTTGATTCCAACTTGTGCTTCCTCCAGCCCAGCATTTCTCATGATGTAATCTGCATAGAAGTTAAATAAGCAGGGTGACAATATACAGCCTTGACGTACTCCTTTCCCTATTTGGAACCAGTCTGTTGTTCCATGTCCAGTTCTAACTGTTGCTCCCTAACCTGCATACAGGTTTCTCAAGAGACAGGTCAGATGGTCTGGTATTCCCATCTCTTTCAGAATTTTCCACAGTTTATTGAAATCCACACAGTCAAAGGCTTTGGCATAGTCAATAAAGCAGAAGTAGATGTTTTTCTGGAACTCTCTTGCTTTTTTAATAATTCAGCAGATGTTGGCATTTTGATCTCTGGCCCCTCTGCCTTTTCTAAGACCAGCTTGAACATCTGGAAGTTCATGGTTCACGTGTTGCTGAAGCCTGGTTTGGAGAATTTTGAGCATTACTTTACTAGCGTGTGAGATGAGTGTAATTGTGCAGCAGTTTGAGCATTCTTTGGCATTGCCTTTCTTTGGGATTGGAATGAAAGCTGACCTTTTCCAGTCCTATGGCCATTGCTGAGTTTTCCAAATTTGCTGGCATATTGAGTGCAGCACTTTCATAGCATCATCTTTTAGGATTTGAAATAGCTCAACTGGAATAATAGCTTCCAAATAATCTTCCTGCTTCCAGGAATGAAATATCTAAAACACAATCTGTTCTCTTATGATAAATTGCCAGCTTAGCAATGGTTAAGTCTACAGACTCTTGGATCAAAGAGAACTGAATATAAGTCTAGACCATCATTTATTAGCTGTGTGACCATGGGCAACTTATATAACCTCTCCAAGGTTTCCCTTCCTTATCTACAGAATGGTTATAAGGTAGCAAAAAATTCATAAACTTGTGGTAAGGAGTACATAAGGTAATTCATATAAAGTGTTCATCAAAATACCTGATACATTAAAATCATTCAACAAATGTATATAATGATTATCGTAACTGTGGAGGGTTTAAAACAGTCTGCAAATCCTTTGACACTCTTCCCATTGAGATGTAGGATCTATGTGTCCTTCCTTTGAATCAGTCAGCCTTGCTAAGTTGCTTATAACTATGAGAATGCAACAGAGCTGACAGTGTGATTTCTGAGGCTAGGTCAGAAAAGGCTATACAGTTTTATCTGGTTCTCTTGAAACACTCACTTTAAAGCCACATAAGAAATACAAGTACCTTGACACTGCCATGTTAGAGAGACCACATATAAGCACTCCAATCAACAGATCAGCCTCACACCCACCTGACACCTGATGCCAGCATGTGAGTAAGCCATGTTGGTCAACCTTCATGATAGAAAAAGGGGAGAAGCAGAATGCATGGATGTTGGGGAGGCATTCTACCATGTCTATTATATTATTCCATTTCCTCTGGAAGCTTAGTAGACTTAACAAAACTCCATAAGCTCAAGACTGTATCTAATTTGTTCTCCAGGGTATATTCTCCAGTTCTGAGTTCATGATGGGCACTTCATAAATACTTATAGAAAGAATATTTTATGTATCTTTGTCTCTTTACTAGCTCCTTTTCCTCCTTCTCTCTGGCTCTTTCCTGTCAAAAAAAAATGTTGCTACTAATTTTTTTCACTTAATTCTTTCCACCCTGCTAAAAAATGTAACTCATGTAGTCTTTCTTAACCTAAAAAAATCATTCTCTGTTTCTATTTTCCTCAACTTACTGGGCCATTATTTCTTTTTATTCATTGTCAGACTTCAAGAAAGTAATGTGCTCTACCTATCTTCACTGCTTCTTCATGCACTGATACTTTAGCTCCTTGTAAACTGAATTTTCTCTTATCACTCAGCCATTCTCTCAAATGTCCCAGGTATATTTCTTTTGTTCCCAAATTTAGTGGCTTTCTTCCTCAGTCCTATTTTCCCATGATTTCTTTGCTTCATCTAATGCCTCCGAATGTCCATGCCTTTAGAAACACTTCTTTTTGTCTTGATGATACTTCTGCTTCTCTGATTGCTCTGTTCTTTTTTGGTTTTTTGTTTGTTTTTCAGTTTACTGAACTCTCCTTTACCTTCCCTGATCTCCTCAAATGCAGATAGTCTCCAAGGTTCTACCTATACCATACTTTATCTTTTCTAGCTCTCAACCTCACCTGTCATATTTATGCTAGATGTTTCCCAAATCACAAGTCCTTACCTCTGTTATGTTTTCCAGTCATTAATTTGTAACTGCCAGCTGAATATTTTCACCTGGATGCTCTATACAAAGCCAACATATCAAAACTGTCCATATTATTTAAATGCTTTCTTCTCTGCAATCACTCTCTTTTTCAGTCTAACTTGATTGAGGCTTTCGATAGCTAGGTCAAAGATCTATTTTGGTAAATGTCATATTGCATTTGAAAATATGAAGGTATTTCAAATATCTTTTGATATTGATTTCTAACATAATTCCACAGTGATAAGAGAACAGACTCTGTAGGATTTCAATACCTTTAGACCATCAGATGTTTGTACCTACTTTTATGCCTTTGGATATGTTCCAGTGTCTCCTAGTTTACAGTCCATGGACACTTGAATAGAATTTGTATCCTACTGCTGTGTGAAAACTGTATAAATCTTAATGATATTGAATTGGTTCACAGCTTTTCAGGTCTACTATATCCTGAAAGTGAATGAAAGTGAAAGCCATTCAGCCATGTCCAACTCTGAGACCCCATGGACGGTAGTCCACAGAATTCTCCAGGCCAGAATACTGGAGTGGGTAGACTTTCCCTCCACCAGGGGATCTTTATTTCTCTGTATATTCATTCTATTAATTTTTGAGAGCTTGATATTGAAACTCCAACTAAAAATCTTAATTATCTACTTCAAAATTGTAACATATAGTAGAACTATATGTAACCTTACTGTGTATTTCCCAAGTCTCCTTTAAATGTGTTACCATATTTTTATAATTAAAAAAAATTTTTAAAGCTGTCCATATACTCTTCCCTGCCCACTTTCGTCTGGTCTGTGCTAAACTCTGAATGATGTTACCATTCTCTTAGTCATATAGATTCAAAGCTTATGAGAGTCTTTGACTTCTCCCTGTATTTACTCACCATAGTTTCAGTTTTCCCTACTGGAACTGCTCAGAGAAACTGTCAGCTCTGTAAAGGACAGGACCATAGTATGCTTATTTTTCCTATTTCCAGTTCCTAGAATAATATCTAGTAGATACATAGCAGGTGGTGTTGATCTAATGGATGACTGATTTTCTTATTGATTTCATCTGTGTAATACCCCTGTGATTGGGTATTTTTTTTTAACTTTTAATTACCACTGTTTTTATTCTAGTTCAGGTCTCAGTCATCTTTGATTTGGTCTCCTGTAATGATCTCTTAATTACTTTGTCTCCTTTTTTGTAAATTACTGTATATATTATTTTAGATATACTTTCTAAACTACAGACATAGTTATATCATCGCACTCCTTAAAAACTTTAGTGACTCCTTATTTCCAAACCTAATAAAGTAAAAATTCCCCAGTTTGATTTTCAAGTTCTTCCATGATTTAACCTTAAATAATCTTTCAATCTTCATGTTCTTTTCTTCTTTATTTTTAAGTAAATAAAAAAGTCAGAATCATAGAGTATTACAAAAAAAGAGAAAGGAAGAGGGAGGGAGGGGTAGAGGGGGAAAGGAAGGAAGGAAAGAAATCAAGGAAAAAGTATACTGTCCTAGCCATAGCAAAAAAGGAGGATGCCTTTTCTTGGAGACTGAAAGAATGATAAAAAGGGAGAGAGAAGCAAAAGACAGCATTTATGCCAGCTATTTACTTGGCCAAAATTAGTACCGTTTTAATTTAGATACAAAGAGACATATTCTCATATTCTGGCTCTTTAAAAAAGTTCTTCCAGATGGTCACACCTCCCTAGAGTGACAGCACCCAGTGTAGCCTTACACATATTGGGAATTCAATTAAACACTGCTGACCATCTGATTGAGAATTCAGAGTCTGGAGTAGCTGACTCAATACAAACATATGGCTTAGTCTCCATCAAAGGAAAAAATCAAGTCACTGTATTCACTTCCCCAATGCTGCATCTCCTTTGCAATGTGGGAGAAAACAGAAGTGAACTAATAAAAATAGACCATGTAGTGAAGATTAGGGAACAGACAAACCGTAGAATACAAAATTTCTCTAATTTTATCATAAAATCAGTATTCTTCAGCTAATCAACACTGAAATATTTTCTAATTCAATTAAATCAATGCTTAATGAGTACTACTTCAGAATATTTAAAATGAAGGAGACACAATCAGAGCTCACACTGCAAAAAGAGAAGCACATGATTGATCATAATGTGAGGTTGAGTGATTAAGTATAGAAAGTGAAAAGAAGGGAAGAAAACAATATTAAACCACTTTTAACCCTATAAAGAGGTATATCTATGAATATGAAATATTCATAGATAGCAAAACAAAGGTTCAGACAGGATAAAAACATTTTTCAAGGTCATATAACAAGTATATAGTAGGGTATAGATTCAAATTCAGAACTGTGCATGCATGCTAAGTCACTTCAGTCATGTCCAACTCTTTGCAACCCTATGGACAGTAGCCCGCCAGGCTCCTATGTCCATGGGATTCTCCAGACAAAAATGCTGGAGGGGGTTGTCATGCCCCCCTCCAGGGGATCTTTCCAACCCAGGGACTGAACCAGCATCTCTTGCATCTCTTGCACTGACAGGTGGGTTTTTCATCACTAGTGCCACCTGGGAAGCCACTAAATTCAGCACTAGTGAAATGAAGTCGCTCAGTTGTGTCCGACTCTTTGCAACACCATGGACTGTAACCTACCAGGTTCCACCATCCTTGGGATTTTCCAGTCAAGAATACTGGAGTGGGGTGCCATACTACCTGACCCCAAAATTCAATCTCTCCCAAAGGACAGATAAATTATCTCTGGTTGGCTAGCTGGATGGAGGTTTGGAGGCTGGTAGAGAGAAACAAGGAACAGTTTCTTAGGGAGGCAGCTGTTTCAGGTAGCACCTGGAAAGATACAATTTTGAAAAGCTAAGATGTTAAAGAAGGAGAACAATTCCAGGGGAAACAGGTAAGGCACAGAAATAGGGTCAATATTTGGAGAATGTATTTGCTTAGTTACTTGGTTCAGATAATCTACAGCACAAACTCTTTACAAATAAATATTAAATTGGATACACGTTTTCAGGGCCAAATATTGAGGTTAAGTGATTATGACACTGATCCAGGCAAAGTCTAAACTTGGATCTCAGCAGTTAAAAAGGAGAGAGGGGACTGATGTGACAGGCAATATGCGAAATTACTCTATACTTACTCCACATTTAAGGGAGGAAAAGGCAGGGAAGTTCAATAAATGAGCTTGAATTAGGAAGGGAAAACTATCCCTGTCCCACCCCTCTTTGCCTTCTAGAAGTCAAGAAGTAGGGAAACTGGCCCACAGGCAAAACCTATCCCACCGTTTTTATAAATAAAGTTCTATTGGAACACAGCCATGTCCAGTCATTCATGAATCATCAGTGACCGCTTTCACCTTACAACAGCAAAAACCATACAGTTGACTAAAATCTCAAGTATTAATTTGCTAGTTCTTAACAGAAAAAATCTGCTGATATGTGCTCTAGCCCTGCACCTTATAGGCCACTGTTCCAACTCTTTCAGCAGTCTGCTCTGGTCTAAATATGAAGCGTATAAAGCTATTTCTTAATTGATCAATTTCTAAGATTATCATTTTAATTCCTATCATAGAAGAATAGAAATACATGTTTAAAACAGTAGTCAATCTTTAAAACATCACTATGATTTTCTTCATTATTGAGCCAAACAGTGAAATGTGACTGCTAAGTCACTTCAGTCATGCCCAACTCTTTGTGTATCCTGCATTGGCAGGTAGTTTCTTAACCACTATAGCCATCTGGGAAGTCTGTTTTCATACTTATGAAAATGTCTTTCTGAAGTTAGTAGTTATCACTTGCATCATTTACCTATCACTATTTTATTCCAAATCCAACACATTTGTCAACTGTCAATTTTTTTTCAAATGTTCAAACATACCAAATACTTCATTATTTCTATTTGTTCCTCCCAAAACCTTCCATAGTCCTCCATCCATTTTTCCAATCTGAACTGGTTGCTCTCTAAGCCCAATGAACAGTTATTTTCATAGAACCTCTTTTCTTTGCCCTCCTATATTGAATTCTTTGTTTTCTTCATTCTGTGTCTTTTTCTTTATTGATTTCCTCCTTTGTTTTATGCAAGCTCAACCTTCAGAAACTTTCTATGAAAGGACATATAAGACATAAATGCTTTAATCCTTCTATGTCTCAGCACTTCTTTATTTTACCCTCATATCTAATCAATAGTTTGGCTGAATAAAGAAATGAAGCTGAAAATCATTTTCCCTCATAATTCTAAAAGCATTGCATCCTTGTCTTTTACAATCTACTGTTGCTCTTAAAAGTCTGATGTTATTCTGATTTCTATTCTTCTTTATGTGACTTTCTTCTGTTTTCATTTTACTTCATATATCTTCCACAAAGCTTTCAGGATTTTACTTTAATCCATGATGTCCTTAAATTTCAGCATGATGTGGCTTCATAGTCTTTCCTCATTAATTATGCTAAAAACTTGGCAGGGGGCACTTTTCAGACTAGAGACTTTGATCCTCCACTACGAGGAAATTTTCTTGTAATATTTCTTTGATAATTTCCTTCAGGCCTTATTGTTGTTCTCTATTTGTATCATTATTCATGGCCACAATGATGATGCCTAACAAAGCATCATAAATTTCAGTGGCTTAAAATAATAACCATTTATAATCGTTCTGGATTCTACCAGTCAGCTAGGCAGTGCCACTGATCTTGGCTGGGTTTGTTTAGACAGTTCTTTCTGGTTTGGCAGGCAAGAAATTTTGTGGTGGCCTGGCCATTAGCTGAATTAAAATGGCATTGCTAAGATTAGGTCTGTTCCATGAGCCTCATCCTCTAGCAGGACAGTTCAGGGAGTTCTCACGATAATCACAGAGGTTTTAGATAGGAAGCAGAAATGTATTTTAAACTTCCATATCAAATTTTCTACTCCTCATTGACCAAAGTAAGTCACAGAGTCTAGTACAAAGCAAGTGTCAGAGAGTACAACCAAAGAGCTTGGATATATGGATTCACATATGGAATTCCTATTAGTCAAATCTCAAGTATGCTGGATTGATCTTTTAATTTTCTATCCTCCTGGCCTCCAATGTCTAGCACAGTACTTCAGTAAGTATTTTGATGACTTTAATAACTTGGAACTCAGTCAATCTATAGGTATGTTCTCTGTAATCCAAGCTATAGGTTATTGGTTCACATTTTTTTTTTCAGTGATCATGTAATGAGCTCTTAAAACCTATAAATGGCTATGCTAGAAATAGGCAACAGACTTGAAGATGACTACAAAAAGAAGAGATTAATGTCAGATCTCCAGGGTTAGACAGGGAAGGCCTTTTAAAGGCTGCTCTGATGTACAGAGTGAAACCATGTTGTTCCCCCTGGGGGGCAGGGAGCAACAGGCGATTAAGATTGGTCAGGGTGGGTTGGAAAACAGACTGTGTAGAGATCCAAGTCCAGAAAACAAGGGATTAAAGTCTCCCCCATTTCCCATGGTGAAAAACAAGCCAGGAAGTCTGGGAACCAAAAGGGGGCAACAGTATCTGAGGTGTCAAACGTCAGGAAGGAGTTAAGGACACCTGCGAGCCAGTGTATCACAGCATTGTTGGGAAAAAGGCAAAGTCTCAATGGTGAAGGCAAAGAGCCTGGGAACACAGTAGGTTGAAGAATAGAAGAGAGAGTGAGTTGGAGCCTAAGGCAGATATCACTTGATGGTTGAGCTATCTGCCATAAGGCTTAGAATATGAGTGAAGTATTTTTCAACTGGATTTCTCAACCTTGACATTACTGACATTTGGGGCCATATAAGTCTTTGTTGGGGGTGGGGCACAGCTGCCCTTTGCACTGTAGGATTGGTGCATCCTTAGCCTATCTCCACTAGATGCCAAAAAATGCCTTCAGACATTGCTGAGTGGCCCCCCCAGGGTGCAAAAGCAACCCTGGTCAAGAACAAATGTTTTACCTGGTTGAATCAAGTGGCTACTTTTGGCTAAAGAAAGGGTGAGGGGAAAGAGTGATTATAAGTGACTGTATTAAGACGCTTGCTCCTTGGAATAAAAGCTATGACAAACCTAGACAGTATATTCAAAGCAGAAACATCACTTTGCTGACAAAGGTTTGTACAGTCAAAGCCATGGTTTTTCCAGTAGTCATGTATGGATGTGATAGCTGGACCATAAAGAAGCCAAAGCTGAGCACCAAAGAATTGGTGCTTATGAACTGTGGTGCTGGAGAAGACTCTTGACAGTCCCTTGGACAGCAAGGAGATCAAACCAGTCAATCCTAAAGGAAATTAACCCTGAATATTCACTGGAAGGACTAATGCTGAAGATCAGCTTCAGTACATTGGAGCTGATGTGAAGAGCTGACTCATTGGAAAAGACACTGATGCTGGGAAATATTTAGGGCAGAAGGAGAAGGGAGAGACAGAGGATGAGATGGTTGGATGGCATCATAAACTCAATGGACATGAGTTTGAGCAAACTTGGGGAGATGATTAAGGACAGAGAAGCCTGGTGTGGGGTTCATTGGTTTGCAAAGAGTCACACACGACTGAATGACTAAACAACAACAAATGTAAATGTTACATCTTTTTGTATGAATTCCAAAAGGAATCAGGACCAAAGGTAACCTAATCATGAACACAGAACAAGAAGAAGCCTTGTATTTGCAAGTGCATGGAAACGTGAATGATTTTAAATTATAGTGAAGAAACAGTGTTTGGAGAAAGAAAATTGGAGTTGACATAATCAATAGCTTACAACTTAATATATAAGACAGACATGTAAATAAATTATTCATAGTTAGACTGATTATAATAAGATTATCCCTATTTTATAGCTTAAAAAAAGAACTCCTTCCTCAGAATTGACAGAAATAACAGTCTCAAAATAAAAGTATACAGAATGAATGAATGAGTAAATGACAAAGCAGATGGATAAATGAGAAACAAAACAGCAAACTAGTAAAGCTCTTTCGGGGTCTTAGGCAAGGTGGTACATCATGTAAATGAGAGCTTCATTAGTCTAGTACATCTCTTCGTTTTCCTTAAATGTCATTCTCACTATAAATGCTAATTGGTTTAGCATATATAATAAATTAATCTAGTGGTAGAAGAATTCTATAATAATCCATGCTGGAAAATCTTTGCTTCTCAGCTTTGCAGATAATGAAACTTCTAAAATAGATTGAGCCCATTAGTCTGTGCATAGACCAGATTGATACTGGACTACAGTACACCATACAGCCTCTCCAGATGTTTACAGCCAGTTGTCCATCTGATTGGTTAGTCTTTGTGCATTATCAGTTGTTAAACAGTTTTAATGTCATGTTAGATTGGCACAGTCTCTGAATTTTAGAGTAACAGGCAGAGTTTCCAAGAAAAGAGATAACTGTACTATATTCTTTCTACCTCTAGAACTATAAAATACCAGTTATCAACTGAACACAACAGATCCAGAGCTGGACTGATTCTGCCTCTGTAACACCTTAACTCATGATGACAATTCATTAATATTTCAGTTGCCTTGAAATATCTGATGCTACAACTGAGATGATCTCTGTTCTTCATGAGATGGAGTCATATAAAGCCAGGTTTGAAGCTGAGTACCATCAGGGTCTATATGACTGTGACTAAGATGTTTAATTTCTTTTAAGGCTGAAGTGTATATGGGACTTTAACCACATGAAAATGAGGACAATAATATCTCATAGGTTTACTATGAGAACTATTCAGGTAAATCTTATTTTACCTTAACTATTAAGGTAAACTATTAAGATAAATCTATGACTAGCATATGCTAGGTGCTCAACGAATAAAAGCATATTCTTTAATATAAATTTACTGACCACACTATCTTACAACTCTTTCCTCTTGGCTTAACCTTCTTTAGATTCTTCCTCTTTATCAACTTGTCATTCATTCTTTCCTTTATTCGAAGTTATGAAGAGCATACACTTGCCACTGCCTCTCCTAAAACGTCTCCAGATATCTCTGGAATCCACAGTGAAAAGTAGAAGTTAAGGTTCCAAACTGGTCTCCACCCTTAAAAATAAAACTGCTTGCTTTTGTTGTAAAGTGCCCCTCTACCATCTCTGATAATTTTCCAGCACTGAGTAAAGAATATTTCTGGCTTTTAAGTCAAGCAGTACTGAATTCCAAATCCAGTTGTATTTCTCACTTAGTCAAGTTACTTGGTCCAGTTACTAAATTTCTCTTGAGTCTCAATGTCCCGTAAACTTACACATTTATGCCAACGAGCACAGTGCCTACAAAATAATAGGTACTCTAGCAAGTGATTTAGTTTTTCTCTTCACTGAGGTTGCTAACCAAACCTATGCTCTCAGTCAACAATATCTCTCACAGATACAGTCCAAAAAGATATATAGATCAAACTATGCGTCATTACCATGCCCTGTTCCACAACTATTCACTCATTTACTTATTCAACAATTTTCTAAATGCCTCATGGTTCTAGGAATAAAACAATATTTACATAGCACTTTAAAAGATAACTAAGCCAAGGTTTCAGGACTGAAGAAGCTCAGGGTCTAGTGGGAAGGCAAATATGCAAACCAACAATTACAATGCAGTATTCTAAGTGCTAAAAATAGAGATGTGTACAAGGTGCCCAGATGCACAAAAGAGAGATCAGGCAAAGCTTCCCAGAAGAGATGATAATACTGGAACTGAGTCTAGGAGGATGAGCAGGGCTTCACTGAACACAAAAGGGAAAGGTGGTTATTCCAGGGAGAATAACAATGGAAAGTGCATGATGCCTGCTGACAACACAGGAATCAGACAGTACAGGAATCAGATATGATTGGAAGATGCTACTGCAGAGGACCTGTGGAAAATAAGGCAGGTTGGAAGGAGACAAATCACAAAAAGTCTCAAATAATATGCCAGAGAGTTTGGACTTTATTCTTTAAGCGATGGAGAATCACTGATTTCTAAGTGAGAGAAAAACATGTTTTAAAACAATTCCTCTAATGGCAGACGAAGGAACAGGGAGGGAGGGCTGACACTGAAAGTGGTGATAATGAATGGATGCGAGCAGAAAGAGAAAGGGTCAAGGATGGCTCTAGGGTTTCTAGTTTAGACGAATGGCGTATGGTGGTTCCACTGACATAAAGGACCCACACATGTGGCAGAGCAGAACTGTGGGTAAAGATAAGGAAATTTTGGAGTTTCATACCTCCACTGAGGAGGAGATGTTCAAAACATCATTGGGAACAACATGTTTGAAGTACAATAGAGAAGACTGAAATAGAGATATAGATTTATGATTGATATTTGTGAGAAATAATTTTTAAAATCAAGGTACACGATTTTTAAAAGAAATGTAATTTGTTTAGGCCTCTCTAGACTTCAAATAAAAGATTATAAATTAAAAACTTTAAATTATTGTCTATTCCACATGTATTAAATTTTAACATAAAAACATAAAAAGACATCAACATATTAATGAAAACAGTAAACTCTTACCAAAGATAAGTATTTCATATTAATTTACTTATCACTTTTTTAAGCAGTCTACTAATTAATAAAGACATTCTCCTTACCTATAAAGTTAATATGGCTCTAAAATGTTTTCATGACAAAAAATAAAGCATGTTTAATTTATACTTTAAATAATAATATTTAAAGTATAATAATCAAGTATGTTTAATTTCTTGAGTAAATATTACTCATACTTGACACTGAACAGAGTCCAAATTCACTGAAGGAGCTAAGAAATTTCTAAAATCCTAGCAGCAATAAGCCTCACCCAGAGAATATAGTCAAGAGCTTATTATAAAGAACTAAAAGTCAGCATCATACCAAAATTTTAAATAACATGGTGTAACCCTCTACTTAATAAATTATTTCAAAATCAGGTCACAATTGACACTGTCTCAGGCAGACGGGAGAGAACAGATAAGCAGAGAAAATTTCCTTTTCTCTACTGAAGCATGTCCACCAACTGTCATATCTGGAAAACAGCCAAAATGAGCACTTTATTTGCAAAAAACCAGGAGACACGAAATATTGGCAAAATGTGTGGTTATAAAATATGGAATTATAGAGAATTCTATTAAGAATCTCATTTACGGATATTTGGAAACTTTTCTAAGACATAGTTTACAAGCATAAGTCCATCCATGTAACAAGCTCTAAAAGCCAAAGGTAGAGCCCCATGAATCCCTGGGGATAATCTTTACCCTTTTCTTTCAGAGTGTGACCACCTAGCCAGGGTTAAGGTCCCATTATACACTTTCAAGCCAGATACCTAGCCTCATAGGTGTCTACCTGAATTAGCCACATTAATTACCTTGAGAAAACCATGGTCAAATTATGTCTCTTTCTCTTAACCGTATTTCCCTTATGTTTCTTAATCTTTCTATTCTTTCTTTGTCATGGAGCATCTTGCTACAGGGAAAATTTTACCAGAGAAAATTGACACAGTTGAGTGTTTGCTGAAAAAAACAGCTAAACCATTAACAAGTAAGAGAGAAAAGAGGAAGGAAACACAGAAATGTTGACAACTGAGAGGAAAAGCCTGGACTTTCTTCAAATCTGTGTAAGCTTATAACTCTAGATTAATGTTCTCAATTCAGATCAGGGGCCATGGGCAACTAAGAGTCACCAAGAGTTTTCTAAATGGACTTCTCATTCACCTAAAATAAATACATATTAGCACAGGAAACTCTGCGCAATGTTATATGACAGCTGAATGGGAGGGGAGTTTGGGGGAGAATGGATACATATATATATGTATGACTGAGTCTCTTTTTTATCCACCTGAAACTATCACAACATTGTTAATCAGCTATACTCCAATACAAAATAAAAAGTTGAAAAAAAGAAGACACACATTTTAAAATGTTAATACTAGGAGTCAGGATAATGTTTACAGCCAACAACCAGGGAAAAGAGGACAGACAATCACCTTGAGAACCTTTACTATTAGAAACTCCCTGGAAGCTATAACATTGTTACTAACACCACTGTCATCTGAGACAAGATAACAGTCCCAATTGTGTCACATAGTATCCTGGCTCTTTAAGTGAGGGACAAATAACAGAGAGCAAATGGGAAAAGTAAAGTGAAAGACTTCTGGTTTGGAGGTATTCTCTCAAGAAGTTCACAAAATAGTCAAGGTAATAAAGTTTTTTCTGCGTGACCTTTTTCTGAGATGTTGTCCTCTTTCCCTGCTCCCAATCACGAGGCTGCGCCCGAAGAGATCCAGCAGCCTCTAGTATATACTATATGCTCCTGTCCCACTGACCCTTGCTGCCTTGACTCCTGGTCTTTCCAACTCCTGGCAGCTCAACTTCTTGATTCTAAGAGTTCCATACAGTCGCATAAATTCCTGTTTCCATGTAAAGAGCAAGCAAGCAAGACTTCTGAGGAAGGTTACATTAGATATGGATCTTATAGTTTTTCCCTCAACTACTTTCCATCAGAGAAACAATATATGGATTACACTGCTGACAAAATAATTTCAATCCCAGATTCAAGAGTTTTGGAAGGATTCTGAAGGGAATAGGGAAGAAGTAGCATAGATAATCTGTGTAGTCACACATTCTGCTAACATATGTCACAAAGTTCAAGAACCATTCTATGGAAGCCCAAAGATTTCATAAAAATAAAAATCCAAGATACAAAATACTATGAAAAGGTCATATGGTATTAGAGGTGTATTGATGTAAGAAAAGACAAGAAAAGACTAGGAGTGATGATCTCTTCAGATCACTATAATGTGTATTATCTTCTACTTTTAAGTACGTTGTTTAAATCCAGACTTGTTTGGTTCTTTTATTTGGTAGTAAAACCAAAATTCTAAACATCTTTCCACTGAACTTGTTTTCCCAGACCTAGAAAAGCAGGGCAGCAATTGATAACACTGCCTGCTGCTTAGTTTTTCTTGAATTTGGCATGAAAAGCTGAATGGTCTTTTAAAGTACAGACTATAACTGCAGTGAATTATTTCTGAAATGTCCCCAACTATTTTCTTACCACGTTTCACAAATAAAGAGTCTTTTTCAGCTAGATCAAATGCTTATTAAAGCGCTCCCTGCAAGTTTCTTTGCTTAGATTTGTTTCAAGGAACTATGGAATCCTGGTAATAATTTAAAGTCTGGGAGATTCCCAGTACTAATTACCTACTGTCTTGGCTCATTTGCATCAATAATCATTTTCAGAAGAACTGTACAGATTTGCCATATTTTAAAATATGTTTGGTCAATTTCCTAACATAATAGTTTTGTGACATCTTAAAAATCATAATAAGAAATATCATATAACAAGAAAAACCTACTTGCTGAAATCCTTATCTCTATCAAATTCTGCAAACTCAACTCCCTCAGCAAATGACAGTTACTGTCTCAGTGCTTTTATAACTTTTTTCTGCATTATCATCATCTTACTGAAATTCTTGAGAATGCACTTTGCTGACAATTATGATAGAGACTTTCAACTAAACAGAGCAAAAAATATATAAAGATTTTCTGTCTCCTAGTCAGTCTGGATGCCTACTACATATCCACAACAATACACATGAAAGAAGAGCTCATAAAAAATGCAAAGCACTGACCAGCTGATCAAATTATCATCATTTGTCCTCCAAAATGCAAGGAGAAATAGTGTCCAGAGAACTGCCACACAGTAGTCAAGCTTTAGTCATAATCTCCACATTACCTAGAATTCTTACATGCCCACAGCCTGATTTTCTTCCAACACAAGGCTACAGACACTGCTGACCTGGAGAGATTAGCAGTAGTAATAGTAGAAGCAGCAGCAGCAACAGTAATAGTATCATCATCATTGATTTTTTTTTAAAGAGCATTATGTTACTCTCCTCTTCCACTTCCCCTTCCACTCTCCTCTTTTTCTTCCTTACCATTTCCCTTCTCTTCTTGAACAATTTAGTCCCTAGAGCCATTAAGTAAGGCAGAGAAAAGTAGGCATCTACATCAGAAGAAAGAGGGAAGCTGCAGTGGCCTACAGTGAAGCAAGAGAGTCCAAGCCAGGGGAAAAGCATGTTCATATTGGGGACAGCCGACTGTGGGGTGTCAGAGCTTAAGCAAGCTGAAGAGGGTATCCCCAAGGAGGAGCGGATAATGTGAGAGGGTCAGAGACCAAACAGGGTGAAAAAGTGTCCTGTGGCAGTGGCAGAGGGAAACATGCTGATGTGGGGTGTCAGAATCCAAACAGAGTGAAGGACCCTTATCTATATATATGTGTGTATATTCATATACAAGGGTCACACTCAGTGTGGGAGATCAGGCCCTAAGAAGAATAAAAAAGTTATCTTTCTGTAGGTGCCAACTGGCAGGAGCCAGAGCCTGAAAAGGGCAAGAGGCTTTCTGTGTAGGAGGCAATCTAAAATGGGTGGCAGAGCCTTTGCAGGGCAAGGAAGACAATGACACTGGAAGGGTATGACTATAGAGAAGAGGATTGGTTACATATGGAGAATTTATCAAATATGTATATGTATTAAAGAAACACAAGGCCAAGGTTTTCACTATCTAAAAATGGAAGTTATAAACATAGGAAGGGAGACTCTAAAATGAATCCTGCCTGTGGACTTGGACTAGAATTAGACATATCATTGTAAAATCATGGATTATGGTGAATATATAGATGAAACTGTGTGTTTCTCTGTATGTGAATTTTTTCTCACTCCTTTGCTGAGATAATCTGAGATAGGTGACACTTCAAAAGCAATGAGTATACCTAGGACCCAAAATCTTATCTACTAATTACCTCTGTCATTCTATTGTACTCCACTTTATTGCATTTTGCAGATACTAGATTTTTTACAAATTGAAGACATGTGACAGCCCCATGCCAATCAAGTCTATCAGTGCCATTTTTCCAACAGCACTGGCTCAATTCATGTCTTTGTGTCACATTTAGATAATTCTCATAATATTTCAAACATTATTATATTTCTTATGGTGATCTGTGATCAATGATCTCTGAAGTTACTACTGAAATTGTTTTGAGGTGCCATGAACCATCCCCAAATAAGATGGCAAACTAAACAGATAAACCTTTTGTGCATGTTCTGACTGCTTCACCGACTGGCCATTCCCATCTCTCTCCCTCTCCTTGGGCCTCCCTATTCTCTAAGACACAACAATCTTGAAATTAGACCAATCAATAACCCTAGAATGGCCTCTAAGTGTTCAAGTGAAATGAAGAGTCACATGTCTCTTACTTTAAATCAAAAGCTAGAAATGATTAAGCTCAGTGAAAAGTTTAGATATGTCAAGAGCTGGGATAGACTGAAAGCTAAGAATCTGAAGCCAAACAGTTAGCCAAGTAGTGAATGCAAAATAAAAATTTTTGAAGGAAATTTAAAGTTCCATTCTAGTGAACACACAAACAATAAGAAAGAAAAACAGCCTTATCCCTAATAAGAAAGTTTTAGCGGTCTGGATAGATCAAATGAGCCACAACATTTGCTTGAACCAAAGCCTAATCCATAGCAAGTAAAGGCTGAGAGAGAAGTGAGAAAACTGCAGAAGAAAAGTCTAAAGCTAGCAGAAGTTGGTTCATGAGGTTTAAGGAAAGAAGCCATCTCATAAAAAACAGCGTGGAGATTCCTTAAAAAACTGGAAATAAAACTGCCATATGACCCAGCAATCCCACTGCTGGGCATACACACCGAGGAAACCAGAATTGAAAGAGACACGTGTACCCCAGTGTTCATTGCCACATTGTTTACAATAGCCAGGACATGGAAGCAACCTAGATGCCCATCAACAGATTAATGGATAAGGAAGCTATGGTACATACACACAATGGAATATTACTCAGCCATTAAAAACAATACATTTGAATCAGTTCTACTGAAGTGGACGAAACTGGAGCCTATTATACAGAGTGAAGTAAGCCAGAAGGAAAAACAACAATACAGTATACTAACGCATATATATGGAATTTAGAAAGACGATAACGAGAACCCTGTATGTGAGGCAGCAAAAGAAACGCAGATGTATAGAACAGTCTTTTGGACTCTATGGGAGAGGGCAAGGGTGGGATGATATGGGAGAACAGCACTGAAACATGTTAATCATCATATGTGAAATCAATCGCCAGCCCAGGTCTGATGCCCAGGGCTGGTACACTGGGAGGACCCAGAGGGAGGTGGGAGGGGGGTTCTGGAAGGGGAACACATGTATACCCATGGCAGATTCATGTCAGTGTATGGCAAAACCAACACAATAATGTAAAGAAAATTAAAATAAATAAATTAAATTTTAAAAAAATTAAAAATTTTAAAAAATAATTAATTAATTAAACTTGGGGGAAATAAAAGAAAAATTATGTACTTAGAGTAGCCATATACTTTGCCTTGAGTAACTTTAATGCTATTAGTCACATAAATATACTCAATTTAAGAAGAAGAATGTCATTTTGAAGAAAAATAAACAAATGATACAGTTCTCTGCTTGTAGTGAAGAAATTCTATATTAAAATTAAATCAATTTTTTAAAAAAATAAAAAATTCTATTGTTTAAAATGAAAAAAAAAAGAAGCCATCTCCATCACATAAACGTGCAAGATGAAGCAGCAAGTGCTAATGCAGAAGCTGTAGCAAGTTACCCAGAAAATCTAACTTATATAACTAATGAAAGCAGCTACACGACACAACAGATTTTTTTTTGTAAATTAATTATTTTAAATGGAGGCTACTTACTATACAATATTGTAGTGGGTTTTGCCATACATTCACATGAATCAGCCATGGGTGGACATGTGTCCCCCATTCTGAACCCACCACCCACCTCCCTCCCCCATCCCATCCCTCAGGGTCATCCCAGGGCACCGGCCAACAGATTTTTCAATGTAGAAAAATATTATATTAGAAGACAATGCCATCTTAGATTATCACAGCTAGAGAGAAGTCAATGTCTGACTTCAAAGCTTCAAAGGACTAACTGACTCTCTTGTTAGGAGCTAATGTAGCTGGAGGCTTTAAACTGATGCCAATTGTAAATCAACTATACTTCAATTTTTAAAATAATTAAAAATAAAAAAGAAGCCAACGCTCACTTACCATTCTAAAAATCCTATGGTCCTTAAGAATTAGGCTAAATCCATTCTGTCTATGCTCTACAAATTGAGTAAGAAAGCCCAGATGACAGCATATCTGTTTACAACATGGTTTACTGAATATTTTAAGCCCACTGTTGAGGCCTACTGCTCAGGAAAAATATTCCTCTCCAAATATTACTGCTCAATGACAAAACTCCAAGAACTCTGATGGAGATATACAATGAGATTAATACTGTTTTCACACTTACTAACACAATATCCATTCTGCAGTCCACAGATCAAGGAGTAATTTCAACTTTCAAGTTTTATTATTTAAAAAATATATTTTGTAAGGCTATAGCTGCCATGGACAGATCTATAGACCTTGGCAAAGTTAACTGAAAACCTTCTGGAAAGGATTCACTCTTCTGGATGCCATGAAGAACATTCTTGATTCATGGGAAGAAGTCAAAATATCAACTGGAATAGGAATTTTGAAGAATATGAATTCTAACCCTCATAGATTACTGAAGGATTCAAGACTCCAGGGAAGGAAGTAACTGCAGATGTGGCAGAAATGGCAACAGAACTAGATAGGGAAGTGGAGCCTGAAGATGTGACTGAATTGCTGCAATCTCGTGACAGACCTTGAACAGATGAGAAATTGCTTCCCGTGGAACAGAAAATAAAGTAGTTCTTGAGATAGAATCTACTCCTGGTTAAAGTGCTTTGAAGACTGTTGAAACTACAACAGAGGATTTAGAATATTACACAAACATAGTTGCTAAAGAAGCCACAGGTTTTGAAAAGACTGACTCCGGTTTTGAAAAGACTGACTCCAGTTTTGAAAGAAGCTCTATTGTGGGTAAAATACGAAATAGTATTGCATGCTACAGAAAAATTATTATGAAAGGAAGAGTCACTTGATGTGGCAAACTTCATTTTATTAATTTAGGAAATTGCCATAGTTGCCCCAACCTTCAGCAACCACCACGTTGATCAGTCAGCAGTCATCAACATCGAAGCAAGACTCTCCACCAGCAACAAGATTACAACTTGCTGCAGGCTTAGATGCTGTTTAGCACTTTTAGCAATGAAATGTTTTTAAATAAATGTATGTACACTGTTTTTCAGATACAATGCTATTGCATACTTAACATACAATATAGTATAGTGTAAACATAACTTATATATGCATTGGAAAACCAACACATTCACATCACTTGCTTTACTGTAGCGATCTGGAACTAAACCCACAGTACCTCTGAGGCATGCCTGTAAATAAATAAATGAATAAAAGAAAGCTTGAGGAAGAATGGGATATTCACAGTTTAAAGATATCTCCCCACAAAACAGTTTTTACAAAGGGAAAAAGAATAATTGTATATACACATGTCTGAAAGACACTAGCATAAGCAAATGATTAAAGAAAACATTATCAGCAATACGATGAAATCAAAATCACATACCATCTGATAGGATCCAATGAAAAGAACACATCATCCCTCTGTGAAATTCTTACCAAAATGTATAAGCAAATATCAGGAAAGCCAAAATTGAGGCTCATTTAAGAAAATAACTAGCCTATGGTCTTCAAAAAATACCAAGGTCATAAAAGTCAAGGAAAGACTGAGAAACTGTACTCTAGTGAAGAAGATTAAAGAGGTATTACAACTTTACAGCTGTGGTACATATACACAATGGAAAATTACTCAGCATTAAAAAAAAATTCATTTGAATCAGTTCTACTCAGGTGGGCGGAACTGGAGCCTATTATCCAGAGTGAAGTAAGCCAGAAAGAAAAACAATACAGTATACTAACGCATATATATGGAATTTAGAAAGATGGTAATGAGAACCCTGCATGCAAGACAGTAAAAGGAACGCAGATGTATAAAACAGACTCGTGGACTCTGTGGAAGAGGGCAAGGGTGGGATGATATGGGAGAATGATATTGAAACACGTTAATTATCATATGTGAAATCAATCGTCAGCCCAGGGTTGATGCTCGGGGCTGGTGCGCTGAGATGTCCCGGGGGGAGGGAATTGGGAGGGAGGAGGGGGGGGTTCTGAGGGGGGGCATATGTAAACCCATGGCGGTTTCATGTCAATGTGTGGCAAAACCAACACAATAAAAAAAAAAGAGGTATTACAACTAAATATAATGGGTGATTTTGAACTAGATTCCAAGAGATGCATACAACTGACACAACTGCCAAAACCTGAGTCGGGGCCAGTGGTTATTTCCTGATTTAGTGGATATACTATGGTCATGGGCTTTCCAGGTGGATAAGTGATTAAAAAACAAAATCTACCTGCCTAAGCAGGAGACGCAAGAGACATGGTTTGATCCTTCAGTTGGGAAAATTCCCTGGAGCAGGAAATGGCAACCAATTCCAGTATTCTTGCCTGGAAAATTCCATGGACAGAAGAGCCTGGCAGGCTACAGTCCATGAGGCCACAAAGAGTGGAACACGACTGAGTAACTGAGCATACTGTGGTTGTAATGCAAATATCCTTGTCTTTAGGAAATAACTAAATACAAACTAAGGTATTTGGGTGTACCAGTACATTAGGTTGGCAACTTACTCCCAAATGGTTCAGAAAAAAAATAGTTCTTTGAATTATACTTCCAGATTTTGTACAAGTGTTTGATTATTTAAAAAAAATTTTTTTAATATTTGAGAGTATATGGTTCTATCTTCAGCCATTAAAGAATTTTTAAACCTTATTTATGATCAGATTTAGATCATACACTGATATGTAATGGAAGATGGGAGCCAAATGTTGACACTGGACTAGTCCAAAGAAAAAGCTGAATTTATTCAGACCTTAGTAAAATTAGATACTACTATATAGTTAGCTATGGTCATATATATGCAATTTTTGTAAGGGTCTAAAGAGGTCTATTTTCTATCTTCCAAAGCACCATTATCACACTAAATACATAGCACACGCTCTCAAAATATTTGTCAATGAAGTTTTAAAAAGAAAAATAAGGAAAATATTAATGATAGGCTTATTAGGAACCCATTAACAACATAGATTACATCAGAGTATATACAACTCCATGTTCCCTGGTGGCTCACTGGTAGAGAATCCACCTGCTAACACAGGAGATGTGGATTCAATCCGTGGGTCAGGATGATTCCCTGGAGAAGAAAATGGCAATGCACTCTAATATACTTGCCTGGAAAATTCCATGGACAGAGGAGACTGGAGGGCTATTGTCCATAGGGTTACAAAGAGCCAGATACGACTGAGCAACTGAGCACATACATTTCCAACAGAAAATAATCTCTTTCTGCTTGCACTGCCATGTAAGTACCGAAAGGGTGGGATGATATGGGAGAATGGCATTGAAACATGTTAATTATCATATGTCTAATCAATCGCCAGCCCAGGATTGATTCTCGGGGCTGGTGCATGGAGATTTCCCGGGGGGGAGGGAGGAGGGAGGGGGAGGGAGGGGTTTCTGGAGGGGGAGCATATGTAAACCCATGGTGATATCATGGCATTGTATGACAAAAACAATAAAAGGGAGGGAAAAAATATTAAAAAATAAAAAAAAAGAAAATAATCTCTTTCTGTTGAAATTAGCTTTGTGAGAAACACAGAAGGTAAGAACAAAGGCTAAATCTTTGGTGATCAGTACCACCCCTAAACATAGGCAGGAAAAAGTAATCCCTATCTCTGCAATCAAGATTAGACAAATCAGCATCCTTAATAGTCTGTCTTGGTGCCTATACCATTAAAGATTTAGGCTAAGACAAAGTCCCTAAAACGCAAATATCCCAGAGTTCCCATTCAATTACAGACACTCGGAAATCTATATAATTATTCCCTGCACAGCCATTGATGTCTTAGTAATAATAACAATCATAACAAAAGAACCACTGTGCTAGGCACTTTATATACATGATCTCTACTTCTTGCAACTCTACAAGATAAGTATTATCATTTCAACTTTATAAATAAGGAGATTGAAACCCAAAGAAGTGAAATAACTTGCCAAGGGCCAAGAATCCATTCAATGGCAGACTCAATCCACTCAAACTCAAGATTCAGATTTTTCCCATTATGTCTTGCTGCTTCTTTCTACTGCGCCATTTATTGTTTTTGAAAATGGATATCTAAGGCACAAAGGTATAAAATGCAATATAGGAAACTTTTTTTGGTATAGGATAAAACTGACTGCGAGTTCCGAGTTTCAGATAAAGGAAGCCAAAGAATGCCTCAGAACCAAGATAGGAAGAAAAGCTCTGAAAAAGGAAAGAGGTGAACAGAAAGAAGGGAAGTGAAGGTCCCGAGAATAAACTGCCTTGGTTCCTTGGTTTTTCTACACAGCTTAATACTAGATTTGATGAGGTCCCTGAGTTGTTAATGAACTCAGATTTATCAGCTTGAAAGAGATAAATTATAAAGTTTATTAAATGAAGACTATGGTGGATACTCAATTTTCCTTCTTTTATACAAGGGAAGAAATAAGGAGATATAAGTCACACCCGTCTGAAGACATGGGGTAGACGAGTTATTAGACCATCTTTGAAGACAAAGGAAGTAATATAACATCAAGTGCTTAACAAATTTTGGATAAAACAATTCCACCCTGTTTAATGTGAAAATAACAACTGACAAAGGAATATTTTAAAACATCTTTAACTAGTGCAGCACTGAATTCAGTCTACTATTTATGTGCCATCAAGAAATAAATGTAGGAGTTCCCTAGTGGTCCAGTAGTTAAGAATCTGCTGCCAGTTCAGGACGTGGGTTCAATCCCTGGTCCAGGAATATCCCACATGCCAAGGAACAACTGAGCCCATGCTCTACAACTTCTGAGCCAGTGCTTTAGAGCCTGGCAGCCGCAGCTACTGAAGCCCGCAGGCTTACAGCCCATGCTCTGCAACAAGAGAAGCCACCACAGTGAGGCATCCTTGCACTCTGTACTGCAACAAAGAGTACCTTCCCACACCCACTTGCTGCAACTGGAGAAGGCCCATGTACAGCAAGGGAGAGCCAGCACAGCCAAAATAAATAAATCTTATTTTTAAAAAAAGGAAGAAATGTAGGACTTCCTGGTGGTCCAGTCCAGGAAAGTCCATGCTTCCACTTCAGGTAACATGGGTTTGATCCTTGGTCGGGGAACTAAGATCCTGCATGTCATGCAGCACAGTAACTTAGTAAATAAAAAGAGAAACAAATGTAAAGCAAAATAGTGCCTATAATATGAAACTGTATGATGAACAAAAGCAAAATTAATGAGAACTATGCAGGATCTGAAATATGTCACTATATATAAGTTTGTAGAAATATATACTATTTATATAATGGAATCATATTGGTATTTTCACATTTCAGCCAAGGATATACATTGATCCCTATGAAACAAGGAAGCAATGTGGCACGAAACAAGATATCTGGGATCAGAAAGACCTAAATTGGAATCTTGGATCTGTCAGTTACTAGCTTTGTAACATTGGGCAAGTTATTCAATTTTTCTGCTTTCATCCCTTATATAAATACAGAGTTAATAATAAATTCCTTTCAGAATAATTATTCCACTTCTAGAAATGTATGTTAAGGGACTAGTCCATCCCAAACTATCCCACCCCCCCAACAACCAGAAGTTTTTTCTCTAAGTCTGTTTTTGTTTTGTAAGTTTATTTGTATCATTTCCTTTTAGATTCCACATATAAGGGATATAATATGATATCTCAGTCCCTTTGCTGTTCATCTGAAACTATCACAACACCGTTAACTGACTACACCCCAGTACAAAATAAAAAGATGTTATGAATATAATTTTATTAAAAAGGTAATTGTGTAACAATGTTCATCATAATATCATTTATAAAAATACCAAATAAACTAAAATCTAGTATTAAGGGAATATTTAAGTAGTGGGTATATACATCACCAGATCAGTGGTTCTCATACTTTATACATAGCAAACTAAGGAAGCTTTGTAAAATGTATATTCCTAGACCCTATACTCAAAAATTCTGACCCAGTAAGTTTGAGATGACAAAAGGAAATGCATTATTTTGAACAAACAAGCAGGAATAACTGTGATGGAAGGGGTCCATGAAAAGTCTGCATTAAATGGAATAGTACTGTGTGATTAGAAATATGATTATGAAGACTTTATAATAACACTAAAAAGTTTGATATATTATTAAGTGAAAAATTTAGGATTCAAAATGTCTCTAATAACAAAAATTAAACACATTAAACAAAAATAGAAAAAGTTATTTTAGCAATAGGATTGGGACAATTTTTCTCTTATACTCAATTTTTTGAAACACTGTCAAGCTATTATAAATGATTAAGCAACATATCAAAATTTCAAACAAAGAGCCAATGAATCTTCATGGCCTTTAGATTTAAAATTCAACTCTTAAAGGCAGTACACAAGTACTTCAATCTCCAGACTTACTTTATATCCATGCTCTATAACAAACTACTTCTAAAACCCCAAATTATATATATTTTACATTCTTGTACAAATTTTTAAATATACTGTTCTTTTTGCCTGAATTACCCTTCCCCAAAATCGCCAGCCTAACAAACTCCTCCTCATTCAACAAGATTTAAGAATCATCTCCTCTCTGAAGTTTACCCTGACTACTCACTCCTCCAACAGATTAAGGGTATCTCCTTCTTCCTCCTGTCATTCCTGAAGCACTGTTTGAGACATTCATTACAGCACACATCACAGTGTATTAACTCTTTGTTAATATTCTCCCATTATTTTACAAGTACTTGCTCATTAATTCTTCACCTTCTCCATTATGTCTCCAAAGTCTCTATGAAATTCAGAGTAACAGCCAAAGCAAACCAACAGGAAAAACTCTGTTATACACTACACCACCACTGGAGAGTTTACCATGCCAAAGAACTCTCAGCACAATCCCTGCAGCTCCCCCCAAACACACTCCCATGCCTTCAAAATAGCAGCAAAATATTTATACAAAACAAGGATAATTCTTTAAGTTAACACAGGAGTTTTTCACTATCTTCAAAACACTAAGAAACTATATTCAGCATATGTAGATGCTATATAAAACATTTCAAATGCAGATTAGTAACTACAGGTATCAAACAAGGATTCAAAGTGGCTGAATAGTAATTTGGTGGTAAAAGACTAAAAGAGAAGAAAAGTTTAGTGTGGAAGAATGCTAATTGGGATGCATGGGTCAGAACTTCAAACACCTCCCCAACAATGAAACATAGGTTTTTGAAAAAAAAACTACATATTGAGTAAACTTACAATATGAATTTGTTTTAATAAGAAAATAGATATAAAAGAATTTGAACCTTAAACCATATCAGACACTGAAGCTCTTATACAATTATAGTCTATATCTTTGTCATAATAAATAAAAATACCTAAGGAATAACTTCTGGAAACATGCAAAAAATATACCATATGCTGATACCTAAGATGAGTATATAATATAACAGATATCCAATAAAAAGTTCTAGGTACTAATTTGGTAGCAATAAAAAAAAAAGGCTTTTTCAGCACTGGCCCTATGCTATCCTATTTCTCTTCAATCAAATCCCTTTCCCTTCTACAGCACTAGACTTGTAAGAAGAAAGGATAAATGACCACCTTCATCCAACCCATTCTGAAAAAATCCACTCCATCAGCTCTGCCATTAGAGCTTCACGGCTTTAGTATTTTGGCCTAAAGTTTGTTTCCTCTTTTGGAGAAGGAAACGGCAGCCCACTCCAGTATTCTTGCCTAGAGAATCCCAGGGACAGAGCAGCCTGGTGGGCTGCCGCCTGTGGGGTCGCACAGAGTCTGACACGACTGAAGTGACTTAGCAGCAGCAGCAGCAG
>ML663562.1:32933697-32944061 GCA_007570785.1 Antilocapra americana | reverse complement strand
AATTGGGTTGTTTATTTTTCTAGAATGGAGCTGCAGGAGTTGTTTGTTTCCTCTTTAAATGAAAATATTAAAAGAGCTCCCTCCTCCTAAAAGCCTTTACAGTCAGTCATACTTCAGTATGAATTGTCAGCACCCACAAATAGTTGTTGGTGGTAGGGGAAAGTTAGGAAAGACACACAGACACAGTCTGTGAGGTGAGAGGAGAAATTAACACTGACATACCCAGGAAACCTGAGATGATGAAAGCAAACTCTGTAAGCTCCAGAATTCTGAAGGTTCAATTTTTGTTCTTAATCTACTTCTCAACTATGCGCAGCTCATTCCAGCTCTACTCCTCACACAAAACCTGCAACCCCTGGAGAGGGACAGTTGACAAAAACTAGAGGCATGCTGAATTTGTGCTAATTACAATAGAGAAGAGCCTTTCTTTCTAAAGAGAAAAAAAAATTGAGCTGGAAGTGTTAGAAGAAAGGTGGTGGAGGAAACAGAAATATCAAGCAGACAGCAAGAAATGAGGTTGGCTGTTTATGTCCACAGCCATCAATCAAGGGACGATCCAATTTGATGGCAACAAGTTTACACCGATTGTTTCAGCTCAGTTAACTAGAAGTAATTAACCGCTTTAAGTAAAGCTGCTCTCACAACACAATAGAACCCAAATAATTCTATAGCACAACTGAATCAAAATTCATTTTACAGATTCATAAGGATGTGCTGTTAAATAATATAGTATTACCTATAAGAAACACTTCAGAGATGAACTTTGGAGATTACAACAGAAGGAAATGAGGAAAATAAAATTTATCTTTTGACCATATATTCTGACTCATCCTCAAAAATCACAAAACAGCAAGCCT
The DNA here is from genome assembly GCA_007570785.1 of Antilocapra americana. Lineage (NCBI taxonomy): Eukaryota > Metazoa > Chordata > Mammalia > Artiodactyla > Antilocapridae > Antilocapra > Antilocapra americana. The sequence continues at coordinate 32,943,204 of ML663562.1, read as the reverse complement.
CACCTAGGTTTAACACAAATGTAGAAGTCACTTGCTGTCCTACTGACACAAAAGAAAACTGGACTCTAAGACGAGTTCTTAGATCTGTGTTACACAAGAAAATGCACTGGGCTGTCAACTGGCATTGTGCCTTGGGCTGCCATATGGTTTATACGACCATGTCATCACATACGAGAGAAAGAACTGGCACACAGATATGTCTTCTGGGTAAACTCCTGCTATTTCAAACATGAGATACTCTCTCATAACATAAAACGAAATAACCAAAACTCATATTTCAATTAATTAAAACTATGCTGAAATATGTTTGAAATGGAAACCAAAGACACACTAAAATGCATTAAATGTTAAACAGCTTCAGATTCTGTAGGCTGAAATTAATCTTTTCTAACCCATGATTGAATTATAGTCAGCTTCCATTTCTAGTTAAATACTCAGGAAGAATGTTCTATAATAGACTCTGAAAGAATTTTCCAAAATTACCTCAAATGCATAATGAAATAAATTATTTCAGTACACAACTGAGCTAATAAAATTCTGTTTACTGTCACCTGAGAGGTTAAATTGCTAAGGTCAGTAGGCACACTACTGAATACTGTAAACTTCTGCATTAATGTCAGTGAAGACCTACTTCACTCTTCCGTGACTGTAAGAAACCACTGAGATGCACTACGAATTGGGCAATGTAAAAACAGACAGGTTGAGTAGTCACCAGCTGGTTGTCCTAATTCCTTGCTACACAACATCCTCACAGTTTTGAAGAGGGAGCTGAAAACCCTTTAGTTGAGAAAGAGGTCAATACCAAAATTCCCTCTCCTCTCTCCTCACTCCCCATCATGCAGCTGGCACTGTTCACTCAGGCAGCCACAGCTCCCTGAACAGAATGGTGTAATCACTGCTTCAAATACCATTACTATCTAAAATAGATAACCCAGTTGCAACTTTACTATTTTTATAGATATAACATTTTCATGCAGTTTAACTGCTCTATTTGTGATTTATTCCATTTAACCAATACAGCTTCCCTGGAAGTGAGTATCGTATATTAGAGTCTCAACAGCCACAGCTGCCCAAATAGTTGAATATTACAATACTTTCAAGTTGCCTTCTATCTCCTTGTATCTATCACCAAAAACTTCATGAACTGAATCCTGAATCTGAAAAACCTATAAGCTGTCTGGTTTACATATCTTTGATGACAAAATTACTTTTCCCTCAGTTCTTACTGATATACTTCTTCACATTGAGGTCTTGAGAACTGGACTCCTTATGTTTCACAAGAATTTACTAACTATACTTTACATAGTATTTGACTCTTTGAGGCAATAAGAAAATTAAGTAAATTTGAGTTATTTACAAACTTGTTTACTGCCTTATCAAAATAGAAATAATTCTTAGACTAAAAAAGAAATAATTTAACAGTTTAAATGGGAATTATTTTTGTTTAAATTAAAAGGTAATTGTGCCAAAGAGTGAAACTTTAAAAGGCTTTGCAGCTATCTCATGAAAGATATGTTAAATAAAATGAAATTTCATATGTAATATGAAGGAAGAAAAGGAGGAAAGCAATTCAATTTGAGTACTCTAATGAGCTCTGATGAGTTCAGATTTTTTTTTTAAGGATGAAAGAGGGTATAAGAGGTAAAACTGAAAGCAAACACAGAAGTGAAGTATATACTTGCCCTGGAAAAAGGCTAATGTCCTTTTGAGCTAAGTCTGAAAAAAAAAAAAGGAGAGAAGAAATAGAAGTTCACTGCTATGACAGCTAACATAATCTTAATCTCTGACCTATTAAAACTATAGATGGTTTTAGACCGCAAGAGAATTTCCTAAAACATCTAACAAAACTAAGAATCTAATTCTTCCCAACTTCTATGTTGCTCTTATCCCTAGTGAGAATAATTTTCAAATCAGAAAGGATAAACAAATAATGCTAAGATTTTACCAAAGCTCCAGAAACACTGAGATCATAAGAGATACTTAGCTGCTTCAAATGAGTTTCAGTAGCCAGATCCAAAAGAATTAGAAGCAAAGGGGTAGAAAGAATTTGCAACAATACTAGGCTTCCTCAATGGTTCCTATCAGAAACAAGTTATAACAAAGTAGCCTAAGTTTGGTGGAATTAATAGACACACTAGGCTTCCCTGGTGGCTCAAGGTAAAGAATCTGCCTGCAATGCAGCAGAGGTAAGTTGGATCCTTGGGTAGGGAAGATCCCTTAAGAGAAAGGAATGACTACCGACTACATTACTCTTGCCTGGAGAATTCCATGGACAGAGGAGCCTGGCGGGCTACAGTCCATGGAGTGACAAAGAGTTGGACATGACTGAGCGACTAACACACATACACATAGACTTACTACTACAGGGGTAGATCAAAGGAATGGCATAAACAGAACATAATGTGACTACAGAAAGGCAAAGGATAAAATACCTCATAATATTCAAACAGATACATTAGAGAGAAATAACTGGCTAACAGTTCTATTAAGTGGCTTCAATGCTGGTAGGAAGACCATGAATAAAGATGGTCGCTTCCAAATTTATACTAATTTGAAGTTCTTTAGGAGTACATCATAGTTGTTGAATATCAGTTATAGAAGACATGCTTATTAAATCTACATATGATGCAGAGAAGAGACATTAATATACTGGAAAACAGACTCAAGAGCCAAGAGAGCTAGATATATTATTAAATATAAGCTAACATAGGTAAGATTAAATATAATAGGAATAATTAAAGTTCAATCAACGCTTTCACAAGTACCAGACAGGGGAACCATGGCAAGTTGACAAGGCATTGACAATCATGACAATAGCTTGACAAGTCACTGAAAAAAAAAAAGTTGAAGTTTTAATTGACTATCTGCTCCATGTGAGCCAAAGGCACTGTACAGCTTAGAAAATTTTGACCTGTACTAAGGCAGCTCTTACATCAATAATAAGTAAGTAATAATTTCATTGTATCATGCTTTGAATAGCTGCTATTTCATTTTCATTGCACAATACATGTTAACTCTAAAATATGGGAAAATACAGATAAGCCAAAAAATAAAGATCACTCACAATTCCACCACTCACTAAATAATCCTATTCCTTCTCCAGAGGATTTTTCCAACCTAGGGATGAAACCCTGGTCTCCAGTATTGCAGGAAGATTCTTTACTGTCTGAGCCACCAGGGAAACCCAATAACTACATTCTTGTGCTTATCATTCCAGACTTCTTAAATACAATATAAATGTTCACACACATTTATTCTTTGTTAAAGAAAAGGACCATACTAAATATGTTACTTTATAACTTGTTTAAAAATTCAAAATATATCAAGTCCCACTATATCCTACACTAGTCAAATGACAACCATTGCATTTTTTTCATTTCTGGTCACCATATTTGAAGAGAGTCATTGAAAAATTTGAGAATATGAAAGAAGTATGAAAATGTTAGTTCTTAACATGCTCAGTCATTAAGTCATGTCTGTCTGTGATCCTACGGACCATAGCCCACCAGGCTCCTCTGTCCATAGGATTTTCCAGGCAAGAATACTGGAGTGGGTTAACATTTCCTACTCTAGGAGATATTCCCCATCAGGGATTGAACCCACATATCCTGTGACTCCTGCATTGGAAGGCAGATTCTTTACCATTGAGCCACCTGAAAAGCTCCAAGTTCTTAACACCTATGCTCTACTACCACATGGCAACTGGTTGTTAAAATCTTTAAAAAAAATAGAAGATTCGTGGACTTTGTGGATGAGGGTAAGGGTGGGATGAGGGTAAGGGTGTGGATGAGGGTAAGGGCATTGAAGCATGTTAATTATCATATGTCTAATCAATCGCCAGCCCAGGATTGATGCTCGGGGCTGGTGCAGCGAGATTTCCCGGGGGGGAGGGAGGAGGGAGGGGGGTTCCGGAGGGGAAACATATGTAAACCCATGGTGATATCATGACAATGTATGGCAAAAACAATAAAAAATAAATAAATAAATAAATAAAAATAAAAATAAAGAAGAAGAAGAAGAAACACCCATGATGAGCAGGTGGGGGACTGACCGCTCAGAGCTGAGACCTGAGTGGCGATAAGGAGGTAGCCATGTCCTGCGCTGAGAGACTGCTTTCTGGGAGAGAGGACAGCAAGCACAAAGGCCCTGAGGCAGGGTGGAGTTTGGTGTACTGGAGGAACCTCGTCATGGCCGTCAGACTGAACATAAGTCCTTAGTTTGACTTTTTATTCTAAAGGCAGTGGGGAACCATGAAGGGTTTGATGTAGGAGGGTGTACTTTCTGCGAGATTAGACGTGGGGAGTAAGTGAAAAAGATCGTTTATGAATTTTATGTGGCTGGGACATCTGGAAGGTGGGGAGCTGGAATTTCACTGAGCAGGGCTGGGGAGGCAGTGGCGTCAGGTTTGTTTTGGCAATGCTGAGTTGGAGAGGCTCACTAGATGCCCTTGGGGCCTTCCGGGAGGCGGTGGGTGATGAGGCCAGACCCAGGTTGGACACGGGTGTCATGAACACACGAGTGGTATTTCAAGTCCCAGATACCTGGGAGAACAGAGAGCAGGAAGAAGGGACATAGGCGTTTAATGCCATGGGTTTTTCCGGAGAGAAGAGCGCTGCTAGAAGGCTGGCTGGAAATGGCAAAAAAAAAAAAAAAAGAAAACAATATAGCTAAATATTAGCTAAAGAACTGCCCTGGCAAACTAAATTACTTTATACTGACCCATAAAGCCAAATTAGTACCAACTGCTGGAAATTACAGGGAGGCAAATTTTAGCTCAATAAAAGATAAATATTTTAAGTAATTAGAGCCATCAAAAAATAGAGTGGACAGATCTAGCCATTGCAGGGTTTAACAGAACTGCAATAAGTAACTGGTAAAGTAACTAGGTAAATTCTCTAGGTAAGAAAATGGATGAAAAGACTCCTTTGTATTTGAAGCTTCTGTGATTCTAATGGAAAACTTACTACAGAAATTTACTCCTTATTGAAGGAAATGGCAACCCACTTCAGCATTCCTGCCTGGGAAATCCCATGGACAAAGGAACCTAGCAGGCTACAATCCATGGGGTCACAAAAGAGTGGTCATGACTTAGCAACTAAACAATAATTAACTCATGATGATGAACATATTTGTGTTCATTGGCAGGTGTGTGTCTTCTCTGACATACTGTCTGTTTTCTTATAAATAACTGAAAAGACAATAAGGCATTGGAACTTGGAAAAAAAAAAAGAGAAAGAAATTTACTCCTAGTACCATGTGAAGCCAAAGCGTTAGTCACTTAGTTGTGTCAGATTTTTTGTGACCCCGTGGACTACAGCCTGCCAAGCTCCTCTGTCCATGCAATTCTTCAGGCAGAATACTGGAACGGGCAGCCCTTCCCTTCTCCAGGGGACCTTCCCAACCCAGGGATCAAATCCAGTCTCCTGCATGGCACACAGCAGATTCTTTACCATCTGAGCCACCAGGGAAACCTAAGGCTTTAAGAAGTAGTCAACAAAGTGATAAGGAATTGGAGATATTTAGTCTTAATAAAGTAGAAAGAGGAGGCACTAAGGCCTTAAAAGTGTTGTATACAGAAGTTGAGATTAAATTTATTCTGGAAAGCTCCAAAATTTAAAACTAAAAACAAAATGTAGATGTTCAAGAAAGGAATATTTCAACTCAAGGGAAAGGAAGGATTACTAATAAATTAAAGCTTTCTAAAATGAAAAAAAAATAACAAAGAAAAGAAATAGAGTCAAGTATTCTAGAGTTCTGTGAGAAATCACAGCACAACGATGAATACCAATGTGATAAATGCTTTGCATTTATTTCTATATCCCATTTAACCCTTACAACAGCTCCATATAATAGGTATTCTTACTATTTCCACTTCATAGAGCACAGTGAGTCTTAGAAGCATATTTACTCAAGGTCATTTTTACTTTTGCTGAAAATCACAATGTCAACCAAACATACCTGATTCCCCATTATATAGCTACTGCTCACTTAGTAGGTAATAAATAATCAAAAGCATCTTCAGAAAGAGTATCTACTGATTCTTCAAAGGGCAGTCATGAGTTGCTTTTTTTTTTTAAGATGTTAGGATTTTTAAATTAAATTATTATTTCTGCCAAAAAAGTGTTCAAATTAAACACATTGGCCATATACTTTAAACTTCTGCAAATAAAACAGATTCAATGAATAAGACTTAAGGCAAGGTAAGGCAAATTTGAATCACAAAACTTAAAATCCTTGCCATTACTAGTTATGTGACCTTGGGCAAGTTCTTAATCTTCCTATCTCTTTAGTCCATCATCTGGGAAATGAGGACCAACCTATTAAGGTTGACAAAATAACTGAATGAGATGATATACGCATTTAGCACAGGATCTGAGCCTATTATTACACAACACAAACAATAAAGTAGGGCAATGTTAAATCACTTCAGTTGTGGCCAACTCTTTGTGACCCCAAGGACTATAGCTTGCCAGGCTCCTCTGTCCATGAGATTCTCCAGGCAAGAGTACTGGAGGGGGTAGCCATTTCCTCCTCCAAAAGTAGGGCAAGGGAGTACCAAATATATTCCACAATTCATTCCAAAGTATTTTAAAATTTTGAACTGTCTTTATATCTGAAGGTAAAGGGATAATTTTCTATTATCTTGTAAATAAGCTTTTGATGACAATCATTTGTGATAAAATGACAACTAAATAAAGTGTTTTTTTCTTAGGAATTTCATTTTATGTAAAGAATCACCCAAAGAAGATAATTTCAATTCTCATTTTCTTCAAAGGCACTATTTTAGTTGTTTATTCAATACGATATAGAAAAATGCAAGTTTAAAGGTTACTGGTTTTGATTTTGCTGTTTTACAGCTTGGTTCAACCTACTCTAATGAACACACATTTTTAAGGCTTTTTGTTTTGTTTTCTATATGTATTCTCACTGTAGAGCTACTACTACTACCTCTGACAAAATCAGCAAAAGAGAAAACCTCTCATTCAAGAAGTACATTATATTCACAATTTTCATGTTATAGTTGATGTTTACCAACACTAAACAGTTGCTATTCTATTCCTAAAATTTTACATTCTCTTTTTAAAATGACACAACTAAGAAGGCATTTAAAGATGTTTAAGTTCTATTGCAAAGATAAGTTTTTTAAAACACCATTCATCTCAAAGAAATTAACTGAAGTTCTCCCTGCTCTCAAATAATTCTTTAGTGTTTTTGAAAAGAAATTGATTATTTTTAGAAACCTCTTTAAGGGTATCAGTTTCTAGCCATAATGATATTTATCACTGATATGATCCCATAGCAAACATTTATTTCACCTGCAATTTAAAACTATACCCAAATAAACTGCTTCTGTATAAGCTACCTGTGACTAAGGGCAATTACTTGATCTATAATCTGAAATTTGTACAAACTGTCTACCTGTGATTGAAAGTGAAAATTACTTAACAAGGGAGTGCACACAAGAGTCATCACTTCTAAGACTTACTGAAAAAAATGCCCCATAAATATTCATTGTTCCGAAGCAAACTATCATTCCAATAAAATGCCACTGTCAGCAAGTACAGATGATTATATGTGGAGCTAGGGTTCCTAAAATCCCATCAACTATTTTCCAACTAAATTCATTTCACCATAACAGGAATGTTCTCATTTACCCTATTAGCCAAGACTGTAACTAACTGCATTATCTGACCACCACAACACATGAAAACTTGTGTAAAGAACACAATGTCATCATCCAAAAGTTTGTATTAAGCATTTGTCAAGAGCAGCAAGAAGTTTTTAAAACTGTTAAAAACCAAGAAAATCACTTGACCTTAAAAAATTTTTACAAATAAGAGTTAGACTTAAGAGATGTTTTAGGGTAAAGATGTGAATGATGATCGATGCCTCCAAAAACATCCAGGATAAACTGAATAGCTATGATTTTAGAAACTAAATAGCTTTCCTTGAATTTTATCTAGTGAATATTCTTCAGGATTCCTCCCTCACAATTGATTTTATTTGCCCATCAATTCAGCTTTTAAATTGTTTTTTCAAATATGTAAATCAACCCTGCTATTTCTAAGATACTGCCTGCTGAAAAAAAGACCTTGTGTGTGTGTGTGTTTTAAGTCATATTAGATTCTCCAAGCAATATTAAGTCTCACCTGGAACATCTTCACAATAAAAGGCCTCTACTATATTCCATATACACTTTCCCAATCCCAACCTGGCATTCTTCATCCTGAGATACAATAACCAAGTTTCACTCAGCCATGTCCAGATGACTGAAAGTACTGCTGGGGCTGCCTAACCTGCCTCATCAAGTTTTACACACACCCTGTACTGATGACATCTCACCAGAAGGTTCACTCTCTTCATTTTGTGGGATCATATCCCACAGCATAGCAAATGCCTTCTGCAAGAGAAGGGAAGCAGCAACCAAGGGCTGTGGCTTTTGCAGGATAATGGCATGCACGCAAAATCTTCTCTGCCAATTTCATTTAAATAGCCGAAAAGGGAACGGAGTGGGGAGGGGGGTATGGTGCGGGTAGGAGGCTGGACTCGAAACTGAAAACATATAATAAACATTGATGGAGAGCGAGTGAGACGCAAAAAATCCTTCCAGCAACATTAGTGCTAGTGCATGTACAAGTTCTGCACCACAGCTCACAGAAAAGTAGCTACTGACGCATTGATGGAAGGCTATTTTAAAATTACTCAAAGAATCTAAGGCATCTATCTGACAGGGAGGTTCATGCCTCCTCTCCATACACACATTCTGTTTTCCCACCTAATTTAAGAATGAGTCGCTGGCAGCCACCAAGTGCAATAACCGTGAGGAGGAAGGACGTATTCATCACAATGCATAGCGAGGTGTGCAAACGCGGAGACGGTTCCGGTCCTTACCTTAGCAGATTAGAGAGGGGCAGGGGTCCGGATCCACCGCCCAGGATTCCTCCTTTCCTGCCAGACAGGAGTTTCTCCACCAGAGCCACATTTCCAGTGCGAGCAGCTTCCAAGAGCTCTTGGTCCTTCCCCATAGTCTCTCAACGACTCCCTCTGAGTCCTTTCCCTCTTCGGGTCCTCCTCCCCGCCCACCCCCACTCCCCACAAACCCAGAGCCCTCCCCGCCCCACCCTAAGATAATGCCAGAGCTCCAGCCCCTCGAGAGCCCTGCAGCCCCCAGCCGGGAACACTACTCTCCGCTCCTCTTCGGGGCGCAGCTTTTACAACGAGGACCAGACCATGTCTTGGAACAGGGTCTCGGCTGAGCTGGGAGCCGCGACGCGCCCCCACAGCCACTCCCCTTAATTCCCGAGGCCTCGTTCCCGCGGGTGGGGTGTCGGGGGGTGGGGACCGGGGATGCTTTTTGAGAAGCGGGAGGAAGATGCTGAGGACTGAGGAGGTCGGAGGAGGAGGAGACGGAGACCGTCCTCGCCTGAGCGCGAGCGCCGCGAACGCCCGTGGCGGCCGCGGCCCGCGCACCCTCGCGCCCCGGCCCGGTTCTCCTCAGCTTTTGCG
>ML663562.1:32894027-32933297 GCA_007570785.1 Antilocapra americana | reverse complement strand
GGGGGGCGCGGGGGGCGCGGGGGAAAAGGGGCGGGGCGGGGGCGAGGGGGCGGGGCGGGGGCGAGGGGCGGGGCGCCGGGACGCGAGCCTCTCGGTTTTCGTGGGCGGGGACCCTCCCTCCTCCAGTCTCCTTGGGAGAGGCTTAACCATGTGAGGACCGGAGCTCTCCGGGCCTCTGCGACTCCTCAGTCCGGCGGCCGCCGGCGCCACGCCTCGGGTCAGTCACGACGTGTGAGGAAAATCCTCCATGACCGGGATGCGAGGCCGGTGATGCTGGGGAGAAGCCCTCCTGCCACCGCTTGCGTCGGTGTCCAGGCGACTGCACCGGCTTTTCGTCCTTCCGTTTACCTGCCTGAGACCTGCCCTTGCTTAGAAAGAAGAGGTTTGTTTTAGTTTAGTTCAGTGGCCCTGGCACCTGAATGGTTTGTGACTGTTGCAGTTTTTCTAGGGTCTTTCATCAGCCCTCTATTTCAGTTGGTCTTTGAGGATCTGCTGACTTGTGGAAATACCAGGAAAAAGGCTCTCATTGAAAATTCCTCCACATTCACACTGGGAAAAAAATACAAATGAGCACGGATTAGAGACCCACTTTAATTTCCATATTCATCAGCAATTCATTGTGTATGGTTGGCTTGATTTTGTTAGCTGCTCTGCTTGCCCGCGATGGAGAACACGCATTTATTTTCTTTTGAAACTTCCTGTAACACCCTGTGCTTTGCCTTGCCCTTGGAATAAACTTCATAAATGTTAACTTGTTGATAATCAGTTGGGAGGAAAGGGACATAAGAGGCACTTTCCTCACAACTCAGGGAACTGGATATTACTACCATATATCCATTTTGGTAATGAGGAAATATTGGGTCAAAGCCTTAATTAAATTTCTCGAGATGCTGCACAGTAAGTGGCTGAAACTGGACCACAGAGCTGACTCACTCAGTAGCCCATGTTCCTCCCAATGCACCTTATTGCCCCCCTGAAAAAATTAAATGGACAGACAATAATGATCAAAGACATTTCATGAGCAGTTACTAGGGACCAGGTACTATTCCAAGTGTTTTTCATCTGTTGTCTCAACCTTGTAACAATCCCATGAGATGGATACCACTTTTATCTTTATTTTAAAGATGAAGGAACCGATTAGCTCAAAATCATGGGGCTAGAAAGTGAGCCAAGACTCAAATACAGGACTGCCTGCTACAGGCAGAAATTTTAAGTAAATAATTGGAAAAAACTTAAAAATTCAGGGATAAGCAACAACAAGTGTAGTTTTAATATTTTTTAGGAAATTTAGTATTGTGAGATTTTATTTGAATGGCTCAAAGTATTAGGTATACTATGGCTAAAGGAAGTGGATTTTGAGCTAGTGGTTTTTGTTTTTTAATCTGTTCTAATAGTAAGATGATATTATATATGATAATACTATAATCTCTGACATACTGGGACTAGCAGACCAGTTAAACAAGAGGTAAGGAGCTATTAATTTCATTTTGAAAATGGCATGAAGAAATCCTTCTTCCACTTTCCTAATGTTGCCACCTAAGCAAAACACATCTTTCCCAGAATATACTGTAAGTATTCAGTTGGTCAGAGGTAAAAGTAACCCGCAGTTTTGACAAGCAACAACAGTTAAACATGGCTGAGTTAGTGATCAAGAGGGTTAACCCCCAATGGGAAAACCATTAGTAATGATTTACTAAGAGTCAGTTCCACTGTTTCATATACTCTCCTGGTATATGATACTCAAAGCCAGTTTTCAATTCCAAACTCTTTGTAGTTACATCATTGTTTCTTGTTGAAGAGGACAAAGGCTTGACTCCTTGGGAACTAACATGCAAACAAAAAGTGAAAACATTCTTCCAAAAATCTTTGGAAGACTTGAAGTCCATGAAGAGGCCATGGACTTCCCTGGTGGTCCAGTGGTTAAGAATCTACCTGGCAATGCGGGGGACACTCCCTGCAGGGTTCAATCCCTGGTCCCGGAATATTCCACATACCCTGGGGCAACTAAGCCAGTGCACTTCAGCTACTGAGCCCTCAAACCTAGAGCCCACAGTGAGGAAGAGAAGAAGATAATGTCACATAGCATCAAGTTAGTAACTGAGCTAATATAGGATAACTGTGATTTAGGGAGTAGATTTGGAAAATATCTTTCTCTCCACCTTGAGCTCTATAGTTACTCTGTGTAACTGGGACTATGATAGGCTGTGGGACAGAAGTTGGCAGCTCCGGGCTACAAAATACTATGAAGATATTAGACATCTGAATAGAACACCAAGTTCTAAGTTTCTGCATTCTATTTAAATTTGTCTCCTCATGCCTATATGGCACAAATTTTGCCCTTCATCAACTTCCTGAGGAGACCCAGACATCAAGCATGTTAGCAGTCTTTCTAAATTTATGGTTATGAGTATTGAAGGCCATGGAATGTCAATCACCCATCTTCTCCAAGTTCTAACCAATTGAGAGCAGACATAAGGAATCAAATGAGCATCACATTAGAGTATCATCTATCAGAAGTTTTTTCCTCTCTAGAAAAATTTGATGTGGAAAAATAAGAGCTCCTCCAAGATCATCATGGGCTTCCTTGGTGGCTCAGCAGTAAAGAATCTGCCTGCAATGCAAAAGATGCAGGTTTGATCCCTGGGTCGGGAAGATCCCCTGGAGAAGGAAATGGCTACTCACTCAAGTATTCTTGCCTGAGAAATCCCATGGACAGAGGAGACGGGTGGGCTACAGTCCGTGGGATTGCCAAAGAGTTGGACACAACTTAGTGACTTAACAACAACAAGATCATCACATCACATAACATCCCACCACTATCCTGCTGATTCTGTCATTAGCTTCCTCCTCTCTCAGAGCCCCCCTGCCTGTGTGCTCCTGCCTTTGAAAACCTGTATTCCCTACAGGTGACCCAGTACACAGCCCACTGAAAAGTGTAGTCTTGTCTCCAAACTACTTTTCCTCACAGAAAGAAACCCCTGAAATTCCAAAAATAATTTTTCACCATCTCTTTTTATTTCCCAGTGAGGAAAAGAGCTAGAATCCCAATAAACCTATTATGCAATCTCTCAGAGGGGTGTCTAAAAAGACACAAAGAACACAGTATCCACTTTTGGAATCTCATCTCTCTCAAGGGCTAATCTCAACCTACCTCATTCTCACACCCCATCCTCTACTTCTATCTCTCTCCTACACTTGGGTCACAGACTTTTTTGGTAAAGGGCCAGAGAGTAAATATCTTCAGGTTTGTGGGCACTATCGTACTACACTCAGCTCACCATTGTAGCATGAAAGTTCATATGTGTGTGCTAAATTGCTTCAGTCATGTCGACTCTTTGCAACCCTATGGAATGTAGCCCATGAGACTCCTTTGTCCATTGGATTCTCCAGGCAAGAGTACTAAAGTGGGTTGCCATGCCCTTCTCCAGGGGATCTTCCCAATCCAGGGATTGATCATGCATCTCTTATGTCTCCTGCATTGGCAGGCAGGTTCTTTACCACTAGTACCACCTGGGAAGCCCTGTAGTCATAGGCAATATTCAAAACTAATGAGTGTGGCTGTGAACCAATAAAACTTTCTTTATGGATACTGAAATGTGAATTGTGTATACTTTCCATGTGTCACAAAATATTCTTTTGACTCTTTTTCAGCCATTTTAAAATGCAGAAACCATCCTTAGTTTACTTGCCATATAGGCTATGGGTAGGATTTAGCCCATGAGCCATAAGCCTACAGATTTAGGAATGACTTATTCTAAAGCCCCTTTATGGGATTCTACTTCTTTGCTTGGCCTGATTATTTAGAAGGGGGAGAAGGGCAGGAGCCTAGAATCAGATTATCCCTTGAGGCAGCCAAATATTCCCAGCTTAGGCATAAAGGGAACCCTTCCCATCAGCAAATCCTCTCTAATTCTCTTCTATCTCAAGGAAGATCCTTTCTTGAAGTGAAGATTTGTCACCAGAGTAGACATTTAAACTGAGCCTTGAAAAATACATGGCAAAGGGAAGCAGGAAGTGAAGAAAGTGTTCCATGCAGAAAGCTGTTTGGGAATCAGTAGGTAGAATTACTCTCAGAACTAAAGCCCTATGTCACCTCCTGCCATCTTTTTCTTTACCTCTGTTTCTACCTTGTTTTATTCACTCATATCTCCCAATCATGCTTGTATTGTTTATGAAAATTAAGTTTGTTATTGTTGTTGAATGTTCTGAATTTCAAAATTATTTACAAACACTTTTTCTAAAAATAAAGTTGCTTTTTCACTTGTACATGGTCTCTGATTCCTTTTTAACTGATGATATTTGCCCACTTCAAAGGAGCTTTCCTCTTTCTTTACATGAAAAACACCAAAATACATAAACCATGGCTTGTTCATTTTTAATATCTATGTTTCCATTATGGATCAATGAATAGGAATGGGAGTTAGCTGCATAGAACAACTTAAAAACAAAGCTAAGCTGAATATGAAAAAAATGAATGGTTAATTCTAACTATAATTGTCCAGCATACATATGCTTTTAATTCTCTTACACTAACAAAGAAACATGTGCAACCAATTCTCTATTTATTTGCCACAATCCAAAGTCCTCCCACCTTCCATATTCATGGACCAGCTTCTTCCTATTACCCAGCTGAGGTCCAAGCCTGCCAACTGGGGGACCAAGCTGGGCTGGATGTGCAGCCAAGAACAGAAGGGGAGTAATTGTGAGATTTTCCTGGACTCAGTAGCTAACATTATCTGACTAAATGTGTCGTCTTCTACACTGGTACCTAAATGCTTTCCAAAGCACTTTTCCCACAAATTAGTTTTATAATTTAAATACACACAAACATACAATAGAACTGTGGTCAGAAGACCTGGGTTTCAATCGTAGTGCAACCTCTTTTTAGATTAGAAACCTTCTAGAGCCATCAGTCCATAGAGAAGAGTAATACATACCTTTACAAGTATGTCAGTTTGTTACCCTGCTGCAACAAAGTACCACAGACTGGGTGGCTTAAACAAGAGAAATTTATTTTCTCACAATTCTGGAGACTAGGGTCTGAGATCAAGTTGAAGGCAGTGTTGGCTTCCTTTGAAGAGTCCTTCTTTGGCTTATAATAGCAATCTTTTTCCTATGCTTCACATAGTCTTCTATGTGCATATGTCCTAATCTCTTCTCATAAAGACACATCATATTTGGTTATGGCCCATTCTAATAATCTCACTTCAACTTAACTACTTCTTCAAAGACCCCATCTCCAAATACAGCAACATTCTGAGGTACTGGGCCTTAGGACCTCAATATATGAATCTGGAGGGGATACAATACAGTAAGAGGGTTGATGAATGTTTTGAGGATCAGATTGAATGAGATCAAAAAAGTGAAGGTATTTGACTCTTAGTAGATATTTGATAAATGCCAGTTAAATCTAAACAAGTAATTTTTAAGTATCCATTTTATATTATTATTTACTATAATTTTATAGTATCTAGATCTAATGCAATATTGTCCGAAACATCTGATGTTGAAGATAAATTTTAAATAAGAAATCTATACTTCTTATAGGAATGCACAACTTCAATCCTATAACAAAGTTATTCAAAACTCTTGAGTTAATTCCTTTGCTGCCTTTGAGATTCAGCAATAATCAGGGAGGAATTACTTCCCTTCAGTATCCATGTGATCATACTGCTCATGAAGATCATAAAAATTTTCTTTGGGGGAGTTCTGAGTATTTTAAACATCCTAGTAATTAGAGTTAATTTTCTTCAAGGCCTTGTATCTAAAGAGTCAAAATTTTAAGTTTGATAGTTTGACTCAAATCCACGATGTGTGTAAATGTGTATATATATGTTCCCTATACATGTAGAAAAACTGTAAAATTAGAAAAATCCTGTGGTAATACTAATAAATACTAAAATAATCAATAAATGCCACATCAATGAATGCATTTTTACTGTAATTCATACATAAAAAATAGATGAAACTCTCAATACTTTTGAAGGTACTAGTCTAGGCAGGGGCTTCCTGGTGACTCAGCAGTAAAGAATCTGCCTGCAACGCAGGAGACCAGGTTTCTATCCTCAGGTTGGGAAGATCCCCTGGAGTAGGAAATGGCAACCCACTCCAGCATTCTTGCCTGGGAAATCCCATGGGCAGAGGAACCTGGCAGGCAACAGTCCAAAGGGTCACAAAGAGTTGAACACGACTTAGAGACTAAACAACAACAGTCAAGGCAGGAAAGAGAAAAGATAAGGACCTCTCCAATACTTTTATCACTGAATTACTTTTCTTAAAAACTATCAGCTCCAGTTTTATGATGATTTTTAGTAGCTATGAAGTGTTCATTTAATAAACAAATATCACATATACTAATAGAAAAATACAGATATCACTTGACTCAAGTAAGTTTGCTCTATGATTCTTAATGAAGGAGAACAAAAAATTAAATCAATTACAGAACCTGCAACCTGAAACAAGCACTTCACTTGTATGTTTCCTCATATTGGAATATGTTGTTTCAGGTGAAGGAAACTACAGGCAAAGTAGATGGCTGGAGCCCAACTTGATAAAAACATTGTAAACACCTAGAGTCTAGAAAAAGGAGAAAAAATGAAATTATTTTCTAGTATCTGTAATTATAGAGGCAGCATGGAGAAAATTCCAGAAAGTCCAGGGAATTTGGGAAGGATAGGAAATACTGAGCAATTCAAACTGCTAGAGTAGGTAGGGACTCAGTGAACTACTTCTCTTAAAACACTGTGATAAAGATCAGCACATTAAAAACACCCTCCACGTAAAACTTTTAAAACTCATTCTTTTGTATACTCTCTTCTCTAGATATACATCACTTATACTTGTAAGAATGTGACAAGATCAAAAAACAGAAAATCCGCTCCCATTCCCTTTCCATTTTGTCTTCACCTTCAGCAACCCTTGCCCCATCAGAAAAAAAAAAAAAAAAAATCAAGTATTTCATTTGTTGGGCTTCCCAGGTAGCACACTGGTAGAGAATCCGCTTGCCCCCTAGGAATGGAAGATACCCTGGAGTAGAAAATGCAACCCATTCCAGTATTCTTGCTTGGAAACTTCCCTGGACAGAGGAACTTGGCAGCCTACAGTCCATAAGGGCGCAAAGAGTCAGAAATGACTAAGCAACTAAGCACACACATTTCCTTTGTCAAAGGAGGTGCCTGGTAAATAACTTTAACTTTTCTCCCTTGCTTTTGGCTTCCAAAATCCTGGGCCCTTAAGAGAAGGATGAGGCATTTCAATTCTGGAATTGAGGATAATAGGGTTCTTCCTCACTCCCTATCCTGGGACAGAAAATTGAGACCATTCACACTCATATGGCTTTACTACTGGTACTGAGAACTGAGGTCACCTATGTCAAAATGACAAATTTACTCCAGGCAATTCTTTTCTAGGAAGACAATTCTATGAAATAGTAAATAATTTCACCATTTCCTTCAGGAACTTCTTAAAATGAGGTGTAATATTTCATCTTCTTATTTCCCCATATTCTTCCTAATTTTTCAACTAATTTTTTCCTAATTTTTGAACTAAAAGGCAAATGATTATATAAATGGCATTTTGAAGATAAGATTTAACTTCAAGTTATTTTATGTTATATTCAGCTAAAAGGAAAATTTTCTCTCCCCATAGCCCAATACTTTTTTTATATACAGCCCTGGAATTTATTTTAAGTGTTAAGTGACTGTTATACATCTACTTAAAATACTTTTAATACAATTCACAAGCTATTATTCCTGAAAACCATTTCTGAAATGCATTGACAGTTGGTAGTGTGTTCATTTCTTTGTTAACAGAAATGCCATTATTTTGGACTGCTCCTAAAGTCATATAATTAGAAATTTTGGTCCAGAACAAGAAATAAATTAAAAAATGTATTCATCTAATAGTAGATGATAATTGGTAGAGGTGGCAAAGATGATGAAAAGTAATAACTAAATATAGACATTCATTTTACATTTTTATTCCATGTATACATTATTCTATTAATTTTAGCAAATAATACACTATATTTTTCAGTGACTTAATCAACACTTCTCTTAAAAATGTCTTTATAATTTTAATTTATAGACATTATAATCTCAAAATGAACTGTACAAATGTATTTTTATTTACACTTTCCTGAATGTGTTATAGACATATGAGATTGAGAGACAACTAAACTTCAAATAAACAAATTTTACTGTAAAGTTTACTATTAAATTCATAATCCCACAAGTCAGTCTGTTACTCAAATCATGATAAGTATCAATTTATAGTACGATTAAGATTTTAAAATATTAAAACTAGACTGCACAAAGATAATTATGTTTTGTGGGAAATGGATTGGTATTTTAAACGGATGCTTATCAGCAACAAATTTTTTGCTGAATAACAATTCTCGTTTTTTGTTAAAAACTCCCTTGAGGTTTAATGTATATACTTTTAAGGTCATTTTGAAGCATATTTATATAACATAAAATTCACCCATTGTAAGTGTAAAGTAACATGGTTTTAGTAAGTATATAGAGTTGTGCAACTACTACAGGAGTAAGCTTTGGAACGCTTTACTCACCCTCCCAAATTCCCTCATGCCCCTTTGTGATCAAGCTGTTCCTCACCTCCAGCCTCAAGGCAAGCACTGTTCTGCCTTCTGCTGTTGTATTTAGCTTTTTCCAGGACTTCACCTTCATATTTCCTATGTCTTTTGTGTCATTTATTTTTTTACTTGTCATTGTATTTTTAAGATAGTTCTACATTGCTCTGTGTCAACAGTTTATTTTGCTTTATTTGCAGCTGTATTCTGTTGAATGCTTATGCCACATTTTGTTTACACATGGACCAGCTGATAGGTATTTGAGTGTTCCTGTTGTTTGGTGACTATGAATAATGCTGCTATGAACATTTGTGTACAAATCTTTGTGTGGACATGTATTTTCATTTTACTAAGGTAAACCCGTAGGAGTAGAATCACTGGGTCATGTAGTAGGTCCATGTTTCAACTTTTAAGACACTGACAAAACTTTCCAGTAGCTGCACCACTTTGCACTTTCACTAGCAGTGTATGAGAGTCTTGGTTGTACCATATCTTCACCAATACTTGACATTTCAGTCTTTCTGACAAATTCTAATATGAATATAGTAGTATCTTACTGTGGTTTAAATTTGCATTTCCTTAATGACCGATCAAGTTGGACATCTTTTTGTTAAGTACCTGTACAGATCTTTTCCATTTCTTAAAATTGAGTTGTTTTTATCTTTGGGTTGTAAAAGTTCTAAATTAGATCTGGACACAAGTCCCTTGTCAGATATATGCTTTACAAATATTTTTTCCCCAGGCTGTAGCTTGCCTTTTCATTTTCTTAATGATATCAACAAGCAAAAAGTTTTAATTTTTTTGAAGTCTATTTATCAATTTTTAAATTTATGGTTCATGCTTTTTGTGTGTTGTCTCAAGGTCACAAAGTTTTTCTCCTATACTTTGTTCTATACGATGTATGTGGTTTTGCTCTTACATTTAGGTCGGTGATCTATTTTAAATTAATATTGATATATGGAGTGAAGAAAGATGAAAGTTCATTTGTTTTCCATGTGGGTATATAGTTATTCCAGAAACATTTCTTGAAAAGTCTATTCTCTTCCAATTGACATTCTTTGATACCTTTACTGAAAATCAACTGACCACATAAGCATAGGTCCATATCTGGATGCTCAATTCTGTTCCATTGATCTATATGTCTATCATTAATCCTGCAAAACGGGATAATATTTAGAGAAAACTAATCATGTTCAATACCTTTCATTGAAACATACAATTTATCTAAATTTAAATATAATAATAGGCAAACAAGGATGATTAACCTTTCTTTACCTTGTATTCTTTACTACCATCTAAAACAAAAGTGATAATTAGATCATTTTGGATATTTTTACTGGATGCGGAAAAAAATAAAAGGAAAAACCTATTGTCTGTGGTAGTAAACTCTTACTAACTACTGTGAAGGGCAAATTCATTAAGAATAATTTCCAAATTTAAGAGGGTTAAATAAACATGATGATGAGAAAACTGAAGCACAGTAAGAATACACATAGTTCTATTAAACTGGTTAAAATCTTTAACCACAGATGAATTACAACTATGGGTATAAAACATAATATTAGGTGATATAATGACAGAATCATTGTCAATAATTTTGAGAAATGGAGAACACAAGACATGACAGAAGACTGAAGATGCACAGATGTTTTCATTTTCAAAACATAAAAAAATAGATTCTAGAAACTTAAGGCTAATAAGCATAATATTTAAAGCTGGTAAAATTATAGAAGAGATAAAGCATATATTTTATCAACAGTTTTTTCAAATGATCACTGGAAGATAAAATAATTTTTCACCAAACTAAATCCCTTAAATTACACACCTGAAAATGACTAACACAGATCCTGAATTACTGTGACTAGTAAGTATCTTTTTTTTTTTTTTAAGTAAAAATCTCTTTTATGGGAAAGGAGGGTTTACTGTTTTCTGATTATCACAGGAAAATACATTTATCCAGCTCTAAGATTTCAGGAAGATGCCTTCACATGCATCTTGCTATATATCTTTTAAGTATATATCTTACAGATGTTGGAACTAAAGACAAAGAGTTTTGTAAAATATAGATTGTACGACCAGTAAATAATGCAATGGACTCTCAACCTGAGTCAGGTTCTGACTTTGATGTATATACTTTTCCCATATGTTACAATTTCTTTGGTTAATCCAAAGACAAAAAATTGACTATTACCTTCTTAAAAATAAAGTAAAGCAACCTCAAATCTTTCTCTGGGAAATCATACAATGAAAAGAAAGAAAATAAATGAGGTAAACACACAATGGTATGCAAACAAAATTATTTTTAAAATATTGTGTACAATTCTAGACTTAAAAACAGAAAAAGTTGGGACTTTCCTGGTGGTCCAGTGGCCAACACTCTGCACTCCCAATGCAGGGGGCTGGGTTTCAAGCCCTGATCAGGGAACTAGATCCCACATACCTCAACTAAGAGAGTTCACAAGCCCCAACTAAGACACAGTTCAGCCAAATAAATAAACATATAAAAATAAATATTAAAAAAGCAGAATAACTTGCTGAACGGTACTGTTCTCAAATTATCAAAATGGATGCCTCCTTCTCTGTGCATGGTAAGCCTAGAGACACCAAGTAAGCATGTACATGCTCAGTTGCTCAGTCGTATCTGACTCTTTGTGACCCCATGGACTGTAGCCCACCAAGCTCTTCTGTTCATGGAATTTTCCAGGCAAGAACACTGGAGTGGGTTACCATTTCCTCCTCCTTGGGATCTTGCCATCTCAGGGACTGAACTTTTTTTTTTTTTTTTTTTTTTAGTTTTGCCATACAATGACATGATATCACCATGGGTTTACATATGCTCCCCCTCCAGAACCCCCCTCCCTCCTCCCTCCCCCGGGGAAATCTCATTGCACCAGCCCCGAGCATCAATCCTGGGCTGGCGATTGATTAGACATATGATAATTAACATGTTTTCAATGCCATTCTCCCATATCATCCCACCCTTTCCCTCATCCACAGAGTCCACGAGTCTATTCTATACATCTGCGTTCCTTTTGCTGTCTCACATGCTGGGTTCTCGTTACCGTCTTTCTAAATTCCATATATATGCGTTAATATACTGTATTGTTGTTTTTGCTTCTGGCTTACTTCACTCTGGATAATGGGCTCCAGTTTCGTCCATCTGAGTAGAACTGATTCAAATGAATTTTTTTTTAATGCTGCAGCTTGCAGCTGGGTGTAGGGACTGAACTCTTATCTCCGGCATCTCTTGCATTGGAAGGCAATTCTTTACCACTGAACCGCCTGGGAAAGGGATACCAAGTATAGACTAAGAAATACACAGAAGTTGAATATATGAATTTTGAAGTTCAGAGAAGAGTTAAGGCTAGGAATATGAACCTGGACAAGTCAGTGCATTTGTGATATTTAAATCTATGAGATTGAAGAGATCACTAGGAAGTGAGTATAGACAAAGACCAACAAGTGGGTCTTGGGACATTTAGGAACATAAGGAAGATTCATTAAGCAAGACTGATTGGAGGCAGCCAGGGAAGTGAAGAGAAAAACATAGAAGGACTAGGTCCTGAAAACTAAATGAAGTGTTTCAAAATGGTCCACTGTGTTAAATGCTTCTGAGAAAGCAGATCGGATAAGACTGAGACTTGAAGCAAAGTAGAGATGGGACAAGAACAGTTTCAGAGGAAACAGAGGGACAGAACCTAATGGACTTGGTTCAAGATAAAATGAGAAGGGACAAAACAGAGACAGACAGTACTTTTAAGAGGTTTTTCTATAGAGAGGAGCAGAAAAAAAAATCAGAAGTTGAAGGGCAATATATGATCAATGGGCAATGTTTTGGTTTGTTTTTACGGTTGAGAAATTTTATAACATGTTTGTAAGTTGGTAAAAAAAAATAATCCTATAAAAAAAGAAAAATTGATGATGTAGAAGAGAGAGGAAAACATTTTAGCAGAAAAAGCCTGGAGTGGTTCAGAAATAATAGTTCTTGGTGCACAAATGGAGGATTTGGCCTGAGTTGGCAGACCATCCATTTCACTCAAGCAAGGCAATGTATACAGGTACAGATATTGTTTGACCAATAGATTTAAGGAGGGTTTCAGGAAGCATACACTGAGAAAAGTGAGAAACCTAAAATGATTACTGGGGAGTGACTTCTATGAAAAGGAAAGACGGGACGGGGGAGCCATCAGACCACTATGTAAATAAAATAAAAAAAACTACTAAGCTATCATTTTTTATGAAGACATATTCTGAGACATAAAAATGCTTAGAAAAAATATACTACCCATACAACTGTCCAGAAATTTTTTCTTGAAAATATGACAAATGATTTGAGAGAATAATCAAAACAACTCACAGAGGGGAAATCGTGTTATAAAAGAGCTGGTAATCAAGTTAAACAAAATTAAGTCTAATTACTTTTTAATAAATATCTCTGCAACTTATATTAAAAAACCAAAGGCTTAAATAACATTTAAGCTGGGATTTGAAAACAATATTTAGACAGATGAAGAACTGGGAGAAGAGCATTACAGACAGAAGGAACAACATGGGGGCATTTCCTTAAGCCTGGAATGTAAACAAGCAAATGAATATATAAGGTTATTTTGAATATTAATAATTGCTATAAAGCAGTCAAGAGAGTCCATGTGCTAGAGCCAGACCATGCTCTGCATGCCTCCCTGTGTTAGCCATCAACCAAAATCAAATAGTAGCTTCCAAGTCTTATGTGACCCAGGCAAAACTCCACTTCTTTTCCTTTAAAACTCATAGCCTCACAAGTCATTCATCACAAGCCATGGTCTCTGTACACATCCCTCACTATCCAGCCATTAATCCCTATACTGATTTGTACATCACATTTCCATCCCTCTCCAGCGCAAAAAACCTTTCCACCATGAGTCCTTCTGGAACACAAGTCATCAACCAAATCATATACTTCCTTAATGTCTTCTTTAAAATATTCCTTCTACTAAATTTATCTTACTGTACCCTGTCTCTTTGCTACAACTCCTGCTTCAAGCAGTGGCAGTTTTTCCTCCCAGTCTTCTTATCACAGATCCTGGAGGTGCGGTAGGTGTTTAGTGTTTTATTAATGCTTCCAGAACATCTTCCTTCCCTCTTCCCTCACTTTGAACCACCAGACTAACTGCACCCATTACCACTGTTGTTGAAGTTACCTTGAACATTTTAGCTCCTGGACCACTTCACTCTAAGATTCCTCCTATTCTTACTCTTGGGGATTTTGAGATTCTCACTGATAATCCACCCAGTATCTTGGCCTCTCAGTTCTTTAGTCTCCTCTCCTCCAATGACATTGCCTTTTACTCTGTTACTCACCCTAAAATCTTTCTAGATATTTCATTACCATTGATTAATCCCTACATAATCTCAATTTCCCTAGTGGCTCAGACAGTAAAGTGTCTGCCTGCAATGTGGGAGACTTGGGTTCGATCCCTCGGTCGGGAAGATTCCCCTGGAGAAGGAAATGGCTACCCACTCCAGTATTCCTGCCTGGAAAATTCCATGGACAAAGGAGCCTTGTAGGCCAGTCCATGGGGTCGCAGAGAGTCGGACATGACTGGGCGACTTCACTTCACTTCAATCTCAATTTCAAACATCCCGTCTTCTAATCTGTACCTTATTTCTAGAATCTCAATTCCAGACCCCTTCAATACCCTTGGGATCTGCAATCCATCGATCCTACCACTATCTCATTGTCTCTTACCTTTTCTCTCATCTCCTTATTTCTTTCTCTCTCTCCTTGGTATTATGGGTTGAACTGGACCCCTCTAAAGAAATGCTGAAGTCCTAGTACGTGCTCCTGGTAGTCCCCAGCAGCTGTGAATGTGATCTTATTTTAATATAGGGGCTTTGCAGAGGTAATCAAGTTGAGGTCATTAGGATAGGCCTTAATCCGATATGACTAGTGTCCTTAATAGAAAGAGGAAAGTTTGAACACCAACACTCAGAGGGAAGACAACCATGTAAAGACAGGGGTAGAGATCTGAATTACGCAAGCACAAGCCAAGGAACACCTGGAGCTATCAGAAGCTGGAAGAGGAACATGGCCTTGCCAACACCTTGATTGCACATTTCTAACCTCCAGAACTCTGAGACAATACATTTCTGTTATTTTAAAGTACTAAGTTTATGGTACTTTGTTACAGAAGTCCTATTAAACTAATACACCAAGTTAAACTATATATGGTCAGATAATGACATTATGATAAAAGGTATTAAATGACCAAATGATAAAATCATTCCCATGCATACACTCTGAATTAATTCCCTTGTCTTTCTCTTACTTTGTTGTACTTGGCTAAACAATAAACACTGACTAAATTCCATTTTCAGCTTTCTTCGTGACTACACTTGCACAGTAAAGCCTGGTTTAAGAAAAATACATAACCATATTGATTGATCTTACTTAAAATACATGGTTATTAAATGCAATTGGACTTAAATGGTGGTTGGCAATTATACTGAATTTCTCTACTCCACTCACTCCTCCTTTCTCCTATGAAACTATTTCATCTCTCTCTCTCTTAAAATCTCCAAAAACTCCTCCCTAATCTTTACTCATAGTAAATGTCCTATTTCGATGACCTTTCTAAAAAAGTTTCCACAAGCTCCCAGGACATCTTATCTATGTGTCCTCATGTTATCTGCATGTCTATCATCTTATCTACAGGTCCTCATGTTCTTTGCCTTCCATCTGTGTTCTTAGCCCTTCCCTTTACACAATACACTATCCCCTCTTCTCTACAAAGAAATCGCTCTAAAAACATCCTTTCCTTCCTCTACCATAAAACTTTCCTTCCCTACCAGATCATTTCTACTAGCTATTATTTCTCCCTTCACTTCCAGCCATAGCCCTCTCATCTCTGCTCCAGAAAATAACATCTACTTCAGTTTACCATGACAGTTGCAGTTTACACTTTATTATTAAATATTGGTTTATTATAATGCCCTTTTCAAATCGGAGAAGGCAATGGCAACCTACTCCAGTACTCTTGCCTGGAAAATCCCATGGACAGTGAAGCCTGGTAGGCTACAGTCCATGGGGTCGCGAAGAGTCGCAACCGACTGAGGGACTTCACTTTCTCTTTTCACTTTCATCCATTGGAGAAGGAAATGGCAACCCACTCCAGTGTTCTTGCCTGGAGAATCCCAGGGACGGTGGAGCCTGGTGGGCTGCTGTCTATGGGGTGGCACAGAGTCGGACAAGACTGAAGTAACTTTGCAGCAGCATCAGCAGCAGTGCCCTTTTCAAATATATTCCAGTTTGGATTGTAAATTACATAGCTAGCTTACCTCCTGGTGTAAAACTCCCTAAAACTGTTGTCTGTCTTCATTCTCTCCAATGTTTCACCTTTTATTCTCTCTTGTGCCCCATGACAAATAGATCTTGCCCCCACAATTCCATTGCAACTTTTTCAAGGTCAACAGCCATGTTCTTATTGTTTAATCTGTCAGTTTTCACTCATCTTTTTGACCTCTGAGCAGCATTTAACAGTCAACCATTCCCTCCTTCTTAAACAATGTCTCCATTAGGCTAGATTTTAGGGCACCGCTGTCTGATTATCCTTCCAGCACCACTTTATGGTCTCCTGTCCTGGTTTTTCCTCACCTTCCTGGCCTCTGAACACTGGATTGGCAAAGAGCTCATTCTTTAAACTTCTGCTTTTTATCTATATTCATTCTCTCCTTACTATTCTCCCAAGCTATTTAGGGATGGAACTAAAATCCATCATACCTCCTCAACAACACATACTCTGAGTAAAGAGATGCTAAAACACAATAAATGATTCTTAATTTTGTCTAAGGAAGAGTTATCTTCAAGGATTTTGCTTTGCTGAAGATGGGTGTACATCACAGCTGAGTGGTTCAGATACAAAGGTTAACCATTCTGCTAGGCATTTAAATAAGTTGCTCAGGTTAGAAACCATGGATCAGCCCTAGACTCTTAGCTTTTATATACCATGTCCAATCCAACAAATTCCCTACAGCTGCACCTTCAAAATGTATCTAGGCTCCAACCACTTCTTACCACTTCTGTTCCTTTAACACCTTTGATCCTATACCTTTCAGTTGCTAATGTCACACAAAATTAACATCATTATACAGTGTCCAAAAACAAAAACTAATAATTTTTAATGTATTGTCCTCAAACTATACAGAAAATAAAATCTGGAGTTACAAACCAAAGTTACAATAATACTAGCTATTGGACTAACGATTTTTTTTTAACATATCAGTCTCTTAAATCTTGTATAAAACAAAAAGTGGAGTCACACATCATTGTTACAGTAACACTAGATTTTATAATTGTCTATATATTTACTTTTCCTGAAACTTTTATTCTTTCATATGACTTCAAGTTACTAATGTCCTTTCATTTCAAACTTTGTATGCTTTGTTTTTAATGATGACAGTCACTACTGGTGAGAGTGCTTCTGAGGATACAAACTTTGTTCAAGCCTTTTAGAAGGTAGTTTTTATCTTGGAAAATTGATGGTCTTTGATGCAGTTATTCCACTTTTGGAAATCTATCCTAAGAAAATAATCCCAACATATAGGCAATCTTTTGGAACAAAAATGTTCATTAGAGTTACTTACATTAGTGAAACACTGGGGAAGACCCAAATGATTAATAATAGAGCAATTGTTATATAAATTTAGTATATATACTCAATAAGTCTTTTATAATAATAAAATTGTATCTATAAAGCATTCAAAGTGATGTGGGGAAATGGTTCATAGTATGTTAAGGAGAAAAACTATTCCATGATTACACAAATGTAAATACCAGGCAACTTGTGTAATTACAAAACAAAATAATGAGATGTAACATTGATGAAAACACACTTAGTGTACTCATATTATTAAGATACTTTAGAAGTGGACAATCCAAGCAATTACGTTAAAAAAAAAAATACAATGAGGTTGTGATAGGTAGAATAATGCCCCCCCACCCCAGCTATTCACCTCCCTAGAACTTTTTGTTTTACACGCAAAAGGAACTTTGCAAATATAATTTAGATTTTCAAACATGATTATTCTGGATTATCCAAGTAGCTCGGATCTAATCATAGGGAGTCCTTAAAAGCTGTGAATGTTCTCTAGGTAGAAACAGAAGAGATGAGACAGAATGGGAAGGTCAGAAACATATAAAGTGTGAAAAGGACTCAACCTACTGTTGCTCACTTTGAAGATGGCAGACGGAAGTCTCAAGCTAAAGGATATGGGTGGACTTTGGATGCCAAGAACAATTCCCAGTTGGGAATGACAACCAGCAAAGAAACCTCGGTCCTCCAAGGAACTGCAAGGAACTGATGTTGGCCAACTGAATGACTTCAAAGAGGATTCACCCCCAGAGCCTCCAGAAAGGAATGCAACCTAACACCTTGATTTCAGATTCGTGTGGCTCTCAGAAGTGTTCCCAACTGAACCATACTGTCCCTACTGAACTGTGAAATAATAACTTGTAGTTTCTTATGACAATAGTAGGAAACTAATGCAAAGGGTGAAACATAGGTCAGCTTAATAACAAATGACATCGGCACACTATAAAGAGGAAAGGAACACATACCTTTTACTTTTTTTTTTTTTTTCCCTGCTACACAGTATACGAGATCTTAAGTTCCCTGACCATGGATCCAACCCATGCCACCTGCAGTGAATCACTGCAGAGTCTTAACCACTGAACCACCAGAGAAGTCCCACCTTTCACGTATTTTTGATCATGGAGACAACATGCATACTATAAAAGGAAGCTTAATAGTATGCCTGGATGGACTGAGAGAGTATTGTGCTTAATAAAATATGATAAAATAAGACAAACAAAAATACTTTGTTATTGCTATTATGTGGAACCTAAATAATAAAACTAATGAACATATTTTATATAACAAACAGACTCACAGATACAGAGAACAAACTAGTGGTTATCAGTTAGGAGAGGGAACGGGGTATGGAAAAGACAGAGATATATTATAGGATACATTGTACAGCACAGCCATTATTTTGTAGTAACTTTAAATGGAGTAAAATCTATAAAAATATTTAATCTTTATATTGTACACCTGAAATATTGTAAATCATTTATACTTTGGTTAAAAAAAATAGTATTAATAGGCTATCACCAAAAAAGGGTTAGAAAAAGAAAAAACAAGGTTGTCAAGGGTGTCAAACCACTCTAATACAATGATTTGATAATGAAAAGATCAAACGGTCTGGTCATTCAAGGCAGTTTGGGAATTTGGGTGCAATTAAGAAAGTAACTAAGCAGTGGATTGTTAAATACAAATGTTGAACCAACCCGTGAGCTTGGGTATTTGGAAGTAAATGTGCTGACTCTGATCAAGTCATATGGTTAATAAAATCATTTAATTATACTTGATCTTAGCCAAAGGCCAAGATGCGATATTAAAATCATTTAATTATAGACCCACATTGTGTCACTCTTTTCTCAGGTCAGCACCTCTAGATGGAAGGCTGACTGGGAAGACATGGGCTCATTTTCCTGGTGCTGTGTGCAAGTTACCTGGGACTAGAATAACACAGGTAGTCTAGGTTTAGATAGGAGCTGGCAGGCTATGGCCAACTGCCTATTTTCATAAAGTTTTACTGGAACATCACCATATCCATTCCTTTTCATATTGTCTGCAGCTGTTTTCACTCTGCGATGGCAGAACCGAGCAGCTGTAACAGATACCACATGGTCCACAAGATACTATTTGGCTCTTTACAGAAAAACAAAACTAAACAAAACCCACCTGCTGACTCCTAGACTAACGAATATAGGGCTTAAATGAAATGAGGTAAATGGAAAAATGTACACTGAGGTTTAAAAAAGTAAATTACAAATATAAAGGACAGGAGAGACCTGACTTAGCAATAACACACATGAATCGAAAAAGTCCTAATGGTTACAAACCAGCACATATTATGTATGGACAGGAAAAAGTCCTTAAAAACCAAGTAGACATACTCTTTTGCTGTGCTAAGTTGCTTCAGTCATGTCTGGCTCTTTGTGACCCTATGGACTATAGCCTGCCAGGCTCCTCTATCCATGGGATTCTCCAAGCAAGAATACTGGAGTGGGTTGCCATGCCCTCTTCCAGAGAATCTCCCCAGCCCAGGGATTGAATCCATGTCTTCTGTGTCTCCTGCATTGCAGGTGATTCTTTACCCATTGAGCCACCTGGGAAGCCCAAAACATAGCCTGAGATTACCGTAAAAGAAACAGTATATGGACCAGTAGTTGCCATTCTTCTGGCATTAACCATGCTCCAATACATACTCTTCTCTCCAACCTGTTCTCTGCCTAGAACCTTATCATTCTGGTTAACAAACACACCTTTCAGACTTTACCTTAGATACCATCTCCTCTGCAAAGCCTTTGATTCCCCAACAGTAGGTTACATATACTTACCTATCGTGGCATTTAACTCATCATATTAAAATTGAAATTTACTTGTCTAGCTCCCTATGTGGGAGATTTCACCTACACGGGCAAGGACAGGTGGCTGGTATCCTAACACCAGACTCAATGCCTGCCATGTAACAGTTTTAAACATGTTTTGGGTTAATAAATCCCATTATAGTTCTCATTAGTCAGACCACGGTATTAAGTATTTAGCTGAGCAAACTGCTGGTTCCCCACTCAAATCTACTGCTTCCCTGCAGGCAGAGCCCTAATTTTAACCAATGGTGGTTTTGGCAGGAATGTGATATACTTCAATAAGAAGCATGAGTGCACATCTGATGAGGAATTTCGGAAAAGGAGTTTTACAGAAAAAGGAAACTAAAAAGTTGCTTAGCTTGCTCATTCTGTTTCTCTCTTCAGAACTCTTTTCTCTTGCCTTCATAGTTCTAATGAATCATACAGAAAACCTCTTGTTCAACAGCAAGGAATGGAGAGAGTGAAAATAAACCAGAGTGAAGAAAGTACCAAATAATTATCACAATGCTACATACACTATTAAGAATTATGAAGCAAATGTATTGTATTTAAGATAAAATGCTAAGATGCCACAATATTACTGCTATGCCAATAAAATTTCTCCAATAGCAGCAAGCTATTGGAAAAGTCCTGACTCACTTTTCCATAGATATTGGAATCTTAAGATCTCTACAGATTTACTTTTGTGGGCAAATCATTTACAGAAGAACTGAACTTCTGTACGTACGTGCCAATCTGCACACTGTAA
This sequence comes from Antilocapra americana, assembly GCA_007570785.1. Lineage (NCBI taxonomy): Eukaryota > Metazoa > Chordata > Mammalia > Artiodactyla > Antilocapridae > Antilocapra > Antilocapra americana. The sequence continues at coordinate 32,912,489 of ML663562.1, read as the reverse complement.
GACTGTCCGTTTCCATTTTGTTCTTTAGACTTCAGTTCATATGACACACCAAGTGAATTGCTTGTCATAGATTTCTCTTAGTGACTGGGAATCTGTTCAACATTATTTCCTCACACTGGATTTGCTCCCTATGGTTACTTTTAAAAACTTCTGCCCTGACTATACTATGTACATTTTAATTGGAGTTATTTTAAGTATTGTGAAAAGAAATTTGACTTTGATCAGATCCCTAATGCATTTATTTCACCTTATCCTTCAGGGGTAATTTTGATCTTTACTTATTCTTTAGTCATATGCCTTCTTATTTTTGCAATTCTTAGTCTTGATAGTTGTGATTCAATATCTGAGTTTTTTGTTACATCTATAAAACAATTCTCCTAACTAGCTGCAAGCAGGTTAATCACCTCACTGTATAATCCTAACCTCCAAAATGCTCAAGTTTATTCCTTCACCTAAACCATCAACTATGTCTTCACATAAAAGTGAAGAATTAAACAATGAGAAATTTTACTTACCATTCAATAAAATGAGAACAAAATCTAATGTATAAGTTATTTAGTATCGTCTTTTTATTTACATGGTTTCAAAATCTTTTAAAAGCTATTACTCCTCTTGCTGATTCAGTGATACTTCTTCTAAGACCAAAAAACTATCATATTATACAAATGGAAAAAAAGACATTTAGTTGATTTCATATTAATAGTTCTTAAAATTATTCTCCTAAAAGAGTTTCAAATTTTCAGACCTACCAAAACTACACAGGAGTGTTGGCAACACTTATGCCTAATTTTAATACTGTAACATAAACACAAATTTCCCTCCACTGTACAATGATCCACTGGATAATACCTAATGGCTTCTAAAAACCACCACACATACAGTTTTGCTTCATGTTTGTTAACTTAATTTTTGTACTTCTCAAAAAAGCAGCAAAAATTTTTTAAATGTCAAGTATCATAATTTAATTAAATCGGTGTTTTGAAAACACTATGGCTTTAGTATTTCTATATATGCTGTATGATTCTAACTTTTCATATTTCATTCTAAAAGGAAATTGAAATATAGCTCAAAATTCACTCCCTTCAGCATCCCTGGGTGCAAGGTCAAATGAGATTGTTCATACCTTAAGAAACAAGGCATAACTGATCTTAGGTAACAATTTTTAAAAACTGAAAACTATTTCAGCCACCACTCTTTTGGCCTTACTTCCATTCTGTTTAGCTAACAGGACGGGCAGATCGCAACAGCCACAACACCATATGCTACAATCAAAGCCAGATGACATTCTGGCACTGGCAACTGTATGAAGTGATGTGCTAATTTTCAGTTCTGTGATGATTTGCAATAAATTAAGTAGAATTTCAGATACTCAAAACTCAGAAGAGCATAACAGAGCAAATTTCTCCATTCCCCATCTTTTTTCTTTCTCTATGGACACAAGGAGTCTGCCACTTTTAATAACTACCACATCCTACTGTTGTGCCTAATGTTCCATCTCCCCTCAATCCAACTGAGAGGAAGAACTCAATACCTGAAAAACACCCTTGATACCTCATCCTTTATTTTATTATTTCAACAAATTCATTGAGAACTGACTATGTGCCAGGCACTGTATGAGGCACAAAGAATACAAAGTTGAACAATGACACAAAAACACAATTCCTGTCCTTATGGAGTTTACAACCTAGAGGGTCTATATTAATCAAACAAATACATATAAAATTACACAGGTGTTCAACATTAAGTAGAGGTCACATGATGATGTAATTTTTTTCCTACTCTGAAAATTAGGGAATGCTTCCCTGAGGAAGTGATGAATGAGCTGAAATCTGAAAGACAAACAGGAGTTAACTAAGTGATGAAGGTGTTTCAAGCAAAAGAATAGCATGAACAAAGCTTCCTTTGGTGGAAGGAGCACTTTAATTCTCACTAATTTCAGATATTTAACGTGCAATAAGAGTCAAATACAAAGTAAGTGAAACAAGGAGCACAGTGAAATTAAGAAGTAGTAATAACTATCCTCTCTTAAATGCTTTTAAGTTAATGTGCCAGTCACTGCTTTAATGTTTTTGAGATATTAACTCTTTCAGTGTTCAGAATTACAAATGGCAGCCCTAATAATTGATCTCATAGGTAACAAAATAATTTTGCTTCCATTTAGGGCTAGGTGAGTTACCTTGATTAAAACTGTACTTTAAAAGAGAGAGAGAACTCTGCTGCAGAATAAAAATGAATCAGAAAGGTCAGAGCAGCATAGGAAGACCAATTCGGAGGCTACAGAAGTAACTGCACGCAAAAAGTGCCAACGTCAGCTTAGATTAGCAAGGTGGTAAATGAAGACAAGTAGACAAATTTACAAGGTAAAATGAAAGGATGCAGTAATGAATTGATTGGGGGGGTGGTGGTTAGAGAGAGGAAGTTCTAGGTTACTAGCTTGGGAACCACTGTGATGGTGGAACCTTAGACGGGATACATTAACAAAAACTTAACGAGGAATATTTAACCCCTGTATTGACAAGTACTGAATAAAAATAACTACAATAAAAACCCAAAAGAAGTTTCTGATTAATTCTGTCACATATATTTGCCTGCAATCATATAAAGCTATTCTCACATGGCTTAAATAATAATGTTTCATTACAACTAGTGTCACATGGTGATCTTTTGAACTCTATAATGAGAAAAGATAAAAATACAATATCAAGAATATGTTTTTTTGCATATATGAAATTTAAAAGAAAAACACTAATATAATTTTCTTCCCCTGATTACTAACATCTCTGCTAGGGATTTAGCAAAGACAAGGCAACTTTAATTTTAATTTGTGGTCATTTAAAAACTCTGATAAGTTTATTACAGGTTGATTCTTGTATTTCTCATACAGCAAAAAAGATTGAGACTAACTTAAACAAAATTCCCCTCTTATTTTTCAAGTAGTTTGTTTTTATATACACACATATCTTTTAAAAGCATTATATTCATCTTAAAAGAAAAAGATAAAAGACCAATAAGCGATTCCTTTCCTTATCTCTGGAAAAATATATGAAATAAGGAATAAGGTAAAATAAAAACATATAATTGGGAAAAGAGCAGGTTATTAATTGTGATTTCAGTCAAGTCGTTTGTTCTTTCTGAGCCATAAGGTCTTTATTAAACTTTTAAAATGTAAATAACACCTACCTCCCAGGCTTGTTGTGGGAATTATACAATGTTTTTGGAAGTGATTTATGAATTTTAAATCTCTATAAAAATAGTAATCACTATAAATTTTTAAAAATCTAACAAAGTATATAGAATGTTCAGCTTCATATTAATTATTATCTCTGTTGTTTATATGATTTTCTTGAGATGGCCAAATAAATTGAAAATAAGAAAAACATTCAGGATCTATAACAGTAAATAATTATAATACATCATAAATTTAAAATTCATATGGAGCAATGTGTCAAATCTGAAAAACACTGCAAGTTCTAGAGAAGTTCATGTACCATCAATCCTGCTTTTCTATAATAGAGACTGCTTTTGTTGAATATATATCTATAGATCAAAAGTACTCTACTAAGGATATAAGCTATACATTCAAAATATTTAATTATACCTTTGCTTTTAATCTAAAACTATACAACAGTCTTAGATTAAAATGGTTTAACATGATTTCTAAAATACTCTGAGGTAAAATAATAACAATTTAACTTGTTCTTTGCTATATCTTTAGCTTGCAAAACACAGGCTGTATTTTTAAATAATGTTAATGAAAATGGATATTAAAGACAAAAAAAAAAGGCCAGTACCATTTTCAATAAAATCTAAAATCATTCTAACACTTAATGTAAAATGAAACATATTTCCTTCCAAGTATTTAGATATAGGGATGGCTATATAAGTCATGCCAAACAAGCAAAGCACCATAAAGTATCCTAATGTGGTTGAAAAGTTGAAAATTTTCAAGTAACTTAAATAAAGAGCAGTCCAGCTGTTTGAGTTCTATCTTGAATATATTTATGTTTAAGAATGTGAATTTTAAAATAGACCCCACTTAGTTTAATTCTATCAGAAATATATTTTAAATTGTTAAAAGCCCCTGTTTCTTAAATACTCATAAACTTTTATTTCATAATGCATGATTGAGACTCTCTCATGTTGATTTCAACCTTAACAATCCCTAGAAAACAGAATTCAAAATTTACCAGTTATTCTTATTTTAATGTATAAGTTACATAGAACTTTAATCAAAACTAGCATTATAAATTCGACATGTGCAAACAACCACCTGTTAAGATACTGTAGGAATGATATGAAATCATTTTATGTATGTGAAAAGAAAATTCTCTGAAAACACTCCCCTCCTTAAATAGAGGAAAGATGAAGATAAAGAAATAATATAAATAGTATTAATTAAAATTCTTATAGTTACAAATGCTGCCAAATTTAGCAGGATAGTTAAATTACTCTTTGACGTCTAACAATATGTGTTTAAAGGAATGTACAAGTAATGCATTTTAAGTCAGTTGGCCATATACTCTAATGCTTTGCTTTTTTACAGCTTGTGCTTTTTATTTTAACATTTGTGCCATCTTCTTTGTTGAAAATTATAGCTTCAACTTATACAGCTTACCCATCACTTAAAATGATTCTTTTTCACATTTTAAAGTTACCTCCTACATTCCGTAGGGTGATGATTTTCCAGAATTTTCAAACCCAGCAATTAGATAATTTATTAATTTGATTGGACTTTTTTTACAGTAACTTATAGATTTAAGTACATAATTTTAGTAACACTTAAAATGTAAGCCTCCTTTTATTTCACATGAGCCCTAAAAGCATCTAAATCTCTGTAAATAACAGCAAATTATTAACAAAGTGATAAATAAATTCAGCAATCTGTGAGAACATAACAGATTTTCATTTTTCTTTTTAAAAAATGTCTATAATATCAAAATTAGGAAATGACATCTTCTATTCATGAGGCATAGAATTATCTTACAGTATGCACTGACTTCTCCTATATCACACCAGTTTAAAAGAGGGTTAAACCCTAAAACACAAGACAACCAAAAGATTGTAATGCCCGTACCTAGTATTTTCTAAACTGGTTTTGGAATAGTCACCACTTCATCACATTCTATTTCGTTTTATTGTCTTTTCATGAAAAGGAAATTTTCCCATTAATTGGTAACATCACATTATAAATATAACCTCCACACTCCAAAGCTATAACTTGAGTTTCTGGCTGCCACTCCTGATATTCAACTGATGGAGAAGAGCATCTTTTTCTAAGTGAGCCTCTGCAAGAGCTGTTTTAGCTTTAGCCAATTCTTGTTTAAGTGATTCATTCTCTTCCATGAGCTGAAATGATAAATTTGAAAAATAAGAAAATGTAACCATTTTCAGGAAATACAGACTATTTATACAGTATCTAAAAGTGTGACCCACAAGTCAGCAACATTACCCAATGCTTGTGAGGGTGCACTTAAGCTGAAAATTGCTCTGAGAAGTTATTTGGAAACACATACCAAGCACTTACAAATGTCTGTAAGTTTTGACCCAGCAATTTAAAACACGAATTAACTCTTAAGTTCCAAATCTAATAGTGATTTTGTTTAATTTCAATTTCCCTTAAGATGATGCTGGCCTCACTCCTCCTTGCTAAGCCTCTCTCCTCTTTCACCTTTTATGTCACAAATATTTCTTGTTTATCCAGCGTATCTACCTATGGACTTTTCATCTTATCCTCTGATGTTTAAGCACTCTTAAATTTTTTGCATTCTATTAAAGTCCATAATTTGTTGTCCTCTTTTACCACTTGAGTCACTCTCATAGATGTTCTCTTCTACTCCTGTGGCTCCAACAATTATGTATAGCCTGATATAGGGCAAGCCTCTCTTGAGCTCACATTCTTGACACACATTCTGAAGATCTCACTGGACATTTTCATCTAGATGTCAACAGATCGTCTCTCATCAAGACTCAGATGAGAGTCTTGATGGTTCAGTCCTCTTTGAACCATTCCCTAATCCCTAATCTGGAGAAGGCAATGGCAACCCACTCCAGTACTCTTGCCTGGAAAATCCCATGGACGGAGGAGCCTGGTAGGCTGCAGTCCATGGGGTTGCTAAGAGTCGGACATGACTGAGCGACTTCACTTTCAACTTTTCACTTTTATGCATTGGAGAAGGAACTGGCAAATCACTCCAGTGTTCTTGCCTGGAGAGTCCCAGGGATGAGGGAGCCTGGTGGGCCACCGTCTATGGGGTCGCACAGAGTCAGACATGACTGAAGCGACCAGCAGCAGCAGCAGCAGCAGCAGCTAATCCCTAATCAAGAAAATGTAATAAAACCTTCTCCACAGGAAAAAGCATTTACACAGATACATTAAAACATATGCATTCAACTTCAAAGAGTTCTCAGACTTCTTTTAGCTGCAGCTTAAGAATGCCTGTCTCATAGACCAAATTGGGTATTTTACTATACTTCCCTAGACTCTAGTACAGATAACACGTGTATGCTGTGACTACTGTTTACACACTTCTACTTTCCCATTCAATTTTGAGTTTCTCAATAGACAGGGAGTGGTATTCTCTTCCAATTCTATATCCTTAGCTTAGAGCTGACATCTAACAAATCCTGCTAAATAGATGAATAAACTCATTCTGTAGTTTCATCAGAGAGAATTAAAATCCTGCTGGATAGAATTTTGTAAAAGTGTTAGTCCACCGGTCGTATCAGACTCTGTGACCCTATGGACTGTAGACCGCCAGGCTCCTCTGTCCATGGAGTTCTCCAGGCAAGAATACTGGAGTGGGTTGCAATTTCCTTCTCCAGGGGATCTTTTCAACCCAGGGATTAAACCTGGGTCTCCCCCACTGCAGGCAGATTCTCTACCATCTGAATCACCAGGGAAGCCTCACAGTATATATACTAGGATAGCAATTGTTTACAAAAATTATGGAAAGAGACTGAGAGGAAAAATAAAAAATATAGCACTATAGGAGGTTATAATATGTCAGAGCTGTTTTAAAATATTTTTCTAAAGCTCTGAAATATTACAATACTTTTGTAACTTAAAAATAAGACATCAAAAGGAATATATCCTCCAGTTAGTCTTCACAGATGCCAGAAATGGCACTCTCCCACATTTCCTCCTTTATCTTCTATTAGACTACAATTTCTGTGAAGGCTAGGAATTGCCATGCTTTGCTCAACACTGTATCAACTAACTGCCTAGAACATAACAAGCACTCAACAAACGTGATTTAAATAAGTAAATAAATAATGCCTAATAATTATGTTAACTGCTGAACTGAATGAGTATGAATTAGTTTTCCCATTACCTGTTCCCTAGTAAAGTCAAAAGAGCACTCAGGAAAGTTGGCTGACTGCGAAGGCCAAGGAACTTCTGGGCTCGTCTGAGTGGCTTGAGTGACACTGTGTTGTTTCTTCAGATCACACTTTCCACTGGTAAGTAGCACTGAATCACTTTTGACATTTTCTTCCAAATCATTTCTAGTGTTAAGCATCTGAGAATCTAATCAAACAAATAAAATATTCAGATAACATTTCTAAATACTTGATAAATCTTAGGTTCTCTTGTGAAAATCTAATTTAAAATGAGTATATCATAGTATGAAGACATTATTATGAAACAAAAACAATAAAGTCAAAAAAAGAAAAAGCTCATTAATTGGAAAGATTAACAAACTCAAAATCAAAAGCTCATCTGTTGAAATGAAGAATAAAATTGAAAAAAACCTTAGTTGTATAGACCAAAAAATAGAAGATAAAAAGAAAAAAATTACTAGAATCAGACACGAAAGAAGGGACATTACTATTGTCCCTTTAACAGAAATAAAAATAATTATATAGGAATACTGTGAAGAATTGTATACCAATAAATTAGATAACTGAGATGAGATAGAAAAACTTCTACAAAGATACAAACTACCAAAACAGACTCAATAAGAAATAACTAAATCAGTAATCAAAAACAAAACAAAAAACTATTGAGAGAAAAGCCCAGGCCCACATATGACTTCAACAGTGAATTCTACCAAACATTAAAACAATCAATACCAAATCTTTACAAACTCTTCCAAAAAACAGAAGAGGAGGAGCATTTTTTAACTCACTCTATAAAATCAGTATTACCCTGATTCCAAAACCAAAGAAATCATAAAAAAGTAAACTAAAATCAATATACTTATATAAATGAATACAAAAACCCTCAATAAAATATTAGCAAACTGAACCCAGCAATATAATAAAAATAATTATAGGCCATGGCCAAGTGAGATTTACCCAATGAGTGCAAGACTGATTTAACATTCAAGAAATAAATTAATGTAGTACATGACATCAACAAAACAGAATAAAACAAAAGCCACATGGCATTTCAATAGATGCAGAAAAAAAATATTTGACAAAATCCAGTACTTTCTCATGATTAAAACAGCAAACCAGGAATAAAAGTTCCTCAATCTGTTAAAGGAAATTTTCAAAAATTCCACAGCTATTATCACACTTAATGGTAAAAGACTGGATGTTTTTCCCCTAATAATGGGAATAAGACAAGGACGTTTGCTCTCAATACTTTTACTCAACAATGTCCCAGAAGTCCCAGGCAAGGTAATTAGGCAAGAAAAGGAAATAAAAGGAACCCATATTAGAAAGGAAGAAGTAAAACTATCTCCATTGACAGATGACATGATCTTGTACATAGGAAAAAAAGAATACAGAATCCACTAAAAACTCACAGAGCTAATGAACAAGCTTAGCAAGTCTGCAGGATATATGATCAATATACAAAAATCAATTGTTTTTCTAAGCACTGGCAATGAATAATTCAAAATTAAATTAAGAAAACAGTTCCATTTAAAATGTTATCCAAATCAACATTTTTTTACAAATCAACATTTTTTCTAACTTTCTGGATCAGAGAGAGTCAAAGCATTTAGGTTGCAAGTAAACAGAAACCCCAGTCAAACTAGTTTTTAAGCAAGGAAATGTATTTGTTTGCATAATAGTAGAGTCCAAGTGATGGTGCTTCAGGTATGGACAGATACTGGAATTCATACGATGTCCTCAGGAGTGTCATTTTAGGAACCTGACTCTATCTACTTCTCATGTCCACTTCTCTGTTCTTTGGCAAAGGCAACCTCTGGTGACCAAACAAGTAAGTTTTACAATATCATTTTCAATTCACACACAAAAGACTCCAAATGCTTGGTTCACAGTCCATTCATGTTATCATTCAGTGTCCCAAGGGCTGAAATCTTTTGATTGGTCCACCTGGGTCCCTTTCCCACTTTAGTAATAGGGTCATATGATTGTCGGGTTCAACCAAAACCACACTTAATTGTCATGATAGAGAGGTAGTTCATCAAACCGAATTATATTAAGAAGACAGAAGAGTAATATTTGTTCAACATAATTTTTCCCCTTAAAAACATTCTCAGAAGGTGTCAGCTAGGTCAAAGAACAAAAATACTTTTTAAAGCTTTTGTTCATACTGCCAAATTACCCTTCATAATGATTCTAATAATTTTATCCCAATTTTTTATGTATCAAAATAGTTTTATCTACATGGGTAAATGTCACTGAGTTGAGTTTTGATTTGTTCTTGCATTCATACTACAGAAGTCTCAAATCAGAAACTACTTTTTACAATATTGTCCTGTACTGATCATGTTTTTAGTAATATTACTTAGAAAAAATACGCAAGAATTGTTGTACTGGGTCAGACTAGCATACCATTCAGCTTGGTAGGGACTGTAAGGGAAATCCTAAAGTACTACGCCATGGAAAAGTCAAATCCTCTACTCTTTCAAACTCAAAAAACTAATAACACACCTAAAATCTGACTTGATTATGAGTTTATCATATACTTTTGGCTTTCAAACTTAGAAGAGCAAAACCCTTCTTTTACATCTGATATAGAGTGCTAATATAAAGTAAAAAAAACAAACAAACAGCTGTTATATAGGCTGTAGTGAGGAAAACAGGGTCCAAAGCCCATTCTATTTGGCCTATATATCTCACCACTCACGCAATCCTAAGAATAATGAAAAACCACTGACCAAAACAACTCTGAAATCCATTTTATTTCAAACATTGGGAGGTGAAATGAGGAGAGAAAAGGTGGAGGGGAGAGGAAGAAACATGGAAGGAGGAAAAGAAATGAGATGGAGAAAAAGGGAGGAGAGAGTTAGACAGTGGAGAAGAAAGAACAAGCATGGGGAAAAAGGGAGAGGGAGGTAGATGTAACTAGAGATAAAAAAGGAGAGTTAACTGTGAATCTGTTTCTATTCTGCACATACACTCACTTGTAGTACCATTTAGATTTCACATGTAAGTTAAATCAGATAATATTTCTTTTTCTCTGACTTACTTCACTAAGCTTAATATTCTCCAAGTCCATCCATGTTGCTGCAGATAGCAAAATTCATTCATGGGTATCTGAAATTACCTGTTTGCTAAATTCAAATTTATATTTACATATATATATATGTATATAGATATTGGGTTGACTAAAAAGTTCATTTGGGTTTTTCCATAACATCTGATACACACACACACACAGAGGTATGTTAAAGTTTCTCTATGTCAGTAGTATCTCAATGTGCTATGATTCCATTTCTCTTTATTTCAAACAGTTTTCTTTTATATATTTTCAGTTATGCTGTTACATGAACACATACATTTCTTATGACTAAGCTACGTTTTGGGAGATATTTTATCAATATAAAATTTCTCTCTGAGGCCAATGACTTATAACAGGCACCTCACAAAAGAAAATAAATAGATGGCAAATCAGCATATGAAAAGATGCTGTACATAACATGTCATCAGGGAAATGCAAATTAAAACAAGAGCATACCACTGCACACCTATTTAGAATAGCCAAAATACAGAACATTGACAACACCAAATGTAAACAAAGACACAGAGCAACAAGAATTCTCATTTACTGCTGGTGAGAATGTAAAATGGTACAGTCACTTTCTTCCAAAACTAAACATACTCTTGACCATAAGACCCAGCAATCACACTCCTTTGTATATACCCATAAGGAGCTGAAAACTTAGGTCCACACAATTCTTTACAGCGATTTTATTCTGATTGTCAAAATAAGGAAGCAACCAAGATGTCCTACAGTAGGTAAAATAAATTGCATTACATCAGACAATGGAATATTATTCAGCAGTAAGAGGAAATGAGTTAGTAAGCCTCAAAAAGACATGGAGAAACCTTAAATCATATTACTTAGTAAAAGAAGCCAATCTTAAAAAAAAATTCATTTGAAGCAATTCTACTCAGATGGACGAAACTGGAGCCCATTATCCAGAGTGAAGTAAGCCAGAAGCAAAAACAACAATACAGTATATATGGAATTTAGAAAGACAGTAACGAGAACCCAACATACGAGACAGCAAAAGGAACGCAGATGTATAGAATAGACTCGTGGACTTTGTGGATGAGGGTAAGGGTGGGATGATATGGGAGAAGGGCATTGAAGCATGTTAATTGTCATGTGTCTAATCAATCGCCAGCCCAGGATTGATGCTCAGGGCTGGTGCAGCGAGATTTCCCGGGGGGGAGGGAGGAGGGAGGGGGGACCCAGAGGGGAAGCATATGTAAACCCATGGTGATATCATGACAATGTATGGCAAAAACAATAATAAAAAATAAATAAATAAAAATTAAAAAAAAAAAAAAGAAGCCAATCTGAGAAGGCAACATACTGTATGACTCAGATCTGACTCTGGATATCTCTTGCAGGTAGAGCTGATAAGATTTTAGGTGACCTATTATTTTTTACTTCAAAGATGAGGTTTTTAATTTTTAACGATTTCTAAGTAGTTATTTTCCATAAAAGCTTATTCCTGTTTGAGTTCAAAATCCTATCATCTCTCTGAGGGCATTAATTATATTTCTTTAAAAGTCTCAACTTTTCTTCAGTACTCTGAAGTACTAGAACAACCTGTTCTGCTTTCTTATAAGATAAGACTTGAAGTTGGGAGATCTTAAAGTATCTGGGAGCAATAGCCATACAGCAAGCCTGTCTTCTCACACCAAAGCTATCTTCGCCCAAGCTTTTATCAGTAATGAAGCTGCCATTCTGATCTTTTTTCGGTCTGACTACTATGTTCTGCAACTTCAGAGAGGAAGACTCTTCAATCAAGAGCTCCCCACAAACTGATTCCACCTCAGCAATAGTTTTCTCATGGTTTCTGGCTACAGAGTGTTCTAATTTGCCTCTTTTCAGTCCCTCACATTTCACCCTCAATTAATAAAGTGAAACTTAGGACACCTAAGTCTACCAACTCAAGCTCTTTCCACACTACCTTATAAGACACAGTCTTTACATTAGAGACCTTAAAAATCTTATTAGGACAGCGATACAAAAGTTAAGCAGAACTAAATACACAGCAATGTACTATAAAGTAACTAATGTATGGCAAATAAGTACTCAAGAATTTTAAGAAGTTACATTAGGTTATATAGAAGGATTCACTGAAAAGCAGAAGTGTGAATTAACCCAGGAAGAATTTCATTCAAAACACATTTGTAGACTAGATACTAAATCAACTGTAGATGAGTTATTTCTGATGTAGAAATTCATACATTGATGATATTTTATCACAGGTATTAAGTGTCCCTCAATCACCTACTACTACATATGTACATAAATATAAAATAGTATATAAAAAGTATGAGTCAAAAAAATAATCAGCATGTAAATAATTTCAAATTTCAGTAGATGTTCACTTAAAACTGTTTTTGTATATACCTCTGATATGAAAAGAGCCATCATCATTTCTCTCTACCACAAGATGATCAATATGAACAGTCACAGGAGCTGGTTCAAGGGATATTGTACTACTACGAGGACTGTCATCCTGCGGGAAAGAGAAATAGTATTGGCGTGTTACTATTGAAGTAGAAGATAAAATCAATTGTTTTCAATTAATTATTTTCTTAAATACTACTTCTGCCAAAAATATTTTTAATGAGTTAGAAATATATCTTTAATATGCTTTAGTTGATACAGTGAGAAAACTGCCCATTCTATTTTGATATTTTCTAAGAAGAATCTCTACACCATCACCACAAGGACCAACAAGTTCATATTGTTAGGCATGAATCAAAGTCCAGTAAGCTAAATGAACATTTATAAAATGAAAATATAAAAATATTTGTTAACATACCTTTAAATTTATTTTTGTGTTAGAAACTTGTATTTTCATTGGCATCACTGTTGCAACAGTTTCATCTTCCAAAAAATGTTGAATATTCATAAGAGAAGACACAAGAAACTCAGTGCTAAAGTTTTCTATATGGCATTGCAGAAATCCATTCTTTTCTGCAAGCAAAGAGTGTATTACAGCACCAGGCCCACTTTCAAATCTCAGAGTAATCTCAGGAGAGGATTTAGAATGAATTACAGCTTTATGATCCGAACCTATGAAAAAAGAACAAATAAAAATTGTAACTCTGTATTACAACTCAAAACGTCACTCTCAATTATTTGTCATTAAGAGGTCATTGTCACTTTGAATAGTATTAAAGCAATCATAGATTAAAGCTTTAATATTTATTCTTAATTTAAATGATATTTACAGTTCACAGGTAACACATGGCTTCCCAGGTCGCTGAGTGCTAAAGATTCCACCTGCCAATGCAGGAGCTGCAGGAGATGAGAGTTAGACCCCTGGAAGGTCAGGAAGATCCCCTGGAGGAGAACATGGCAACCCCTACCAACATTCTTGCTGGGATAATTCCATAACCAGAGGAGTATGGTGGGTTCATTTGAGTTGGAAAGAGTTGGACATAACTGAGTAATATAACACATATTCAACCCTAATTTCCATTTTTATAGACAATCTTCTATTGTAATAATGCTGTCTTTATTTTTTATTTGTTTGTAACAAGCAAAAACATGCCACAACATATATCTGACATGATTCATAACTCAGGTATTTTGAGTGTGTCTGAATGTGTACATATCTACATCTTTAAACATAACAGACAACTGCAATGAAGAAATAGTCATGGCATTTAATGTGACTCAAGTCACTTCTCAAGAAGTGACAAAAGCCTGAAGTTTTGTTTGTTCTTTATTAAAATCAAGCCCTTAAATAACTGGAAAGGAAAATAGATAAGACCTCATTAAAATCTTACTGTTGAATTATGATCTTAAAACTATAATTATACCAAAGGAAATATAGATATGTTTATATTTACTTATGCCTTGGCCTTTCTCCCAAAAAGAATTGAGGTAAATTACAGAAAATCTGGAATGTAAGGTCCATGAATCAAGGCAAATTGGAAGTGGTCAAACAGGAGATGATAAGAGTGAACACTGGCATAATCAGTGTACTGAAATAGACTGGAATGGGTGAATTTAACTCAGGTGACTATTATATCTACTACTGTGGGCAGGAATCCCTGAGAAGAAATGGAGTAGCCATCATAGCCAACAAAAAAGTCCAAAATGCAGTACTTGGATGCAGTCTCAAATATATATTAAAAAACAAAACAAGCTTAAATCACATTAAAGTCTTACCTACTGGACGATGACTAAGGTAATGCCGTAGACTGATATTGCCTAACTGATCTGGTATCACTTGCTCCACTTGAAGACAGATTTCCGTATCTTCTCCTCGGATGTCAATTTCCCCATTAACACCAGTAATTTTAAACACCACAACTGACATCTAGTAAGGAATGCATAAATAATATTAGTATACCAAATAATTCAAAACAAAGTTTAGGAAAAACACAGGAAACTACTACAACCTCTAAAAATACAACTGTGACTTAATAAAATAAAAATATATTTATGACCAACAGAAAGCAGTTAGTATATTACAGTGATAAACTTCCACTTCCTTTCTTTCTGCTCAGTCAAAAGAATTTTTTAGGTCACAAAGATTAAATATATGACAGTTTTGTTATATATTTTCCATTAGCTTTTCATTAAATGCTGAACACATTTTCTAAGGCATTCATAAGAATACTTCATTAGGTGAAGAAGGCTTAAAATAAACCAGTAACATATTTCTTTGGTAGACAGCCCCTCATAAGGATTGACTACCATCCTTACTATCAAATTTTTTCACAGTAGATTTAATCAAATTAAAATAAAGGTCAAAACATAAAGAATGGAAAAAAGATAGAACCTTTCCTCTTCAACACAATTTTTTTTTAAAAATTTCGAAAAGTGAAATTCAGAGATTAACAATTCAGTAAAAGTGAAGGAAAAATTTCAAGAGTAGGAAGAGCAAAGTAAATTACCCACAATCTCGGTCAATTATTTTTACATATCAATGCCCATAAATGTGTACATATTGAATATGAGATAAAGTTGGTGGAATTTCTCTTCATAGAATGTCTCTGAAAAGATTACCAGGTCATCATGACTTTCTTGAGCACCCTCTGAATTTGTACTGATGGCATCTGGAGAGGTTTCACCATAATTCTGTAGGTTTGCACTGGCATTTGCCTGATCTGCTGGGCTCTGGTAATTTGTAGTTGAATTCTTTTTAATACCTGAAATAAGATAAAAATAAACTGATAAATTAAAATCAGTTTATACATGATCCAATAATGTTGCATTTATCTAACCAAAACGGACTGTTCCTTCAACTCTTTCTCAAGCATAGTCTTATTTAAGATGACAAGAAGCAAAGAAAAAGTAAATTGCAGGTAGTCAGCAGAAAGTAAGAAATAACTTTCCACAATAAGGTGTTAGAAATATTAAACCCTAAACTTAGTATGAAAAGAAGTCTACCGCAGCCAACCATAGTCTGTTCTTCCCATCGCAGGTGTGGTGCTGGCGTGACTAGCAGTTCCTGGTCAGCCAGCTTTGCCTCCTCTCTTCTATCCAATATTCAGCAATCCCAGTCTGATCATTCCATTTCCCTTTTCAGTATCCTACAGTTCTTCTACATGATGTTAATACTACTACTGTCAGTGTGATTGTTTTCCATCCTTACCAACCTGCCTTAATTCCTCAATGTGCTCTTTTTCAATATTTCTCAAACTCCCTGCGGTAAAAGATAATTTTTAAAAATTTGTGTTCATAACAGATCAATACTTTTTAGAAATACAATAAAAAAGAATTATTGAAATGAAAATGAATCTAGAAAAATAAGAAGAGCCAAAGACACAAAACAAAGCCACATTTTTGTTTTTCACTTCAGTCATGCCTGGATTCTGACTTTATATTAAAAAAAAAGCTAATAATTCTAAAAATAATTTCAAGGATTAATTCACTGAATGACAAAACAATCAAGTTAGTCATTCTCTAAACCTTTTTGCTTACATGATAGCATTTTACAAAGCTTTACTTTGTTGTTGTTAGAAACATCTTGATCATAAGTCTTCATAACACTTCACTAAATGCATTATAGAATGAGTATCACTTTCATTCACTGAAAGAACCTTCTGTTCTTTTTTGCAAGCAGCTTGCTAAAAATTTCTTTTTTTCAGATGTACATTATAATTTGACACCTGTGTACACTACAAAGTGCACCATCAAAAGACTATTTTACCATCCATAATGATAAAATTGATCTCCTTATTCCATTTTGACCTTTCCCCATCCCCTTGCCCTCTGGTAACAACCAATCTGTTTTCTGTATCTATAAACTTGTCTTTGCCTTGTTTTCATTTTGGTTTTTAAAAAATATAACCCACAATATGAGTGAAATCATACAGTATTTGTCTTTCTTTGTATTAATTTTTATTATTACATTTACTACTATATATAATCAGGTTCTAACTCAGTACCTAACAAAGCAATAAATTACCTATTGAATAGATAAATAAAATGATTTTTAGGTCAGAGAAATGCATATAAATAAAATTGTAGTATGAATAAACTCCCATATTTCACAGGGAGTTCCTAACACTGCCAGAGGTTAAGAAAATTTCACTAACAAAATAATGTTTAAGATAAAGTATAAAGAAAGAAAAAAGAATATTCAAGGCACAGGTACAAAGACTGAGGAAGTTTGTCATAGTGAAGAGACTGACAGAAAGACTGATATATAATGTATAATAAATATTACAGCACAACTTAAGTGTAGTAAGCACATGGGAAAACAGCAGACAGATAAGCTGGGGCCAGGTCACACAGATCACTGTCAGTAATATTGTTTCTTTTTAAATTAACAGCCTTATAGCAGTTAAAACTTATCAGGACTAAAAATGGAAATTGACATGATAATATACATATTTTAAAAGATATTCAGCTTATGGAATGAAAAAAGTGGGGAGACTAGTTTGAAATTTGTGGTAGGCTGGCAGTCCAGCTATGGGTTTATTTATGAATATGTATATATATTCAAAAATACAAATTCACAATATATATGCATATGTAACTCTGTGTGTGTGTGTGTGTGTGTGTGTGTGTGTGTATGTTAGTGTTCATATGTGGAAACATACATGAAAGTGAAGTGAAAGTGTTAGTCACTCAGTCATGTCCAACTTTTTGTGATGCCATGGACTGTAGCCTTCCAGGTTCCTCTGTCCATAGAATTTTCCAGGCAAGAATATTGGAGTGGTTAGCCATTCCCTTCTCTAGAGATCTTCCCAAACCAGGGATCAAACCTGGGTCTCCTACACTGAGGAAGATTCATTATCATGTGAATCACCAGGAAGTCCACGTAAACATACAAACATGTATATAAAAACACAAAGAAAAATGTCTGGAATTATATATACCAAAAGTCAATGGTAGCTATTTCCAGAAAGGGGAACTGTATCAAGGGCAGAATAAGGGTGGTATTACAGTGATACCTTACTCTAGATACTTTTACTTTAGATATTTCCATGACATCTGATGCTTTCTTAAATGAGAAAAAACTCATATATTTCTTGTAAAACTACAACAAAGCACATAAAAACTGCAAATAGACCTGCCATATGACCCAGCAACCCCACTGCTGGGCATATACACTGAGGAAACCAGAATTGAAAGAGCCACGCATACCCCAATGTTCATCGCCGCATTGTTTACAATAGCCAGGACATGGAAGCAACCTAGATGCCCATCAACTGACGAATGGATAAGAAAGCTGTGGTACATATACACAATGGAATATTACTCAGCATTAAAAAAATATTCATTTGAAGCAGTTCTACTCAGGTGGACCGAACTGGAGCCTATTATCCAGAGTGAAGTAAGCCAGAAGGAAAAACAACAATACAGTATACTAACGCATATATATGGAATTTAGAAAGATGGTAATGAGAACCCTGCATGTGAGACAGCAAAAGGAACGCAGATGTATAGAACAGACACGTGGACTCTGTGGAAGAGGGCAAGGGTGGGATGATATGGGAGAATGGCACTGAAACATGTTAAGTATCATGTGTGAAATCAATCGCCAGCCCAGGATTGTTGCTCGGGGCTACTGCACCGAGATTTCCCGGGGGGGGGGGGGGGGGGGGGGGGGG